>JAHLSL010000019.1:7600473-7732796 GCA_025920805.1 Petroica traversi
TCTCCTCTCCTCTCCTCTCCTCTCCTCTCCTCTCCTCTCCTCTCCTCCCCTTCTTTTCTTCTTTTTATGTTCATAGTAGTAGATTAAGATTTAAGAATTATGTATTTGAAAAGCAAAGGCAAAATTCATGTTTGTCATGTTATATCACTTATTCTTTTCATCATATCTGAAAATTATCTAATGTGCCTTCGGGGGCACTATAATTGACTAATCCAGCAATGAACTTACCTATTTCTTTATTTTCCAGATGCTGTCTTCTAAGAAAAAGGAAAACCTTTTATAAAAGGAAGAAAGAATAAGAATGTGGTAATGGGAGGAATCCAACATAAAACAAAAGCATTCAAGGATCAACACAATATCTTAGAGTTATATTTAATCAGACTCAGCTGGGACGTGGGAAAGGAGACCAATTAGAGAGGTTAGATGGGTCAGAAATTATGAAATTAATCTTAGATTTAAAAGACTTACATTCTATTCCCTACCATGACACAGACTTCTTAGGTGAAACTGGTCAATTCCTTTTACTTCTGTCTTTATTTCAATTCTTAATATGCAAAACTGAAGATAAAAATATTTCCCCCACATATTCTGTTGATGATTTTAATTATTTGAATGTTACAGTGGTTTAGATTGTATAGATTTGGATAAGGACAAAGAGAAGGACAAAAGAAAGAGTGGGGGTTTTTTTCTGAGAAGCTGAACTGCCTACAGAAGAAAAGTCTCCAAAATAATTATAATCATTAAGACAAACTCTGCCTTCAGTGGGTTGAAATTCAGTAATCTCATTGTGGGTATTTATTCCCTAAAATCTCCTCTTTGTTTAAGTTAGAGCCCTACCATTACTTTGGCCCAATTTTTGCACTGAAATAGAATGGTATTTATTAATAGGTTGCTCTTTTAGTTCAAGTCTATAATTTAAAGTAATATGAAAGTCAAGATTCAGTAAAGCCAGTGTCCAGAAGTTCACAGAAGGTAAGGGTGGCACTATTTTTTGAAAGTTCCTCAGTTATATCAATTGCAAGTTTGTGGCATTATATACACTTAATACAGTTTGCAAATAAAACTAGTTGATGATTGAATCTGTTTCTGTACATTCATTTAATTTAAAAAATTGTATTTTCTTGGTCTTATGTTTATTATTTTCAATGTAGCTGATAAACATGTAATGCCACTCTGAAGCCAATAGAGTCAGGACAGCTCTAAATTGCATTAAAATATGAGATTCTTCCTTTAAAAAGTCAGGCCATGAAAAGACATTTCACAGGGAAAGTTAACAGTAGCAAA
The DNA here is from genome assembly GCA_025920805.1 of Petroica traversi. Classification (NCBI taxonomy): domain Eukaryota; kingdom Metazoa; phylum Chordata; class Aves; order Passeriformes; family Petroicidae; genus Petroica; species Petroica traversi. The sequence goes on from JAHLSL010000019.1 coordinate 7,601,758, forward strand.
AAAAAGTAGCAAAGACCAGCCAATATATTCATTTACATGCACACCCACAGTCTCTTTTTTCCTATGGCAAATAGAAAGCTGTCTACAGCTTTCTCTCTCCTTTTCCATACCTCTATATATCACTTATCCACGTGGGTATTCCAAGGGGTAAATGGGAGTAAGAGCAATTAACTGGGAAGTGCCGTCTAATGGAGTTGTGGCCCTTGTAATGTTCCCCTTTTTTGCATCACCTGCTCCAACATTTCTTCTTAAGAGGCATCTGCCAAACTGCATAGCCCTCTTCCCTACTTGTGCAGGTCATGCTCTTCATGTGGCCTCTTAAATGGAACAATTTTTCCTCAGGGAAGTGAGTCACACTTCAGTTAATGATGATGCTGAAGCTGGTAGGGGACAATGTAAAGGTTAACACGAATATTTTGCAGCTGATATATTAACAGTATCATCCAGTTTTTCTGGGAAGAGAACAGTTGTTAGCTTGGTCCTGGTCACTATAAATGTAAAATGAAGAAGATCTAAAGAATAAATTTAATTCAGGCAAAAACTCACTAAACAGGATCCAAAGATAGGAGGAAATATTTCCAAATTTCTAAAATTGTTTTCATCAGATATAAATGTTGATCTCATTTTGAGAAAATCACCCCTTCAACTCACTCCTCCAGGGACTTCCCAAGTAAATCAACTATGATTTACAGTTTGTGCATGACTCTAAGCCATTCTGATAAATTCTTAGAGTTACAAACTATTGAAATCAATTAAACTACTTATCCCTAGCCTTTAGAGCAAACTATAAGGACAATACAAATGTTCTGAGATTAGTCTGTTCATGAAAAGCAAGAATCATCAAGAATTGAAGGATAATTTATTTCCAACAGTTATGAAAATGCCTACATACCATTTACAGTGGTATAATAGGTCATGTCAAAATGGTATGAAAAATATTAGAGATTAAAAACACCTAATCAAAGACTTGTAGCATATTATTTAATAATAGACATATAGCGGATTTTCATTAACCTATAAAAAAATCTATAAGTAGGATTTATAAAATAAATTCAATTATCTTTTCTGATTTAACAAGTCTCACTATATAAAAGAATTTATATCTTAAATGAAAATAAAACAGAAATTAAATCACACAATAAATATTGCAGAAACAAGACTTGTTTCAATACCTGTGAACCCCTACAAATTAAGAGTTTAATGTAATATTCTGCATACTACTTCATACCTAATTGTATTTTCATTATTCTTATTATATATGACAGAACATTCATTAATTTGGGGTTTCTGTTGACATTTTTGTTCTTTTTTTTTTCTTTTTTTATTTTGGACTTTAGGCAGCACTCTTGCATGCTGCTCTGAGGAAGGTTTGAGAGGGTGTGAGTCTTTGGGGTTTTCATTGACTATATGAAAACAAATAGCTTAGAGTAGTAAATTTGTGGACAGATTTTCTTGAAATGTCTTTCCTAAAGCATAATAATAGATTGTTTTCCTTGGTTGTTACTCCCAACTCCCACTCCTGTAGCAGATCCAGCACATCCTGAAGACAGCACAGGACCCAAGTGAAAGTACAATGTCATTGTACCAATGACAAAAGTTGTAGTTCAGAAAAATAAAGATGAAATAGCTCTCCTTTGCACTTACAGACCTAAAAAATAGTTTTTATATAGCTTTGCCATCTCAAAATACTTTCCTTCCCTAACTGCATTTTCTTTTACCCTTTATCTCATACAGTCTAAAAATAATAACAAAGACAGAAAGGCACTCTCAACATTGTATTTCATTGCTTCCAGGATTCCCATGGTGAGAATTTACTCAAGACCCTGAGTGACAGCAAACATACCACTCAATTCAGTTCAAATAGTAAGAACTGACCAGGACCAAAATCATCTCTCTAGTCAAATCCATGTTGATTCTGCAAAGATTTTGTGTACTGAACCAAGAGAGCAAGGAACTTAAATACAATAGATTACATGAAATCTAGCCCAGTCTTAACTCAAGGTACATGGTGGATTATATCCTAGCCCAAATGAAAGATTGATGATCCCATTTTACACCATGCGACTCCCAAAGGACCAAAATCAAAGCCACAAGTGTCATTTCTTAGGAAGATTCTTAAATATATTGACTAATTTTAGTTCTAGCAATAGGGGTCTTTGTGTAGCTGCTGAAACAGTACCTTGTCCTGCAGTATTCAAAATGACAGCAGCCACCCATAGCAGTAATTGCATATAGCATTCCCTACAACAGAATCATTTGTCCATATTTGACCCCGGCATGGAAGCCACTCATAAACACACAAACCATGTGTTTAAACATGTGGGGTATCAAGAGGAATGTGAAATGGCCCCTCTCCCAACTTTACCCCTGTCAGAATCTGGCTGTGCTGCCCGGCTGATGGATTTGGAAGGGGAGAGAGACAGGTTGTGCTGCCCTGTGACTGAGAGTGCAGCAGTGCAGGTCAGGGGAGCCCCTCCAGAAGCAGCATGGTCTCTACTTGTATCCTGTGTGCAACAGTGGCTGCCAGGCCACTTCCCAGGGCAGAGCTCCTTCTGCCTACCCCAACAAAAACTTACCTGTTAAAGGGTTCTTGAAGCCAATTCAGAGAAAAAACTGTATTCTCTCAACATGTCCTTCCTCTTTTCCCCTGGTGAAACTCATCTTTCTGAGTTAAAAGGGAATATATATTATGGGGTAAATAGGAATCCAGCCTAACACCTCTCTAAAGGCGCTTATAATCAAATAGCATAAATCATATAGTTAACCTTTTGACACAGCAATTTTCATTAATACATTTTTAATCATATATGACAAGTTATATCTGCTAATGGGTGATGACACAGGCTAGAGAAAGAAGTATGGTATTGAGCCTCAGAAATTTTGCATTAGGCATGGCTGTGCGGATTTCAACAACCACCTTACATCCTCATTCAGGAAAGCTCCCAAGATGAAGCTTCAATACAAACATATGAGTTGCCTACAGGCATTCTAAAAAAGCTCTTTGAATCAAAGTCTTCACTTCCAGGTAGGGTTTTTCTCAACGTGGACAATAGAGACTACTTAATCTAATCACACTCTCAAAAGAACAGAAGGATAATTTTGAAATTCTTTGGGGCTAAAAGATGTCTCACTCACTCTCATCTTGAGATGGTTTAATTACCAATCTCTACAGATGAGTTTTCCTTCTTAAACACAGTGAGGGAAGACTGAGGAAAAAGGTTTTATTTACTTGTAATGTTAGTGATGTGTTTGATGGTCCAGTTCACTAGAAGATCAACAGCATGTGAAGATTTCCCCAGAGAACTTCATCATTACTGGTGTAGATCTCATCACAATTCAACACATTTATTGTTCTGTCTCTTTTCACAGATGGCTGTGACACTAGTTTTCCTCCTTGGCTTTTTTTAGCAACTGTACTTTAAAGAAAACAAGCTGGACTAACAAATCTTGTTAAGATTCTAGCATAAAGCACTAAAAGGGTAGAAAAAGTCTCAGTTAAAAGTGAAATGTACCATATGCCCTCAAACAACTATGCATCATTTAGAACTGCCTCTGTGACTGTCTTATTGTTCCCAATTGTACCTGGATGTATGTAGAGAAAAAACTTTCACTACAAGCTGTAAATATCTTACTTTTCATTATTTTTTTTTGTCAGATCTGAAAAATACTTTCTTTGCATAGTTTTTTCTGAGAGATTTTATATACATAAGCTATGTAGCAGTTTCATGGATATCCTCTAGTATGACCATTTTTAGTTCAAGAATGCAAAACAATTTTATTTAATGTGGAAGAGTTTTTAACCTACTTATTTTATACAGGACTTATTAAAGATAAAAGTGATGTATGGAGAGTTGCTCTCTTTGAGTGTATGCTATAACCCTTATCTGCATAAAAAAAGAGACTATGCATAAGCTTAAGAGTAATCATAAATGTATATTAATGAAGACATTTATAGACACATGAAAATGTATATCACGTTGGGAAAAAAATCTAAGCTATTAATGTCGACAGATTCAATACAGATGATGTTATGTATGTTAATATTATTATAAATCCTTATTGTTATTCATAGGCTTATATTAATATTGTCATTATGAATCATATTCTGCCAGTTCCCATGAGAAAATAAAAATACATGATGGCAATACATAGTGGCAAAGTGGCATTGTCATGTTTATATTAATGTCAAGTTCAAATTAAAATTAGTTCTAAAATTAGTGACAAAGACATTGTTTTGCATTTAAAAACAATCAGCATTCATGTTAATGCTGCTAATAAATTGATATTGAAATAACCAGCTTCAATAACTATAGATTGAATGTGTTTGTTGTCAAAGTAAATGGAAATATAATCTTTTGAAGTCGTCATTACCGAGCAATGAATGAGGAAAATGATGTGCAGACTCTTTGCTTATGAATATGATGGCCCTGACTCTTTTTCCTGATGGCATTTATTTTGCCCTAGAGTTGGTTTATGGATGTCACCCTGTTCCGGTTTTTTTTTCCTAATCCCACAACAGCCAGGTTCATGTTTTGCTGAAGGCCATAAATGGCTCTGAGATCCAAGCAGAGGGGAGTCACTGGGTATCACAGGATTGACTGAGCAGTAGTTCACCTTCCTTCACCCCAGCTTCAGTTTTGGACCACATGCAGTGTTGAATTATCTTTGGTCCAGCCTACTGCTAGAGGAATCATGATGCTTGTTTACTTAGTTACATTTCGATTCAATTTCTTAAGAAATATTTAAATGAGAACTTATACTAAATATAGGGGGTTTATTAACATGATGATTGAAATTCTTTCTGCATGGTATCAGTGCAGAGTTGTTTGTTGTACAGTCAGCATTTTTGTACTTTCATGTTTTCTGCCAAAACATGTACCCAGATTCTGCTATTAACAAACAGAAATCCAAGCACTGCATCCTTTTTTCTTCCCTATTTTATTTTTCTTGGGCCAAAAACATAAAGAAAAATTTGTGTATAAATAGGGTTTGATATATAATTATTATTTCCCAGACAAAAGCTAAAACAGCTGTAATACATCATAACATATAGTGAGCACCACTTGTGAGAATTAGAGTTCGGATTGAATTATGTTGTTCATTTGAAGAGGATTTAAGAAATCTAATAGCTGAACCTTTGAGAAATAGGATATCTACACAGGGAGAGGTTCATTTTGAAGGAGTTGAGTTGTATCTAGATTCTCATGGACACAACACACTTTCTATACCAAGCAGTACTTGCAAATAGAATCTGTGTACGCAAGAGTCCCTGAACATTTATAAGAAAATATCTCTTCATTCAGTCATTTAATTTTCATGTTTGCTTTCCATAGATACTTTACAATTTGACAGAGATTTTCCTATTATACTACCTATTGAACTCGTCCATAGTTTCACAAATATTTGGGCTTAACTAAGACAACAAAAATCTATACAATGAGAAACTATGCATAGGATGTATGCATTTAGAGTTTTCTATCCATCTTTCTATTCCCTGACAGGTTACCGTTCATTCAACCTATGCATTACTGGTGTTATACAGTCATTGATAAAAACACAAAAATCTGCATAGATGGAACAACAATATCCAGTTGGATCCCACTTGAGAAATCATATCCCACTGTCTTTCACATTAATGCAAGCTCTCTAGATTATTACCTTCTCTGAGCTGAACTGAATTCTGCAGTAACACTGGTTAAAACCTCACTTAATCTACATGGGAAAAGTTATTTCAAAAAGAAGTTAACTGGTTATCTGCACTAGTGTACAGATGCCATAGGTAGTAAGTGCACAGAAACATTTTTAAAAAACTAAAAATTCAAAATTATCTAACTTTAAACTATGCAGATTCAAAGTGAGAAAGAAATGTTACATCAAATCCACCCAACTGGAACTGATAATTCTGTCTGCAAAGCCCTAAACTTGTTTCCTGTTCAGGAAAAGATGACCTCAGTAACACACAGGACCCTATTTCAGACAAATTCTTTATTGACATGATTATTTTTAATAATGAAAATGATTCCACTAAAATCTATTTACTAAATCAGCGAGGAAGATAGCTCGGAGAACTTAATCCTTCAGTCTCTTGCAGAAAAGCACTCTTTTTTAGCCTAGAAGCACAGAACTTTGTATCAATGTCTTGGCCAAAAAAAAAAAAAAAAAAAAAAGCAAAACCAAAACCAAAACCGAAAAATCAGAAACAAAACAAAAAAAACCCCTGTACTCTAAGAAGCATGTCAGAGTTTAATTTTCTGCTTAATGTGCAGGAATAAAATCAAAGGCTTTTATTTAGGTGCATTTTCAGACTGTCTTGGTTTGTGTATGGATAACACATAAATTAGTGATGGTGCCGCATTTGGATGATCTCTGTCCTGATACCATCACGACTGGAGAAAAAGACGTCATTCCCTCTCCTCTTTTTTTTCTGCCCACCCGCCTTTCATTTCTGGGAGATGAGAAGCCATGTCTAACCCAGGGGAAGGAATGAAACACAGACAAGCTACATAACAATCTGCAGCTTAAGTCTGGCAAGAGATCAGCCTCTAAAGTGCTCCCTTTCAGAGAAGCAGCTTACCTACCTTCCATAAGTATGTGAAAGTCTGTTTCTCTTCTACGTTTTGTCAACACTTGTTTATCTCATCCTACCAAATCTCCTTGAATTGAGTTGTGTGTCTGCAAAATGAATCCGAAGCTCAAACAAGCCATTGACATTCTCTGCTCCCACCCAAGAGAAGTTTCATTTTTCTGCTGGCAATGATCCATGACATTTAAATTCTGTCTTCCCCAACAGGCTTATAGAAAACTAAGGAAGGAACTACAGTGCCAGTGAAGGAAACATAATTTTATCACTCTCATTTAAACTGACTGGCAAAGCCAGTCAGGATAATGTGAGTTTTTGTTTACTAGCTTATTTCTTGACTTTTTACATGACTGACTTTCCGATATCCTGTAGTATGTCATTTTCAAGATGTGAGTATGGGCTGCAGAGCAACAATAATCTCCATGATGGGGAAAGAATAACAGCCTTGAGACTATACATGAGTTTGTCAAGAACCAATTTTAAACCCATTTTTGCAAGGCTAGCAGCTTCTGCTTTAAACAGAAGTGAAAAGGGTTACAAACTCCCCCAATCAGCCCAGACTCTCAGCTGGGTTCTGCCTGGCCATGTTCATGCCACCACTGGTCTGGATGGACTCCAAAACAGACGGTCTGGCTGTCTGGTGTATTTCTTCTCACTAACTCTTAATGCTAACTCAAGGCAAAACTTTTCTTTGATGTGTCGCCTTAAGAAAGCAGCATTACCAGAGACCTTGTCTCTGGGGTCTACAGAAATTCCAGCTGTAGGGAAAATAAGTCCAGACTTCTGGAAAATTAATTTCCTTGAAGAGATGTCCCATTCAATGTCACCTGATAAAGTTCCGATGATTTCATGGCAGAACTCTGAGCACTCAAGCATTCTTCCGACTGATCTTTAACTCATGCTTTGCATCCCATATTTTTCCTTTTACATCTGACTAAAAAGAAATTAACTCTTGCAATAATTTGTGAATCTGATGAGGAGCATATAGCACTTTTCTTCTTTCCTGCAACTCACTATTCCCCTGCCTCTTATATTTATCTGAATATTATTTATATTATAATAATAATGAAAATGAGAAAGATACGCTAAATACATTCATATAATTAAAAATTCATTATATTTCTCTGACATATGGTTTCCAGGGTTTTCCTCAAACTTGCTGTAAAAATGATGGCATTCCCATGGGGAAATATTACTATAAAAAATACACTGTTTTCATATGCAGCCTATATTTATTTAGCCATAGTTAAGTTTGGATATTTTTCTCATCCTGTTTCATAATTATATTTGTCTTATATGAGCTCATCCATTTCTGTCTTTGCTATTGGGCTGAGTATAAAAGTAGGGATCTTTTTTTTTCCTCACCTTTAACTCCCTCTTTCAAGCATCGCAACTCTGAATTTAGTGGCACCTTTCTGTAAGTGGTAGAACTGAAGGGAATAGTTTCAGGTGTGATCTGGCCAGAGAGGTACAATCACAATGCTGCTGTGCAGAATGATTGTTCCACTGGCTTACTGCACAAGATCACATTGCTTTTTATTGCCACTGCAATGCATTAGTAGCTCCTTCCTAGCTATTTTCTAGCTGTCAGCCCTAGATCTTTTCCAGCACAAGGCATTTCACATACTTGCTCCTTGAATATCTGGGCTTTGGAAGCATTTTGGTTCTGTTCTATAAACAAATCACATTTTTCTGCCTGGACACGTGTCAGAGTATCCACTTAGAGGAAAAAACTTTTAGTCAGTGCAACTAGGGACATGAAAATAGTAATATTTTCTCTGGCCAGTACTGTTTTGGTGAGATTTTCTTGCTTTTCTCACCATTCTGTAGAAGGAGAAAAGTGTTATGTTCCGTGTTTCGCAGGCCAAACAATCCAAAGACGATACATGTGGCCTAGTTAGTACTCATCAACTCCTTATAAACACATGCATTAATTATCACTGAAAGACACTTGATATCTTAGAAGACCTTGTGCAAATTAGGCAGCACTGGCTTTGCAGTTACCCTAGACTTGAGTTCTGTCCACCTTTCAAACTCTTTTTATTTTCCAAGTAGCTAAAGAGTTGTCAAGAGCGGAAGGAAAAGGAAGAATTGTACCAAGAAACTTGCTGACCCCTTTCCGAATGTCATGCAAGTGATTCTGAAGACAGACAAATCTCTTTTCTTCTGGTTCCTATGGAAACATCCACCTCTACTCTCCTTTATCACCATATAGCTTATTTCTCATGTCTCTAGGTATTTTCTTTCTCCTTCCCAAAATTCTTGAATTGAATATACTCTCCATATTTACTCCTTATGTGATTTGACACTTCCCTTATCATTGATGGAAGCACTCAGCAAGATTTCAAGACAATCTTTCACTCACCCATTGGTAAAATCTCCATAATTTTAATAGAGGAAAGGATGGACTGTCAGAATTTCTGCACAAAACTGTTCCTATTTTAGATGTGCTTCTTCCAAGGAGATTATGGGTGCTCACCACTTAGACTGGTGGGGTGAACTGCTGAATGCCATATTCAGCCTCTCTTCAGCATTAAAACCACACATTTGCCTGTGAAATTAACGTAGGTAATAACTATAATAGCTAAATATAAATATAATAAAATAAACATATAAAGGGTAATTATTTATTTGCATGCAGAAATACAGGTTGGAAAGACAATATGTTGTTTCTTTTTCTGGAGTAATGTGATTTTTGTGATAGGTTCAGTACTTTAAAACTGATTTTAAGTTTAGTAAAAACATAGTGAGAGAAGAAAACTTTACAGACTATGAGTGATCATTAATAGATCATTTCAGTACTGCTGTATTTTTTATTAAATTTAAATGAAGGGGGCACAGGAAGAAATAAGCCTTTTTCTGAATGTCTAAAGCCAAAGCCTGAAATATTTTTATCCTCTGTCTAGGTCTGAGTTTTTACATCACTTGATGAAGAGCAAATTTTATCTGACTTCAAGATAAATGGTTCTTCTTGTTTTTGTTTATAACACTACTTCTACCTCCCCCAAAAGAGAACTGTCTTTACCAAGGATATATCAACAATGAAAATTACAATGTGGTCTCATTAATAATTTTTTCAGCAAAGATGGGGTGCATCAATACCTGAGTGCAAATAAAAATGTACATCTGTGGGTAAGGAGAAACCTTTTAAATTAGTTCTAGTAACAAAACCAATTGCAACACCAAGTCATGAAGTTATCACTAAACAGCAGTGATGGAACTGCATATTAAAGTGTGATAAGAAAGCAAGCTAAAGAGCAAGTGCTGGACATATTTCTAAAAAGAGAAGGCCCTAGTAACCTACAACTTCCTTTCTTTTTGCACTCTTTGCATTCTTTCTAGATGATGTGCAAAGATAGCAATATTTATCATTTTAAAACATGAGAAAATTTCAGAGAGGACTTATGTTTGGGGGCACATAAGTCTCAAGGTTGCCTTTTTGCCAATGTACTGTACTGTTATTGCACTCAGGGTGCACTTCTGACAGTCACTGTTCTGCAAAAATGACAGAAAATAGGGAACCAGAGTAAGCAGTTTCACTTCTTGCACACAAAATGCCAAATTAGCTGTTATCTTATGACCTAAGCGATTAGCAGAAATACACAATCATTTCTGAAGCTGTTTACTGTTTCTGCCACAGAGGCGGCCAAATTCCCAAGCTATCTGAAATCCTCTGCTTCCTATTCTCAGGGTTGCTTGCTTATATTAGAAATGATGCTTCAATCTCTCACAGTGATTTTGCTGCCAAATTTTTTGTGGGTTGCTGTATTATTTTCTAACTCACTTCCCTTTAAGTAATGTTCTCTTTTACCAGAAGGTTTGTACCAGAAGTACAAAGAAGCCACCAATCAAACATTTGTTGCATAATTTAAACGTGGTGAGGGAGCAACTACCTGTATAATTCCATTGTGATGTTTACCCAACATACTGAGATAAAATCCCTAAAGGCACTGTAAGCATAACAAAAAAAAAAAAAAAAAACAAAAACAAAACAAAACAAAACAAAAAAAAAAAAATTCCATCCTTCTCATTCTCTTACTCCCTCATTACTCACTGGGCTTTCTTCGAAAATACTGTAGGTCAGCCTGAGGGGTTTTTTATAACTTAATCCTTAGAATCTAAATCTACACGTGTTTTTTCTTCAAATAAAATAAAAAAATAATAAAATGTAAAACATTTCTCTCAGTTATAAACTTCTTTTCCAAAGATAAAGTTGAATTATTAGCTCCAGTAAGAAATGCATTTTCTTTTCTTTCTTCAAAATGTGTCTGGTTTTCATAAGGCCTTTAATTATCGAATATAAAATTGCCTGATTTGTCTTGTCCAATGTCTCCTTTAAAGTAGAATGCTTAAATCTGCCCCCTCTGACAGACTGTAGCTAAAGTAATATTTTCGTTTTTTTTAGTTCTGAGATAATTTATTGTGATGAATAAATTACTTTATTATGTTAGTGAATTACATTCATAATTGCTGCTATATTGCCTACAGGGCTCATTAAAAATATATGTTTCTGTTGTAATAACTATTTTACACCAATGTATCTTAGTACTGTGCTTTTTAAAAATACATGCTATGATTGTAATAAAAATACTGATTGTAATAAATATACTATTTTTCATCTAGGTAGAGACAAGATCATCCACAATATATACCTATGATTAGATACAGAGACTCCATGGAGAATCTTAGCAAGAAAAAAAGAAGGTTAACCGTCTTTGGGTGGACATGGAACAAACTCCAGCACAAGCCCTCTGACCTCTTATTCTTTATGTGAAATTAGATCCAAGCACCAACAGTCTTCCATGAAAAGGCTATTTGGAAATTGTATTATCAAACATTAAAAAGAAGCTTTATCTCGGGCCACCACATGTGTATCAACATTCCATATTCCAGGGTTTCTCAAACTGTGGCCTGTGGAAATCACAGATTAAAAGCATCACCACACCCTTCTTTGGAGGGCACACATTTTTTCACCAGGGATATGATGAAACAGGCAATAAATCAAATTCTGAAAATGGTGCTCTATAGAAAGGGAATTTTTTTGCTGTTTATATTTATGTAACAGTAAACTGAAAAAAGGGTGCCATCCTGCAGAATTCCTCTCTCATAAGTATGTATCACACTTATGAATTTTATGCTGAACCAGAAGTAGCTGGGAAAAGAAGGCAAAAAACGCTCCTCCAACTATCGAACCTTTTTTCAAAAAAAGTCTTTAACAAATAGTGCACTGTGTTTTGCTTCAGTAATTGTAGAAGAAAAACCTGAGTGCAGGTTTATCACTGAACAGCCACAGTGGTATTTGTTCCAGACTTAAACATGCTTCCCACTGACTTTGATTGACAAAGGAAGTCAAAGATGCCTAAGCCTTTTGTTCCACACAGGATCGACCAAAAAACGTCGATATATCTACGTTAGATAGAACAATGCCTGTTTTAAAGAATTTCTCCCCAAAAGTATCATGCAAAATCCACAGCTTTGAGTTGTGCTCCTTATATAATATGAGAGAAGCAAGTGCCTTGGATGTATGATCCAAAAGCTCGTACCCTCACCTTGGGAAGGAATCACAGTCAAATTACAAATCCTAAGGTGTAGACTCTGGGATTTCTTTCATCACATTGACACTTGTCAGCCAGGGCTGCCCATTACATCAGGGTTGTCACAGAAGCATTCCTCACCTCCTAACACATTGTCTGAGCATTGGTTTTGTGGGCTGGGATGTGGGAAGTCATTTTTGGCCGGTCAGTTTTCATGAGGAGAGTAATAGGACATCTCCATGACATTATTTAACTGCTTCAGCCAAACATGGAACCAGATATGAGGTGGTTTCCACACAAGAGTGCTTGGGGTTTACACTGGACCTGAAAGACTGCATATGAATCTTTTGCAGTATGCTGCATGAGAGCTGGAAAACTCTTGGAAATAATTTACTCATCTGCAAGGAGCAAGGTGAGTACTTTATCAGTCACCTCCTGACCAATGATCTTAACTGGAGAAGTGGCAGAAGCCAGGCTTTTAACTTGGAGGAGAGTGCCACTATATAAGTTTGGGAGCTGAGCTGAAGGGCAGCCTAGCTTCATTCTCAAAGTAAAAGCTAAGCAGCGGCAATAATGAGTAGGATATACTTGTCCATCAATGGCAAGCTTTTTAGTGACCATGTGCAGTGGCCAGGTCATGTTTCCTGTCACCAAAAGGCAAGAAAAAGCACTCCTCAAGTCCTGCTCTGCTGCTGAACAGTTCTCAAGTAAGTCAGGCTGCAGATTGCTGCTTCCTTAGCAATTACATTCAGGAGTGTTCCCCAATTTCTATCTTAAAAGTCAGCTGTCAGTTCCAATTGCCATTTCTTCCTTTCCACAACTTTTCAGTTAATGGACTGATTTCTGAGCTGACCTGGAGTTTGCTTAACCATAATAAGAAAGTTCATTCAAAATAGAGTGTTGGGCCATCTCTAACTCAGCTGATAAAATCACTCCCCTTGAATGACAGAATCATCAGTGTGTACAGAAAGTAAGGAGACTTTTTAGTGTTATTGAAGCATTAGCCTTGGATGCTGGGTTTTGGTAATAAGAAAATGGCTCTCTCTCCAGCAGTGTTAGGGCAGAAGATATTCAACATGATTACATTGCCAGCAAGAAAATTGATATAACAAGGTTTTCTGGCTTTATAAACTGTATTGACTTAGGTAGGTAATCTAGCTAGCCTGCTGAAAATTACTTGTTTAGTGAAACTCAGTGGTAACTGATTTCTAATGCAAGTGTTTATTGCAGTCGTTAGTTTCAATATCTTTCCTATTTGTTTTTGCCACTGGTGATGTTTTTTTGGTTTTGTTTTTTTTTTTGCTGAGTTCTCTCATTATCCTTTATTCCAAAACTTGAGTCTCACCAGAGTAACAGGTTAAAAGAATTTATGACCAGATCTCACCACAACATAATACCTCTACCTTTCTCACGTTGCCAGATTAACAGACCTCTCTTATAAACTGATGGTCGGAAAGAGATAAAATGGATTAGAACTCCAGATTTGCAGTTATAGAAAGGCTGGGATGTCGTCCTCCCAACTCTTCAAAGAGATCAATTTTTCTAAATAATTTGACTGAATTAGTATTTCCTGTGATTTTAATTTATAGAAACAGTAATTTTAATTTATAGAAACAGTATAGGCCAGTGGAAGAACACCTATGTTAGCAATATGGATTTAAACAGTTTAATGCCCATATAAAATTCATTTACACTATTTTCCTAAATAAATTTTGGGCTAAACAAACCCTAATAAATATTTAGAAAGAAACAGAAAAGGATAAAAATGCAGTTTGCTGAATATGAAATTGTGATTCCTAAATTTTCAAATAGCATGTGCCACTGAGCCATTAGTATGCACAGTGTGTTGCTCTTCACCAAGTTTTACAGGTGATATTCTTACAGGAGCTTTTTACTACAGCCAGTCTTCTGAGGGAAAGTTTTAAGTGAATCAGCACCCATTCATTTTTCATTCCTTGGATTCTCTGATAAGTAGCAGTTTCAAGATAAGGATATTTATTTATTAGAAACCTGGTGGAAATTACCAAGATTTTTCACATATATCATGCAGTTCAAGGCAAAGATTTGCTTCCTGGTATGTTTGATAGTTAAACTGTGTTAAAACGTAAGGGGAAGTTTTAATGAGACAGAACTCTGCTCAAGTGTTCTCTGTGAAATACCTTTCTCTTCTTTGCAGTTAGTTAGGGTTGGCTTTGAAAACTCATCAAGGTCAAGTATTTCTGATCAAATTTGAAAAGAGATTGACAGGCAGTACTGGACTTTTTATTAATATTATTTCCTTGTTTGTATATGGTTCTGGATTTGGGGATCATTTTCCCACAGATTATTTTAAACATTGACATGGAAAATCGAAAAGTTACACAGATCTTTCTGGAGATGCTGCTGATATATATATATATATATAGCTGTTGATTTCCAGTTATATCAAACACACCTAAAACACACTTTGTAAAATATTCTAGATACGAAATAGTTAAAAGATTTTGGTGTAATGATCAACATTCTGAGATAGTGAACTAACTGGCAAAGCAGTTGGTGCTTGATGTGAGAAGCAGCTCCAGCACATATAAATGTTAATGTAATTGAAAAACATGAGTATGAAGGGGCACGCAGTTTCTACTTTATAAATATATAAATATCACTGATATTGTAAGAAAAAAGTACTGGAACAAATTTTACCTTTTCAGTAACCCTCCTCTGTCATATATACCATTATCCACCACAAGACCAGCTATTCAGAATGGAAAATTTCCATCAGTTGTAATTCTAAATGGTTTAGAAGTACTTCAAAAACTCTTCTACAGGCCTCATCTCATTTTAAAATTAAAACTCTCCGTGTCTGCCTTTTCAGCTGTGATGAAGGACATTAGACCATTTAGTAGGCATCTCTGGCCTCCAAAACAAATATTCCTAGAAAAAGAGACAGGTCTTGTAATCTCCTATACCTTATGAAAGTTATATCTTTCCTTAATTTGGAAAAATAATGGGCATCCATATTTATAAAAAGCTTTTATTAATGTTGGAAATTGCTCCTGTAATCTAAAGTAGAGGCCAGAATCTCAACTGACGCAAAGACTTTTAGTTTCATCAAAGTTACTACCCAATGCACACCAACTATGAATCCAGTAAAGCTGTATGTTAAGCTTCATTCTATTTGTTGAAACGAAAGGATGAAGATAATATGTAGCCAGATTGTTCCTTCCTAGCATTGTCAAGATTGTATTGATGTTGGCAATACAATTCTGAACAACCGTCTTAACAAAGAGAGATTTGTTAAACCAAGTATGTGTGTGCCTTGCAGGCCTGTCTCAGAGAAGATGGCAATTTCCTCTTGCCCTTTTTCAGTATTCTTTATACATAGTTTTATGAAAAGCTATAATATTCCCAGAGACATAGAAAGGATCCAGCTAGTCTTACTCAGAACTGAAAGCTTTAAAGGTTAGTCTTGAGGGACATTATTATACTGCAGGTCAATAATGCCTCATAACCTTTGCCATGCCTCCTGAGGGCAAACACACATATTGTGATACCCCATTCTGCTACAGATGAAAGCCTTTGGAAAAGTTGGCTTAAGGTTAGTAACTGTATGAAGGAATCCCCCCAAGGATGCTCTGCTAGGGGACTGAGCTCATGTGGAACAGCAGCAAGTTTGCCTCCCCTGTCTTTTTCTCTATGTATCACTTCATCTTTGAAGCAAAAGTACGAAAGGAATTCTTGGCTCTAACAGAAGACGACAAAATGTTTTAGATCCATCTTTCCCTGACCAGGGAAGGATTTGAGACTTCTCTGCTCATAAACGCTACATTTCAAGGCTGAGAAAGAAGACACTGAGTGGGAGGGTAAGGTTGGGATGGAGAGGCCAGTTTAGGTGGGAATTTAGGTTGGGGAGGGTTTGAGTTCTATTCAAGATTGATTATGCTCTGCTCCATTTACAAGCTTCTGATCATTTTGTTTTGCGGTTTCTCAGATAAGCATAAAAATTGCTCCAGGAATTTTTCAGTGGAGAATCATTTCTATTTTGTAATGCATTTGTTTCAACAACCCTGGGGCCCTTATCTTAACCTCCTGAACTAAAATAACCATACTAGACATTGCTTCAGTGACAGGTTAGTGAGATAAACTCAGTTTTTATGTTACAGTTTATTAGATTATAGCAGTGAAATTAAACATAACCATTTGACTTACTGAATCATAGATAAAGGAAATACTTGAAATCTAGACTACAGTTATTGTGTTTTGTGCTTACAGTTTCCTATTTCTTTATTTCACGTTTTGGTAAATCAGGATGTCACATTTCCTTTCCAGCTAAAAATTATTCCTTAATATTGAAAATTAGAAAATATTTTTAAATTGAAGGGAGCAGGAAAAAATCTGCCTTCCCTCCACAGTCCTACCTAGAAAATCAAGGTAAATTAACATTCTTTGTCTTCTGCTAATAGCAGAAGACTAGCTGCAAAATTAACCTTAATATGTAGGCTGCATTGCTTAAATTCTAAAATGCTTGGACCATCGGTCATTTTCAGTGACAGGAACCAGAAAAATTAGCAGAGAAAATCATATCTTCAGCTGCCATAAATAAATTGCACTGAGCTGAAGTTTGTTGTTCTGTACTGATCTGAAAAAATTTCAAATCTGGTCCTTTAATGCGTAGGAGGAAAAGTTCAACAGTTCAAGAAGTTTATATTGCAACAAACCGTTCTGATTTGGCTGTAAGAAATCTGTTTCAGAATCAGTCTGCTTCCAACTATCTAGTTTGACCCTAAGAGTTAATAACAGTGCAGTGCACTCCCAAAGTAGAGGATTTAAAAATAATTAGTAATTTTGAAGGAGCACTGTTGCAGTATTTTTTTACCTATTTTTTCCCCATCTACATTCCCTACCAAAGGATTTGCTTTCAGATTTGGAAGAGATCCAAAATCTAAACTACCTTTTTTTTTCCTCTGTTTTTGCAATGTCCATTTCTTTCTTGGTCAAAGTAAGGTGCAGCCTTAATAATTTTTCTAGAATCATTAGAAATCCTTGCCAGCCTCACAGAAATAAACACAATAAGGAGCATACTAGGAAACATGGACAGAAGATGCAAAGATATATTAATGTAGTGTTGCATTTTCTTGTCCAACTTTCAAGAAGTGAAAATTTGCTGTTAACAATATGTGCATTTTCTGTTAGGATCAATTACTCTTGTCAAACCATTTTTAGGCTTATGCAGGCACATTCTGATTTTCAGGCTGCTGAGCATTGAATCAGGACTATCACATCTCAAGTGCTGAGCATTTGTCACCTAATCATCCCTTCTCCATGCAGTCCTAGGACTACAACTCATTCTGCAATTTGGAAAACTTGTTCCATAATCTGTACAAGCCCCATCTCCAAACCGGACCTTCATTCCACAGCAGAAGCCTGACACCCCAGCCACCGCAGGTAGAGTCATGCACATGAGAAACTATTAAACTCAAGTTTCTTTAATGGCTCAGTGGGACACAAGTAGGCTCAGCTCTTCAGAAAAGAAGGCCACTTATTTAATCACCTAAATGTGGATTTAAATTCCTATTGTTGAGAATCTAGGCTGCAGGATATGAGCATTTTCACAGGGACACCCTGACCCCTTTTTCTTTGCTCTAGCAAACAAAGCAACTGTAAATCCAGCTGGGTTTATAGCTCTGCTGTATTACTGGAACAGCAGAAAGCAACCAAAGAACACTAGGAAACCCTCCATATATATCAAGTTCCTCAACATTGTCATTTTTAACTGTCAGTTTTTCAGGTAAATAAATCTATACCTTTAATGCCAGTTGTGTAATCCACAAGGACTGTTAAAGAGCAAATTCCTCTGTTTTCTTTGCCTTATTTTCTTTTTTTCCACTGCTGAAATCCTGACTTTTCTAGCAAGAATTTGCTTTCCTGAGACCTGTCTAGAACTTCTGTTTGCAAAGTGATGCAAATATATAAATGATTTCACCTTTAAGTGCATGTTATGAATAGATACCACAATAGGTACTTTCATCATCACCAGTCAAAGAGCACGTAGACAGCAACACTCTGTACTTTTCCAGCACCAGAAAAGGTGACTGTATGGAGGTATAACAACGCATTCTGTGATGGAGATGAAAAACCAGGTCTGTCACACAGCTGAAGGTTTAGTCAGCCATGCTTAATGTCCTTCCTATGATAAAGGATGCTCATACCAACTTATATGTGCCATATATATGGAGCCACACTCTGAGGAATAATCTGTCATTTTGCACTTGTTTGAACATCTCTCTATCAGTTGTTTGCAGCCATTTAACCGTTCCTATTTATTCTGCATACACAGAGAGGCCTGATTTAATGAGTGCACCCATGACACACACAAAAATTGCAGGTGAAAACTTTTAATTTGATCAGACTTTTGCCTTCTTTTTCATCACAGCTGGCAGACAACCCTGCCATTGAACATGTCCATAGAAACTGGTTAGGAGGTAAGCCAAATCACAGACCTATACACTGAACTGCAATAGATGTATTCTGACTACGTAATTGGTATATTCTGTACTGGGAGCAGTCACTTCACAGTTACTTCATTTTCCACTTCAAGGCAACCCTTCCCTAAAGAGTACTTCAGTGCAAATATATTCACAATAGACAAAAAATCATAATAAATAATAAGTAGTAATAAATCACATACAAAACATAAAAAAGTTATAACAAGCTGTGTGATTTTCTGGAAACATATTCTCAGTGCAATATACTGTCAGAGGCATTAAAGAGCTAAAAAATCTATTTATGCTAATTATTTCTCTCACTAGCAGGGAAGCCAGCTGGGAATCATCACAAACATAGATATGGCTTGTGTTTTCTCCCCTAACAAAACCATGCAATGGCCTTCCCACGGGGCCCAGTGCGTCACCACGACCGCTAACAGCAGCCAGCAGCATGCAGTCTGTATGAAAATTTAGCTTCAAATCACAAATTTTGTAGTTGCTTCTATTGAAAGCAGGATGTTTCCACTTGTTTTTAAGACAAATCTGATAATTTGAATATTTTTCAGCCATCAGAATGAAGCAATTTTTCACTTCAGCGGAAAGAAGTTGGTGTGCAACTATGACAGCATCACTTTATGATAATACCACTACAGCTTTCTGTCCTACTTTTGCAACTTTCCTTCAACTAAGATTTGCTGAAACTCCTTAAGCATACTTCTATTTTCATTCTTTTTTAAGCCAAACCATCTCTTTCTTTGCAGATGAAAGAAGGATTGGTGTGAAAATATTTACAACTCCCTCAGCTGCTGTGATAGTTTGTGTTAGCTGGCTTTTCATCCATCACTGACCCAAAGAGCTGAAATCCACACAAAAAAACCTTCCTTTTATCCTTTTCCTGGCCATGCCTCAGACATGTCTTCTTTTCCAAAGCCAGAGATAGCTCCCTGTGCAGAGATGGACATCTAGCAAGGGAAGTAAAAAACCAGTAGTATTTACACAATGTAGACAGCAGGAAATGTGTGAATTTCAGTATCAATACACAGCAACCAAATTTCTGGGTAAGTGCCAATATAAATGAGTTAGTGTTGTGTGCCAGCCACACCAGACACCAGTGATAGGTACTGTGCCTTGGCCATAAATATCTGTTCAGTGCTCTGTTCTGTGAGGTGGCAGGGTTTGGGTCCAAGCTTTGATTGATTGCAAAAACTCTCATGAGGCAGAGAAAGAACAAAAGAGCACTTATTAATATAAAAGTAGTATTCATGGGTTGTGCTGGGACCCCGTCACTTATTCAAAGATAAAAGCAGAAACAGTTCCTTCCCCACAGATACAGAAAGTATGGTCCTGATTTACAGCATGTCTGCAGTACGTGTCCATGTACATGTTTTTGTCTCACTGTAAATATAAAGTTCGAAAGGATGAGGAGGGAGAGATGCATCTTAAAACTTCAATATCTTTCAATATGGGCTAGAGAATATTCTTCTTCACCTTGAATAATACTTGAATTATTGCCCAAATAATACTGCTGGAATGCATATACATTGCTATAATTTGGATATATATATATATATATATATATATATATGTATATATACACACACACACACATATATATATATATATACACACATATATATATATATATATATATACAGTGCATACATGAGCAAGCCAGCCCAGTTGGAACACGGGAAAAAATTGTGCCAGCTATAACTCCATGAGCTGTATTCAAGCTATTCCTGCTATTTTGGAAGCTCAGCTATTAATAGCTATATGTATATTTAATAATATGCCCCTGTTAGCATATGTTAAAAAATCCAAGTCTTCTTTTTGACAGTAAAATTGTCATAAATTTACTTGTTTGACTTTAGGGAAGGCTGGGGTCTGAAATAGAAGTGGTGTCACAGGTTAAATCTCTTCTAGTGTGTGCCTGCTAGCTAGCTCTGCTGATCATCAGCTGAAATTCTGAGGACAGGATGAATGGTGAATTGAATTTCTCCTTTGCTGTCTTTCCCTAACATGTGTGCCATGACTAGTTATATCCTGGGTAAGGTATTCAGTGAATTGAAAATGCACCAAAAAGATAATGTTGATAAAAAAACCTGCTCAGAATGACTGGCTGCCTAGCAAATCTAAACCCTTTTGGGGAAATATTAATTTAAATATTTTCAAAATGCTGAAATATTAGTCCATGTAATTTCTTAATTTTTTCCATATTATTTTGAAACACAACAAGTACAGTGCACAGGAGGAATAATATTTTGGCTAGGATAAATAAGAATAATCTTTTATAATTGTGTAATTAATACTTTTAAAATTTTCTATTTATAATTTCATTGCTTAAGCTTTTACATGGCTCTGATTAATGTTTTTTTTTAATCAAGATACCTTCAGTTTTTTAAATTTTGGCTTAAAGGTTGTCCAAATTTAAAAGAAGAATTTTAGAAGTGAGTTGAATCTTCATTAATAAATGCACAGTTTATAAAATAGAAAAAATACTAAATATTCAGAATAATTTTTTTTTTTTTTTTGCCTTTTCCTGCTTAGAATGAGGATTTAGCAATAAAAGAATTATACATTTCAATATAGTGTCCCTTACAATCCCAACCTTAGGACAATACATACATAATACTTACTAGACTACAGCTCCTATTTTATGATAAACCATCTGTATTTTTCAGCTCTGATATGTGCTGACCAGTGCTGGGAGAGGTTGTCTAAAGGAAAATGCATTTCCTGGAAAAATCATCAGGATTTAGCCTGATAAAAAATACTATATTAAAAGATGATATTGGAGGAGAAGTGGTCTTTTCATGACAAATTCAACTGTTGAAACACCTTGATTAAATGCAGTTTTCAGTGAAGTAATTCCCAGCCTTGACCTTAAACCTTCTATATCACCCCCTATATATGCATAATGGCTCTATTTTTCCTCAGGAGAAGTTATCCTGTTCACAACAATACATGCACCTGAGCATCTCTAATTTGAAGGGATCTCTGCTTTTAAAATTCACAGTTGCCTTTTTCTGTGATGTGGGGCAACATAAATAAATGTTAACATTAAACTCAGATATCATTGTTCCAAAAGCCTGAAATACAAAAGGCTATGTCTAGTTCTCTGCTTTACATCTACACATACTAAATGACTGCGATTTACCAATGTTTATAACAATATTTCCTAGCCACTGATGATCAGAGGACAGGGCACTTCTCCTATGAAGACAAGTTGAGAGGGTTGGGCTTGTTCAGCCTGGAGAAGAAAAGGCTCTGAGGAGACCTTAGGGCACCTTTCAGTAACTAAAGGGGCTAGAAGAGAGCTGGAAAGAGACTTTTTACAAGAGCATGTAGTGATAGGACAAAGGGGAACAGCTTTAAACTAAATGGGAGTAGGTTTAGATCAGATATTAGGAAAGTTGCGAGCAGAAAATTTCTCTGTCCTTGGCAGTGGGGTTGGGATTAGATGGACCTTTAAAATCCCTTCCAACTCCAGTCATTCCATGCTTCTGTTTTTGTGATTCAGGGAGTTCATACAGTTATGTGCCCTTATCCTCTGAGGTGGTTTCATTGCAGTTGTGATGGGCAACCAGCAAGAAACCAAGAAGCGGTGTAGCTTTTGACTAATTGACATTGCAGGAAAGTTTTGGAGAACATAAACTTTCTTTAGTTTTTTGGTTTTCTATCCAAATTAAGCATTGTATTGGCAGCTTGAACATTTTGAATGGATGATAGTTAATTAACTACCATGGCAGTGAGTTGGCAAAAACCTGTTTCCTTTAACAAAGAAACTTTAAAAGATCCTTAGTGCATCTTACTGCCTAAAAGAAAACATCCACATCATTTCTAAGCCATCCATCAAACAGGCATCTGAATGCTAGCCACAGTTAAACGAGCAACATAAAAAATGTTAGACTGTGATTATAGTCATTCCATGACAAGAAACTTGTTTATTAATATGGGGTTTTTTAAATGCCACTCCACAAGTTAAAAGCTTTACGGACATTAAAATACAGCACATATTTCTACACTGGATTTTAACATATATTATTCAGCACTTGTTACTTAATAAAGCTTTACTTGTTTCTTCAGTAAATGTCTTTGTAACTAAAGATTTTTGGGTTTGAGGGAAGAAGAGAAAATAATGACAGATCATAAGATATCTTCATGATACCTCATGAAACTTTTAAAAAATACTTTCCCTATTATAAGGGCCTTAGAAAAAGAAAAATTCTCAGTTTCACTGGTAAAATCTTGAACATTCAGTTTAATATTGAGCCATGTAATTATTTTTTTTCCTTCTTTTCTCTTCTGCTCATTTTTAGTTCTTGAATTTATGATAATCAGCTCTGTTTCTTTCTTTATATTTGCATTCTATTTTTGTAAGGGATGCTGTCTTGGAGCTCTGATGTTCAAAAATGAAGGGTGCCAGACCCAAATCCCACGCTGTGTGGTAGTCTGAAAGATTATCTTCCATATTTTAGTGATTAAATTAGACCAGACAGTACCACAGCCCCTGATGTGCATGCAGTTAATACTTTGAAAGGACAGAAACTGTTCCCAACAGCTTCAAAATTGTCCAGCACAGAGTAGCTGCTGTGTGGGCTTTTATCCTCCTACAGATAACGTCAAGCATATCTACTGCTGTGTGCATTCTGCAGCCTTGATAAGAGGAGGAAGAAAACTTTTCAGGACCACAAGAAATAGCTAAAACTAGAGCTTTCTATCTGGCAGATTTTTGGGATTAAAATAGTATTCTGTTAGTTTTATAGATATTGAGGCCACAAAAGCATTTGGATTCTGTTTTTTCTGGAGTTCCTACTAGAAAATTCTATGCAACTGCAATGCATTTAATAACTACATTAGTCTTAAACAACTAGAAATAAAATCAAGTATACAGTGACCTTAGAGACAGGTCACATAATTACTGTGCAGGGACAGAGAAAACTTTAGACAGTAAAGTTGTTGCTGTCTTTACTGTTAGCAGTGATAATGCAGCACATTTAAGTTATGTAATAGATTTATATGTCAAATTAATCTTTTCCTCAGCACAATCCTGGGAAAGCACCTTTGTTTCTATGTACCCTCTAAAGTACATCTCTCTGTGAATCATCAGTCCATGTTATTATTATTATTCTGCATTTACTCTGCAACATTATGGAACATGGCTTAAGCAAAGTGACCTGAAGCACTGCAATATATTTCAAGGACTTGAAAACACCTCTGAAGGCAGAGGAAGGAAGCAAACTATTGCAAACATCCACCTATGCTTTTTTCATTATTTTGTTTTACTTTGCTCTATTGATTTGGTTTGGGTTTTTTTTTAAAGTAATTTTCTTCTAAGTAGATGACAGCACTTTGATGAAGGACATGAACAGGTTATATACTCCCAAATTAAACATATGAAGTGAATATAGGAGGAAGAGAAATATCTTTATTAGGAGGCTAAAATCCACAAAGATCCTGTCTTGTGTCTGATGGTTTGTCTTGATCACGTTCTCATTGGCAGTGAGGGCAAGTGAAGCGTCCATGTTCTCAACAATCCACCCAACAATTAGGTATATCTGCTTGAGGAGATTTGAAAGGTTTGGGGAAACTCTTAGTTGCTGTTTTGGGATTATTTTTTAAACCAGCAAGGTTTTAGGGATATGCTTGCGAGCCTGGCACCCCAACCTGCAGCAGCACAGTTAAGGCAAAAGTTGAGCAGAGAGGTGGGAGATGATAGAAACAGTCAAGGGAAGAAGGGAACTCAGATGAGAAACATAAACATGTAGTTACTCCAGGAGCCTATGGACTCATTTTTGGCATCCAGTGCTTGGCCCTGAGGGTCCCTTCAGGTTCTGCAAGCTTCTCTCACCCAGTGACTCCCTCCCTGTGCTAACATGGCATAGCCACCCTGGGACCACAGGGTACTGTGAGAGGGCTGCACAGAATGAGCTGCTGGTCCCCACTCCTCCCTTTTTGCTCCAGAGCTGCATTTACACGCAGATCCTTGCCTGAGCTACTTGTGAGTGTACTTGTGAGAATCACTTCATGCACCTGGCTGATTCTGATTTACTTCCAAGTGGTCCCTGGACCATACCCATCCCTCCGGACCCACAAGTGATCTGGATTGCAGCTGACCCTGGTACTGCCAGTGGGTCTGTTCTGCTCTCCTTGCTGGGGTACTAAGGGCTGCATCCTGTGTGTGTGAGAAGGCACTGTCTTGCTGCCCACGCTGTCACCACACACACAGCTCTCCACCACTCGTGGTGTATCTGGCTCTTCTGGTCCCTGACACTCTGTTTTCCAACAGCTTCAACAGATGCAACAGGTCTAAGCTATGTCTCCTGAAGGCCTGTTCTTGTCTGTGCAGTCCTCTCCTTTACCCACAAGCTATGGCACTTTTCTAACTGCTGTAAAGCCCCTCATCCAGGTATTAAGGCAGCTCCAATAAATCACTGGGTTTATCAACTTGTTTTGGTTTATTTTGTCTTAGTTTGGTAGAATCAGTTGATTAACCTTGGTTTTGGTGTGAGAGACGAGATAAAAAGGAGTTATTAAGGTCAGCAAGTTACTTCTTAGATCCCCTTAGCTGTAGTGAGGGCCTTCATTAAGGCTGAATGAAAGCTCCTATGCAGATATGAAGGGTCTTTATTCCCAGCTAAGGCCTTAATCACAGAAATGAACTGAAAAAAGACTGACTGAATTTATCAACTGATGATTAAGGTACTCCTGTTCAAATTAGTATTTCATTAGTTATTCAAAATAGACCAGCTGCAACAAGAGCAGCTGAACTAACTCTGTAATACACCTACCTAGGTAGAAGGTTAGGGCAGTAATACAAAAGCAAAGAAGGCTGAATTAATAAATGCTT
Organism: Petroica traversi; assembly: GCA_025920805.1. Lineage (NCBI taxonomy): Eukaryota > Metazoa > Chordata > Aves > Passeriformes > Petroicidae > Petroica > Petroica traversi. Next base: position 7,627,183 of record JAHLSL010000019.1, read on the forward strand.
CTGAAAAGAGAAAGCAAAGTCTTTTAAATTAAAAGCAAACATTATTTTCTCTTTTTTTCCTGCCAAACCTCTAACTAAACTTGATCTAAACTCATAAACGATTCCAGTCAAACTTGAAATCATATTGTGCAGTAAATAAAAAATCATTCATTTTCTCCTCTGTATTTTCAAGATTTCAGTGCTGCTGGGATAATCCTTCATAGATACACAGCCCATAAGTGAGACTTTCTTCTCCAGCAGTAGCTGCAGGTCACAGCTGTGTTAAACCATTGGCAAGGACTCTGGTACATGATTCCTTCTCAAGAAAGCTGAGGAGGTTTTTTCCCCTGCCTCCCCTGCAAAAGATTGTTACAGGGGCAGCAGATCAAGCAGTAGGTCCACTCCTGAGAGCAGGTCTACTCATAACCAAGGGAAGCAATTTAACCTATCATATATTTCTGTTTTAAACTTCAATCACCAAGCAAACATATCTCTTGCTGAACTCAGCTGGAGTTGGTAACTGGGTTTATAATCTTTCCAGTCACTGTTAACAAGTCCAATACAAGTTCTGTTGGTAGGGTACATCAAGTAAGGTAGCTAAGAGAAGTTAATGCTCTTCATGTGTGACAGACACTGATTGTTGTCTACTCCTAGCCAGTTTTCAGTGGTGTTCAAGTTAGTTGTCTTTATTTTGCAAGGCCAGAACTCGGGACTTTCCCAACCCTTGTGGGCAACCACCAGACTTTCAGCTGAGGTTGCTGAACAGAGCAGACAATTATTTTGTACTTTCTGGTGTACCAGCATTGCTTCTTGAATGACTGAGAATAAGCCAGTTCAGAGAGTCGATCTAGCCCTTTATAAATAATAATAATTTTAAAAGACACATTTGGAGGGATTTTTCTCTCTGAATCATTTCATCCTGAAGTGCATACAGGTGCTGGTGCCAGTGAAAGAAAAGGAATGGGAAAATCTTCCAGGAGCTACCAATAAAGGCAGAATCATGGACATGCTGACTTTGACTGACTGGAACTGTCACAGGACTGTCCCCTCTGGGGACAGTAATTTCCAGCTGCAGGCAGTAGTCTCTTAAAAAACCAGTAGTTCAGTCACTTGTGATTCTGTGACCATAACCTGGGGTTAATGGCTGACATTAACCGAGTCATGGTTAATGTCATAACATAGCTGGCATTCAGTGTAAATGACAGCAATTTTAGGCAATGTGTGTTTGAGGCAAGTAAACATTTCCAGTTCAGGTCTTGATTAAGTTTCTTGTTTAGTAGCCATGATAAAACACCCTCACATATTTATTAATGAGGCTGATGGATATGAGCACTAATGAAAATGGACAGGTAGGTAATGAGGGAGGTACAGTCAGAACATAGGATTAAAATCAGGTACAATTAAAGTTCAGCTCCCTAGTCAAACACAGGCTCCTCTGGGGCCCTAAGTAAATCATTTATGCACAGCCTCTCAGTTTTTAAAGAGAGGATAATAATATTCATTATCTTCATACATACATCTTGAGGGTATGAGCAGTTTTGCTGTATTTTTTTCCTTAATTCTCAGAAGTGCCCAGCAGATTACCAATATCATGATTACAATACAAGGCAGAGCTGGAGACAAACAAATGGTGCATAAGCTTCTTCACAGAGCTCTACTAACATATTGCAGACATCTTTAGCCCTTATCAGTTTTGCTATTTCACTCTAAGCTTAAGACAAGCTGCCAGGAAAATACCTGCTACCTTTAGGAGTAATGCCACCTCACGAGACAATCTGTGCCTCTAATGCAGAGCTGCCTTTAAAGACCACATCTCTGGGAATGACTTGAAATACTCAGCAGAAAATGGCAGCACAAATGTCAGATAACCAGTAAAGGAGAAAGCAAAATACCTGTCCTACCAAAGGTTGTTAAACAGAAGCAACAATGCAGACAAATTGCAGGATAAGGAGAGCAGGGAAGGAGTTAGTGAGAGAGAGACAAACCACTACATCAAGCCATCTCGATTAAAACCAGATCCATCATTCTAAATTGGTGCTTGAGTGCTGAGCAAATGAGCTAGAGGAAGAAGAAAATCTCTGTGTTTGTAGAGCTGCATCGTAGGGCATCAAGGATGTGCTGGTTTACATTCTAGGCAGAGGAAAGTCTGTGCACACTCTATTATCTCTGGCGGATATTATGAAGCTGTTACTAAGAAGTGAAGTGTATTTTGGGATATCCCCATGCACATGTACTGCTGACCAAGGTCTGCATTACAACCTACCCAGAACTTAGGCAGCAGTTAGTAATTAAATCTTAATGGTTATCTGCTGAGATGAAAACACTTGGGACAGAAGAAACTGAAGTTTAAGAGGCTCACCACTCCATAGAAAGAGAGTCTGGAGCCAGGAAGGGTTACCACAGACAAAATAAAGATATGGAAGGAAGGGATAAAAAAAAATTTAAAAAAATAAAAGCAGGAAGATAGGGAAGGAAGTAAAGAAAGAAGATCCCTGGGGACAAGCCAAACAGGACTTAACACATGAGCTGCAGAAGCAGCTTAGGTTGTCACAGAATGAAAAGAAACTCACACAGGGAATATAAAGAGAAGTTGTTATTTTAGGCAGGTTTGAAGATTTTCTTGCTCTATTTAGCAGAGAATAAAGATAATTTGTTTACAGCACCACATGCACCTGAGAAATGAGTTGCAGCTCAGCATGTTCATGCTAGATAAAAATTGGGAAAAGGTAATCTGAAGGACTAAAGTTAATCCTAGGACTATATAGATTTTGTTCAGATTTCAAGGCTTAGGGCACACATATTCTAGTCTGGCCAATGTCTAGCCAGGCAGCTTAGCCAGATCTAAGACACAGGGGCTATTTATACATGTACATGCCTTAAACAACTGAGCTTGCACTTTGCCTTAGTATAGCCCCTAGCATAACAGAACTGTTCCTAGACCATGTTTCATTGTGTACCAAAGTCTGCCCAGCAAACAGGTGAATCCATGTAGACAACAATCTGTTTCTCTTCTTCTGCAGCATTTTCTCCACAAGGAATCTGGCTTTTGGTTATAAACCTGATGGTCATCTTTTAAATGCAAAAAGCATCAAATGCATTTCAAAAAAAAACTTTTTTGTTTTGTTTTGCTACATCTGCAGCATTATTCCAGCTGGTATGAAACTGCTGTCAACTCAGGTGCTTAAACTCAGCTGTCTAAGAGAAGAGATCCTGCAAAGTTCACTGCTCCAGGAACAACAGTGAAATCACAGAATTACACAACAGCTGGGGTTGTAAGGGACCTCTGGAGTTCATCTAGTCTAATTACCCTGCCAAGGCAGGGTCACCTAGAGCAGGTTACACAGGAATACATCTGGGTAGGTTTGGAATGTCTCCAGCAAGAGAGACTCCAAAAATGGGAGGGAAGGTGTTATTTAAAAGCACCTCACTCATCAACCATGCCAGTCTAAGAGTGGAAAGGGATGTAGAGGAAAATTTTTACTCACTAGGATATACTTACCATTCTGAAATTGAATAATTACTGCTATATGTTCTATTATCCTTCAGATTTTTTACTTTAGAGTCAAATCTTGTTGAAATTACCAGCATGCTTGAAAGTTTGAGAGAACACTAGTACACACTGCAGCCACGTAACCTGTATTGCCTTACAAATCTGGATGCAAACATCTGGAAATTACCTTCTCAAGGATGTACATAGAATCCAAATTCTTTCTTCAGTTAGACCTGTATCAAAATAACCTGATACACAATTTACCATTGCTGTTTTATTCCTCATTTTAGTTCCTATCTCACTTAGCCTAGTAAGTTCAAGAAAAGCTCAGTCAACTTACAGCAGAAGTTGAAAAATATCAGGTGTTTCACTAACTTTGATAGTGCTCAAACTTTCTTAAGGAAGAAATAGTTAATACCATATCCCAGACTAATCTTGCATTCTCAGGAAAACCCCCCTTTTTGGTGATTTTCAGAGATGCTAAAAGGAAAAAAAAATACTTAATACCTTGAGCCAGTTGGTTTTCCACTTAAAAATCCATTACTTCCTTTAGAAAGCAGCTCTTAAAATCAAAAGAAAAAATCAGCTTCTAAAATCAAATTGGTGACAGACCCTGCTTCTGAATCTGTCAGCTTGCAATATCTCAGAACTGAAAATCCTTGCAGCTCCAGAGTCATCATATCATTCTAGCCCGATTCCCTCCGGAAGCAAGGCTTGAATAGTTCCACTGTGTACAAGTGTGTATATAACATTTGAATCCTGTGGCTCACCTCAGCTGTGAAGAAAGGTAGAAAGCTCAAAGATAATTCTCTACATGTTTCTCATAAACTGGCAGCAGAGAGAAACTCTCTGCATGCTCTGGTGGATCTGAGAGACCGCTTGCAACATGAAAGCTCACTTTATCAGACTTCAAGTAATCCACACTGCAGGATCACTGCAGCACAGATCCCAATCAGAGCTCCTGAATAACTGGAAGATACAAAATCATTAGCAAAAAGTCCAACACTCTCAGAATAACTTGTTAGAAGTCAAATATCTCCATAAATATACAAATAGTCTGAGCATCTTCTGCTTCCTTTCCTGTTGCACGCTTGAGTACTGCCAGAAAAAAAAAATTAAAAATTGAAGAATATGAAGACTGAAAAACCAATATAAGAACTTCAAGTAGGTTCCCCGCTTGTGCTTTTGAGATTTGAAACAATGTGGTCCTCTCAAATGTAAATAAACATATTTTTAGCACTATGTTTTATTTCCTTCCTCCCAAATGTGATATAATAGTAAATGGTCAGAGTCTATAAAGTACGTGCAAACTTTGGAGCCACAGGGAAGTGCATGGGGCTACTGGAAACTGCTGGTCAAATTACTTTGTTCAGAAAAAAACATCCCAGACAGATGCATGACTCATATCCACTGCCATCTGTTAGACGGAAATAAGCCATCTTTGCCTCATTAAGGTAGAAATGATCCTCTTTTGTAGCCAAAGATGACCTACTGACCTGGACCCCAACAGCTCAGATCAAGCAGGTTTGGACAGTTGATGGTATTAGGACCATTTCCTCGCCACTCTCAAAAATTATAATTCAACCAAATTTCCACCCTTTCCTTCTGAAATAATTCCTCCAGGTCACAGCATTAGGATTCATTACCCTCCCTTCTGTCCTTGGTTGAAGGCAACTAAACGGCATAAGCAAATGGCAAAGCATACCTAATCACAATAAATCCTCCTCTCTCCTGGAGCCTGGTGAAATCCCCTGGATATGGGGCTGATGTGGGGTGGGATTCACAACATCTGTGAGGCCTACTCTGTGGGTGTTTCCAAGGTGTCAGCATCCAGACAACAGGAAAAACTCTGTCAGCCCCCATGAGGAACAAAGCAAGAGGATCACCAGCTTTGCAGCTCTCAGTCAAACTGGGGACTCCCAAGTGCTCCCTACAGCCATGGAGCCACTGCAGTGCTCCTGAAGGGGTCCTGCCAAACCTGTGCCACCTGTGAGAGCCGCTGACCACACAGCGTTGGAGGCCAAGGGCTGACAGCCCAGAGATGGCCTTTGCATCCAAGAATTCAAGTCCAGACTCCAATAAAAACATATTGTGCTTGCAGTCTGTGTGAGCACGGGCTAATTTTGTGTGCACGAACTATAACGGGTTGTATTTCTTGACCTTCTTCAGTCCCAGCACCGTGTTGTCATTTGGGGGAAAAAAAAGTAACACAAGAAGAGTGCTCTTGAACGCACATAACCAGCAAAAGAGCTGACAGCAGCTGTAAGCAGGTGGTACTACAAAACAGTCAAATATATTGAGAAGTATGAAGGTTTTTATTCTGGAATTTCCAGTTGTTTTACAGTCTAACTTCCATTTCTGGACTCTAATTCTGAGCACAGACTGCAGGCTGAAATACTAGGAAACACAATGGCTGAGCTGGGACTATCTCGAAATTATGGACTTTTCTATCATCACAGGTACAGCATCCAGTTTCCATAACATCCAATGGTTTCAGAAAGGGAATAGACATTCTGTTGTTGCAAATTCTGCCAAGTTTACCTTCCCCTGAAGATCAATTTCATAGCCATGGCCACACTACAAGATGATGCCTCCTGTCTAAATCCTGAATAAAACAATGGAGACATTATAAATAAAAGGTACCCAATCTTAACAACTTATGGCAATTTAAATGCTGACACATGAATCTTCCTTCTTTTCTCTATGGTGAATTATAAGACCAAAATATTTCTCTCAATCTCCACCCTCACCAACCACCATCTCAGGAAAAAAATGGTTTATATCTGCATTTTACAAAACACCTGAGCTGTGCTGGAGTGTGTCTGACTTGATGCAAACAAGCATGCACAGCATGATGCCTGCTTCCTAGCAGTGTACAGCCTAATTAGATGGAGACCCAAAACTTCTTGTCAACTCCTGCACCAGGGGAACTTCCTTCTAGCTCTTCACAAAGCAACAGCATTCCTGCACACCACAAAAGCAATGAATTAGGATCTCCCTAAGTATGGGAAGAATAGCTAAAATGATTTTGAAAGCTCAGTATTGCATGCAAAGATATTGAATACAGTAGGAGCCACAATCTGGTTGAGGGTTTGGGGATTTTCACCTTGCCTAGGCTGGAATTTGGAAAAAAATGGGATGTGAATATCCCAGAAAAGCACAGGTATTTTTCAAATTGAAAGCCCTACAAAAAATGTTTGAAGACTTGCCAGGGACAGTTTCCCTTTTCCTTTACTGTCCATCAGACCTTCCCATTATTGTCTGTCAGAAGGTGAAGAGAAGCAATAGATGAATAAAGAAGCTTTGAGGAAAACATTTATTTGTTTTGTTTTACAAAGTTTTAATCTTGTTGTTAGAATTAGCATAATTTTAATTAGGCAGAGACTGAAGTCAAAAGCTGGCTCCCAGCTGTGCCTGTGTGCTTGCAGGGACATGCTATACCTGCTAACCATGGGGGATTTGCACGTGTGTGTGTTTAGAAACGATCTGCAACCATTTTGAAGCCTTCTTTCTCAAGTCTGATATCCTTGCAATGATATCCAAAACAGAGGCTGAGATAGCCTAAGCCTGGCAGGACATATCAGTGAGATGGATGAAAGCTATCTTGGCTTAGATGAAAAATCCAGGACTGATATCAGGAGGAGACTTTTTTATGAACTCCTATACTGATTGCTGACACCAATATTAATACTCTCTTTCACTATTATTTTCCTTATTAGAAAAGCTCTCATTTTCTTCATCTTGTAGTTTTTTGGGTTCACTGTTCCAGTGCTGAGCTTTTTTCTTCCATGTAGGCATAAATTGTTGCTGGCTCACTGCAGTCACATCTTTAAACCTCACTTCTGCAACTGCGGAAAGAGCTAAACACTCTGAATACATGATGTTCACGGGGGTTTAGGTCTAAACTGGTTTTCTAGCCCTTTAGGCACAAACATTTGAAACATTTGTTCCTAAGAATGTCCTTCTAGTTGAATAATTTTAATCATAGAGTTTGGAATAGGTTTCTTTTTTTCTTCTCCTTTTTTTTTTTTTTTTTTTTTTTTTGCATAAACACTTATGAGTGTGTGTGAAATGCTACTGCTGTTGAAAGTGTGACATACAGTCTAGTGTAGCTTATCAAATCTGGGCTGTCTGGCAGTCAATTTCCAGCACATCATGTTTGTCTCGTGAGCTGTGACTATGGCCCATATAGTTTTGATTTCTAGATCTCGTGACTGACCGCATACAGCTGCTGTTTGCTGAACTGTCATATTTAGGCAGAGGGTGTTAAAGCAAACCTTCTTATGCTATAAAGACTATCTTGCAAGAGTTCAATCAGGGAAATAAAAAAAAGGAGCAGACTAGAAAAAATGTCTAGATACTGCAAAAGCTTTGTGCTAAAAAAAAGCAATAAGTGCATATACAATACACCTACACACTCAGACGCTTGTGTGGGTACACTTATATACTTAGGTGTATATATGGAAGCACACTTCTATGATCATTGAAAAAATAACTTTAATACTCATGAACTGTGTTCAGTAAATAGCATTCATATTCAGGTTACAATCTGTCAATTAAGAAAGTTGTTCCAATATATTTTGCTGTCAAAGACATAAATCTCACTTGCAAGCAAATCCCTCTTTTATTTAAGAAATTTTTTAAGAGCTGCTTCTTTACTGAACCTTTTTTATGCCAACCCTTTTATAATAGAAGGGTACAGTAAGTATGTTAAACTAACAATTACAGATGACGACATTCTCATTCATTATCCAGGATAATAAGCAATTTTCATTCCTTGGAAACAAGCAGACTCTACAGCAAGCCTTCAACAAATAAAAAGATGCATAATAGATGCTAGGATCATATAATGTTTCTCTTAATTTCAGGGTTTTTTATGAATGTCAAAGTTACACTGCGGATTGAAGATTGTTTGAAACAGAAAATAAGATATCTTGAAAGTAAGATCTTTAATTTGATTTTAGAAATACTATTATGTTTTCAAAAAATGATACTGTCTTGCATTTACTGTCAGAAGATGTACTAAAATTTGAAATTCTGGATGTGTGCATTTGTTCCTTTTTAGCTGATTATAAAAGCATCTATGACTCGGTGTCTCACCTGTAATCACAGACTTTTTCCAGCATGTCCTATGAAATTAAACAGTGTCTTTAGCAAGCAAATTTGACAGAACAAAGAAATATTTTTAAAAATTCAAAAAGATCAGAAAGTTGCTGATAAACATCAGCAAGAATTAAATAGAAAATAATTCGCTGGAAAGAGATAGATGGAAGCAGCTAGTGTTGATTATTTTTATAACTCTCTTCTCCCTGTACAAATTTGCCTTAAATGGTAGCTTAGTTAGAGCCAAACTGACAGTCTAAGAACATCAAGATGATAACTTATACACTCTCACTGCTTTTAGAAGAAGACAGTAACTAATTTTAAGGGGGTGCATGCTATACAGACTCTGTCTGTTTTGTCTCACAGAGTTGGTTCATTTCTTTGCTTAGCCCATTTCTGTTGCAAGCCTAAATTCAGGAAAAGATTTGAAAATCATTTTAAATAGATGAACAATAGACCTTTGAAGGATCTGTTTAGGTTTTTTTAAAGGAAGGAGAAGGCTAAAGTACTAGGAATGGATTTACCAGAGTAATAAAAATGTCACAACAGTGCTTCCCTCCACCCTCACACCAACCCAGATAAACACTTTAGTGCTATCTGAAACTGTATGCATGACTCCAGCCGTGCCATTCCACATCTCCATGCATAATGGTGGCCTCTCAGTACTTCTCTGATTTGAGAAATTTGTTCTTTTGTCCTCTGTGGTAGAATTGCCGGATGTGTTTCCTCCCTCCAGCTTTGCAGCCACAAGCTGGCATGTAGAAGGACTGAGGCATCAGGTAAATTTCAAGAGATTATCACCAACAGAAGAGAAACAACACAAGACCTGTTCTGCATTTCAGAGAACATTCGCTTAAATGACATTTGCTGATTACTTAAAGATCGCAGCAACAAGTGAAGAAGCCTTTCCCCCTTGTTCCCAAACATGTATGTCCACATTACATGAAGCCTGTCATATGAATTTTAATGTACTTTGCAGACATATATAATAAAAAGGGAAAAAAATAAAAATAAAAAAGAAGCCACTCAAGAGCCAAAGGATAGAAGGCATATTTCATGTGGAAACAGTTATTAATTCAGATAGGAGAGAAGAAACAATGGATCCAGGAAGAGGGTCTGCAGAGATGAAAACTCTGGTTGAAAAAACAGTAAATACTATAAAATCTATCAGATACAGTGCTTCTAGTGCTGACAAAGATAAAATGATTTGGTATTCATTTCACATACATCTTATGGTTGTTGCACACTCAAAAATCCATCCCTCTACTCAAACACATATCTTTTGAAACACAGTTTGTGCAGCAAATGTTTCCTACTTTTTTTCCTAAATAGATGCAAGTCTAAAAGATAGGAGCTATACAGACTTCAGTACATAACATGTTCAAACTAAAACACAATGATTTTTTGGCTTTGACAATTCACTGGGTGTTTAATTTTTGTTTGAAGTAAAGGGAATCTAAAGGTCTTCTCTCAAGTAAAGTTGTTCCTTTCTTGTTGTCAAATGGTAAAGGACATTAATAATGGAGTATTAAAATGAAACAAAATTGACAGCAATGAAAATACCTATCCAAACTCAAATGTTGCTTGTCACTTAGCAGGAAAACAAATTGCAGTACTCGCAAAACATTTTCTTTACTAGTACGATGAAGGGCCTTCTTTTCAAAGGTAGGTGACTGGCATAAACATTTATTCTGGTGATCCTAGTGTAAAATGCCTAGATTCTTCACAGAAACATTGAACAATTAGACTGAATTTCTTTTGAATTTGAAAAATTAGAAGAAAACTTAGGGTCTGTAGCATAGTAACTACAAAGTAGGACTATGTCACGTGTAGGTGATAGACTAAATATTGAAAAAGGAAATCTTATGCTTGAAGAATTGGAAATTACTTACACAGCAGTGGTTTACACAGCATTCTTCTACTCTACACCTCATCCTTAGCTCATGAGAAATATTTGTAGGATGTGATAACCCAGAACTCTGACTGATTTTATTCTTCACATCTGCAGAGCTGTGATCATAGAGAAGTAGTGGGATGGCTCCTATGGCTGGAGTGATGGGAGAGAAGGATGCAGGGTCTTTAGGAAGGACAGGCAGGGGGAACACGAAGGATGTCACCCTTTTCACCAATGATCAGTTGTAGTGCATAGAGCTTTGCCTTGGGATGGATGAACTTGTGGGTCAGGATCAAAGGGAGGGCAGGGGCAGGTGACTTTAAACTGGGCATCTGCTACAGGCTGCCAACCAGAAAAATTGCGTGCCTGAGATGCTCTATAGACAGATAAGAACAACCTCACATTTACAGGCCCTGGTCCTAATGGGGAACTTCTGCTGGAGGGTCAGCACAGCAGGTCAGTCAGCTCAGAAACCTCCAAGTGACAGAGGATCCAAAGAGGAGAGGTTCTGTGCTGGACCTTGTTCTCACTAACAAGGAGGGACTGGTGGGGAATACGAAGCTCAAGGGCAACCTTAGTTGCAGTGACCATGAATTGGTGGCATTTGAGACCCTTACAGCAGTGAGGAGGGCTCACAGCAAGGTCCCTATCCTGGATTTCAGGAAAACAGACCTGGGCCTCTTCAGGGATTTGCTCGGTAAAGTACCAGGGAATAAATCCCTCGAAGAAAAAGAGGCCCCAGAAAGCTGCTCACTACTCAAGAATCACCCTATTCAAACTCAGGAACAATGTATCCAAACAAAGAGGAAGTCAGGCAAAATCACCAGGAGGCCTCTGTGGATGAACAAGGAGCTCCTGGACGAATTCAAACAAACAAAACAAAAGAGTTTACAGAGGGTGGAAGCCAGAAGAATTAGCCCAAAAGGAACACAAAGAAATTGTCTGAGCTGCCAGAGATCATGTTAGGAAAGCTAAATCCATGATAGAACTAAATCTGGCTAGGAATGTCATGGGCAACAATAAAAGCTTCTTCAGATATGTCAGTGAAAAAGGAAAGATTAGGGAAAACGCTGTTCATCTCCAGAAGGAAATGGAAGACCTGATTACCTGGAATATGCAGAAGTCTGAGGTACTCTATGACCATTTGCCTCAGTCTTTACTGGCAAGTGCTCCAGTTACACTGCCCAAGTTGAGAAGAAAAAGGCAGGGACTGAGAGAATTAAGAACTTTCATCTGCAGGAGAAGATCAGGCTCAAGAATATCTAAGGAAGTTGAAAGTGCACAGTGTGACCAGCAGATCAAGGGAGAAGATTCTGTCCTTCTACTCGGCTCTTGTAAGACCCTGCCTGTAGAAAGTATTGTGTCCAGCTCTGGGGTCCCCAACGTAAGAAGGGTGTGGACCTTCTGGAACAAGTCCAGAGGAGGGCCATGAATATGATCAGAACACCTCTCCTATAGAAACAAGCTGAGAGTGCTGGGACTATTCAGACTGGAAAAGAGAAGATTACCATGAGACCTTATAGAGAAATTGTCAGTGTTCCATGCCTGGAAGTGTTCAAGGCCAGGTTGGATGGAAATCTGAGCAACCTGGTCTAGTGGAAGGTGCCCCTGTCAATGGCAGGGGGGCTGGAACTAGATAATCTTTAAGGTCTCTTCCTACTCAAACCATTCTATCACTTTATAATTCTATGGAATGTTACTGGTTTTACCTTAAATAATTCCAAATCTTTCAGCTGCTGCAGCAGTTTAGATTTGTTCTTTATGTACCAGGTAGGGCATAGTCTTCACATCTTGACTAACATCTAAAGGGAAAAGGTATCAAACTGCACGACTGAAAACACTACTAATCATTTATGCATACTGTTTGGAAACAATTCTCAGGTTTGAAAAGTGCCTTTTGAATAAATACAGACCAAGGAAATGTAATCATCAAAAACGACTTAGACATCACCCTCTTCAAAAGGAACAAATTATCATCATGACATGTAACAGCTCTTGAACAACATTCACATCCCTGTCAGGGGTTTTAAAAGATTGACACAATGGAATGTGGATATTAAATTTTTTTTTTTCAAAAAAAGAAAATACACATGCACGATAACAGTTTCCTGGAAGCTGAACTTCACAGTTTTTGTCATTTTTTTACAGGCTGTCTTGATTTATAGGAAGTGTTATCTCCAGTATGCAAGCTACAGTGCAAGGGGAACTGCAGTCTCTGGCCATGCCCAAGTGACCCAATTCTTTACATGTGGAGATTAAAAGTGAAGACTCTGGAAAAGCTAATGTTGCTCCCCACATCCGGGTTTGGAAAACTTCACAGCACTCCCAAGTTATTAATCCCAGAAGCAAAAGCTTCCCTGGGACTAATCTTTCCCTTTGGTATCTGTTAAAAAAGAATGAGACCACTTCTGGAGGCTGTTGCTTTCATTCCATACTCTGAGGCTGAAGCCCTGGGTTTGCCCAGGAAGATCTCTAATAAGCAACCTGGGAAGAGAAAGAACTATGGGAAATTCTCTCCTCCATCTTGGAGACCACCCACACAAGGTTGCCCCACTGATGCGAGGTTGAAAAAGGCTATGGTTCCTTCTTCTGCCACAGAAGTGTGTCCAAAAGTCACACCAGGAGTCCCAAAGCTGGCTGGTTCCTCCTCCACAGCTTCAGGCAGCGTGGGAGCCAGGCCACTGACTGCCATGGCCTTGCTTCTCCCTCAGGCAACTTCTTGCTTCTCTTTTCTGTTTGTTTGTTGGCTTTTTTCCCAGTACCAGGGGCATGGCTGAGATATCAGCAACCCATCACAAGATAGATACTTCACTTCTCCTACTCCTACTCCCTCTGCCTCTGCTCCTCTGCCCTGGATAGTTGTGAGAAGGGGAAGGCATGGAGAAAAAGGAGCATCTTTTACATCTTCAGTGCTCTGCTCTTTGCTACAAGCTGTTTTTTGTTTGTTTGTTGGGTTTTTTTTGTTTTGTTTTGTTTTTTTTTTTGCTTAAATAATGTGGTAAAGCTATCAGAACAGTGTTTCTCTCCACAGTGGTGGTCACTGCCTCAGACCCATAGACATCACCCTCCCACCTCAAACTGAAATCTGCACGCAACATTCTATCACAATAATAACAATGGATATATTTCTCAGAGTCTGTTTTCAAAGCACAGAGAATGAATGAAATCCCCATCTGTTGCTTTATATCCTGCTGCTTTAATCCCCTGAATCACTAGCATTGAGAGAGGGAGTGCGGGACATGGGAGCCATCCCAACTCCTTTCTGCCACACTGCCATGGCAGGAAGAAAAGCCACTCAGGCTGAACAAGAGGGTGATGGTTACAGAGAAGTCTCTGGGAGGAGTTCTCATGTCTGTAAAGGACTCATTGGTCTGAAATAGCCTGGGACTGTTGATTTCCAGTATGCTACAAGAAGCATTCCTCTGCTCATACCAGTGATGACCGTGACATCTTCAGAAAAAAAAATTGTGCCAGCTCTGTAACAAGTGAGGGGAGAGTGTGGTCGCCTGTTGTTATTGTTGACAGCAAATTGTCAGGCTTTCTTATTTTGTTTTTATATTTTGTATTGAAAGAACCTTTGTGTACATCCCAAAAAGGTGACATATATGTGCAGACAAGTGATGACAGTTGTACCTTGGTTTCCCCCTGCCACCCTCCTGTGGTGTCACTTACTTTACAGTTGTTATTTACTAGAGTTGTGCAATAGGCTCATGTTTCCCTTGTGCAGGTATATCTGCAGCCTAGACACCACCTGTAGCCATAATACTTTCAGCTCAGCTTTAGCCTTTAGGCACTAGCAGCTTTTCTTTCTTTAGTAGGGCTGGGAACAGGTGTCCTTTGTTCACTTTGCTTTAGTGTGGAACCTGTGCTACAGGGAGGGAGATGAAGAAAGGGGATGGAAGGGTGATTTAGAAGTGAAGTTGTTAAAAGGGAGACTGGTGTCTCCTCTCAGTCTCAGGTGGATTTCCTTTTGTTTAGTCTAACAGAAGAGTATAATATTTCCTGCTCTGCATGCACAAACAAAAATATAAGAAAACAAAACCTCTCAACAGAGGTTTTGAGAGCTGTGGGCCTAGAGGGAAAAAATGAAACAGGAACAAAACAGCACCCTCACAATCCCAGCTTCCTTGGATGGCACAAAGCATCATAAACAAATTTCTATAGCTAATACACTGCTGATACACAGGGATATACAATACTGCACATAAAATTAGTCATGTGTTATTGCACAAAGTGGTGTGTTCCATAAGAGCTGCCTATTTAGCAAGCTTGATCAAGAACATTAAATATGAAAATAAGGGGAAAACATTTAACATTGTTGAAAAGTAATTAAAAATATATTTCACCATATGCTTCCCTGCCATTACTTCATTTCAGCAAAACAAATGCCTGGAGCATTTATTATCCCCCATCATTTTTTAAAGAGGCCTAATGTTTCTACTTGGCACAAGAGACGCACAGATAAAATGAATCAACCCTGAAATGAATTGTGTGAAATGCAGTTGTCTGAATTCAAAAAGCCTCCCTGTAGTCAAAAAATGCACAAGTATTTTCAATCTCTCAAAATTAATATCTGAAAAATAAACATTTTTTGCACTCTAATCTTTGACACAAAGTCTAAAATGCCTTTCTTTTTCTTAGGGTTCTGTTCCAGTTGGAATCAGTATTAGAAAGTCCATGTTACCAACACAACTCCTAAACCACCTTAGTATTAAAAGCAAAACAAAAAAAAATTAAAAATATAAATAAAGTACAACAGAACATCAAAAAGCTTTCAAAGCACAACTAAACTCTTGAGACTGAGTTCATCCACTGTGCAATTATGCTCTTTCCTGCACTGTGATGCCAGGCATAAATTTGACCACAAGGTTTTAAAAGATGGATTATAAGCAATTTTATTTTAATTCATGGTGGACAGAAGAAAAAGATATCTTCTTTCCTAAGTGATGATCCAAAGAAGACTAGTTTGCAGGGCTGCATTTTGAGATTTACTTTGGAAAGTGATGAGTCTCTGGCCAGTTAAAGGCAGGGAGGGGAGGGCAGATATTCTTCAGAAGAAAAATGGATTAATAAAATGGCCACTTAAAAAAAAAACATGTCCTGTTTGTGTCAAGTGATAGGAACAACCATAATTAATGAAAATAATATATAAACACAGCTGGATAAAGATGTTCATGCTGTGCAGTTGACGTGGTAGTTTATTCATTACTGGCACTGAAACACATGCTGTCTCTCTTTGTCTTTACACCAACTCCTTTTGAGCCTGTGAAACTTGACCCACAAAGCTCTGCCATGCAAGACAACTCTCTGGCACTGACCTGGCACGTAGCTGTGAGACAAGTGACCTGAGACAGAAATCAAACACAGCAGATTCTTCCTGGGTGACCGAAGGCGAGGAATGCGTTGGAAGTGATGTGAGAAAGCCCTGCCATGCCCTGAAACGGTCAGCAATAGTCCCTCCCTTTCTGGGAGCAATGAGGGGAGACAGAAGCTACTGAGGAGGAAGGAGTATATTACATTAGTCCAAAAGATCTGGCTTCTTCTATCACTTCGTAGAAGGGGACAGAGGAAAATGTGGTAGGAATCAGGGAAATGTGGGTATGGGATTTGGGTCTTTTAGTAGACTCAGCAGAACCAAACTTTGCCAGAGTACCACAAAGCCCATAGCACAATTTTGTTAGCAAATAATAAGTCTTTCCTTGTCCCTTCTTCTATTCCACCCAAGAAGGTATTTCAGTTCAAACACCACATTCTGTTCTCATTTGAAAAAAAAAAAAAAAAAAAAAAAAAGAAAGTGCAACACTGGCTTCAAATGACATCTACAAATGGAGAAGCTGGATAGAAATGTTTCAACTGAAAACCACAATGGGGCTTGGTAGCCCGGAAACCCTGGAAACTCCCAAGTGAATCATTAACCCTCACTGCTGACCACCATTAAAGGACATGACCAGGAGAAATGTCCAAATATTACCAGATGCATAGTAAAACCATGATAGCTAACAGAACTGTGTGCTTTTCAGCACATGCAGAAGCTGGCTCTTCAATTCAAGCTCTACAGATGGGCTCTTGCAGCTCTGGAAGTCCTTTCTTAAGCAACACTTTATCAAACAAGAGGACAACACTGATGCAGAAAGTAAAGGTGGTGGATCTGGGGGATGTAAGAGATTGCCATCTTTCAATGGGACCATTGCTGATCGATGAATCCCATCAATACAGTAATATATTTCAAGCATCCTTTACAGAAGAAAATAATCTGAGTTTGAATGACCTTCCACCTCATTATATTTGATCTGCTCTTGGAAGTTTTGCTAACATTACTGAGCAGAACAGGAGTATGAAAAGAAATCACACTTTAAACCAGAATATGGAGACTTAGGTCCTCAAGAAGCAGATTTATTCTCTACTGAAAGAGGAACAGTTTTTCTAATGGAAGCTGTATTTCCACTTCAGAAACATGCTGGTGTGAATGGGAACAGCTATACTGGTAGACCACTGTAAATGTAAAAAAATCCTTGTAAACCAGATTGAGAGTTTAAGTTCAGATTCTAAGAAGTTTACTAAATGTTTTCAAACTGATGTGAGATCTCCAAGTGAAAGAAATTCTTAAACTGCTGTTAGATTGACTGGTAAAAAAAGAATATTTGACTAATGCAGTTAGCTGAAAAATCTTCCATTATTTTATTATGTCTAAAATAATCTATAATCTTCTAAAGACTCAGCATGGTAGATTTATAGTATAAAGCTAAAAAGCAGAGGAAGGAGAAATGTCAATAACCTCAGCATGATCACTCCTCAGATTAGCTGTACATGCCTCTCAAAGGCATCTCCTACATACCAGCCCAGGATATATGTTCCAAGGGCCTCTCAGTTTCCAGGACCCTGACATTTAGTAGTACAGAACAGCATCATACCAATGCTATATCTATTCCACAATTAGTGTGCATATGGTAGATATTAATGCAGGATCTGTTTTAATTAACTAGTATTTTTAGCTACTCAGAATGACTGAAAAACACTTTTGTCCAGCAAGGATGCATATAGTGTTAAGTTAAATTAGCCCTACTTTGAGCTCAGAAACTGTGCATAAAACTGCTGCTGACCAGATTTAAAAAAAAAAAAATCTGCCAGAAAGAGAATGAATAAATAATTGTCATCTCCTGACAAACATAAAAGCAGAGGAGGAAACACATATGTGATTTGGAAACAGGATTACTCATAGATTCAGAAGTAATAAATCCAATTACCTTGCTTGATTCATCAATAAATGGGAAAGTAGTATTTGTTTTATTATCAAATTAAGTTATTCTTTGGAAGTAATCCACTTAAAATAATTGTTTCCTAGCATCAAGGAAAAGTAATCACTAAAAAGGAACATAAAATGTCTTTCTACTGCTTTCTGTAAAAGGCTTTTTCACATTTTTCTGAGCACTAGATTAGTCCATTATAAACAGTGTCAGAGAAATTCAAGGAATCCAGATAAGTAAGTGCTGCTTTTAGAACATCTTTTGCTCTAACTTCACAGCACAGTGATTTAAAAGCAAAAGTTCTCACACCCTAGATTCAGAATTAAATGGTCTTCTGGGAACTCCACAATTCAGCTACTGTTGAATTTCCTGTCCTCAGTGAAGCAATGTTGGTGAAACCTTTGACTGCCAGGGCTGAAGTATTCCCAAAAGCATTTTCTGCTCACAGGATGTTACTTTCTGTGTGCAGAGTACACAAATATTGGCAAGGCTGGTTTACCAATATTGGCACAACAGTTGCAGGTGCAACTATGTCAAGAGGAATGCTTTAAGCAGTGACAGAGGGAGATGGAAAAGCCTACAACAAGTTACCTGTTGTGGCTAAAATATACTCCTGCAATTTTATGACCTACGTGAGTGGAACCTGCAAATATGGACCAAAATAGGGAGTAAAATACATAAAATCTTAAACTTTCTTTTTCAAAATTTCTTTTCTACAAGGCAGCCATGTTCCCTATGGTCTTTAAACTCTCAAACAGTGAGGCATCTAGAATGATGTCTCATTTTCAGAGTTTGGTATGCAAAAGAATTAAACATCCCTCTGCTTATTGAAAAGGAAACCATCATTTCCACCAATACAGACAAGGCTTTTATTTTTCATCAAAGAACTGATTCATCTCATGCAGAGTGAGATTCAAAACTTGGATTACAGAGATTATCTGGCAGTGACCAGAAGTTTTTGTATTCACTCTGTTCTAGTATGACTGGGAAGTTTTTCATCCTTCTGCTAGGGAAGCCTCTACTATGTTTCTTTGTGAAGAGGTGAATCAACTTATGTTGCCATACTAGACACACTGGCAAAGATTTTAGGACAAAGCTGTGACTCGTTGATTAATTTAAAAATTAATTTTTAAATGAAAAGTTTTCTCACTTTGGACAAGTCACAGTCTGGAGCAGCCTTTTGATAGTGTAAGCATCAAGCAAATGAACACCCGGAAACAGGAAATAAAGGTATTGCTTTATAGCAATGTCTGTGGAAAGCACCACGGTGTGAGAATATGTTTCCATGACCCACACATTCCTTTTTCCTCTGTATTCTATGCTTCCAAATTGCTAGGAGCTGCAGGGTTGTACCAGATCACAGCTCTGCAATGAAAGTAGCCATTAACCCCTCAGATATGCAGACTGTTCAGCTTTCTACTCCTGAATATATTCAAGCTAGGATCTAATGTAGTAATGGACAAGCCACAGAATCCTTTGGAGTTCATTATTTCAGCTCAGCAATCTCTTTCTGGGTGTCATTAATACTAATGTAGAGGTTCTATGTACTTATCTAGGACTGTATTTTTAGCTGGCAGAGACCCATCTGAAGGCATAGTTGGCTGTCTAGAGTTGGAACAAAATGTCAAACCATCCAACATCTAAAAATATTAATGTAATTGCGTGCTGAGAAGTGATAACTGTGTAAGTAAAAACAAATGGATGTCAGCTTCAAATTGTGGAATATGCTATTCTATTTTTTCTTGCAATAGACATCAATCACTTTACTTTTTTAAGACTCAGTATCCAAATATTTTTGCATACAACAGTGAAATATTTTCATTTAACTTTGAACACATTATGAAAGAATGCATTAGAATATTTAACAACAAAACAAAAAACCAACCCAGCATCCTAACACACTGTAATATTTACAGATATTTACATATTCTTTAAATTAATAACTGTATCTAAAAATACTAAGTTCAAAATCTAAGTAAAAACTCAGATGCTAGCATGATGATTGGAATTGCCACTATAAACATTATAGAAACATTATAACTGTTCATTCTGCTTCTGAGATAGTTTAATCCCACAGTTCCTTTTAATGATAGTCATTCTCAAATGAGATTTCTGTACTTGAAATTTTGAGGAACCTGAATTCAGTGAAGAACTGTTTAGATCATAATAATCAGTGATGCATCAGAACAAAAATCTAGGATAGTCAAAGGGAGAGAAAACCAACAGTGATTAAAATAAATGAACAAAGAACAAAACTCATAGATATAAATTAAATCAAATACCTTTGAGCTCCTGTGAAGTCTGAAGCATATCACTACAGGCTAATTTCGGAGAGAAAAATCAGATGAGGAATTCTGCAGTGATTCTAAATAAAGTATACTGTGAGCACAAGGATTAACCGCAGTGCACTACATGAAAAATTAATCTATTTTTGTCATCTGGATTCTATGACTCCATATTTTTCAGTTCTACCATAAGAGTATTTTTTTTTCTTCTCTTCACCACACATACATGATTTTTCACTGAGAATTCATTTAAATAACAGATCAGAAGCACCTCTGGCGTGTATGCACAGCAAGACCATATGACCAGGGAGGAGTATTTTCCCTTGCAAAATTCTATTCTGAAATCCTCCATTTCCTCACATGAAGTCAATGGCTCTTACTCTTTAAGTTATGCTATGGACAGGACTCAGTGCTGAGGAGACTAGCAATAAGAGACTGAATCTAGAGACTAAGGACCAGCGTCCCTTAACAATTTGGGGTCTGGGCTGGATCCCCCTCTGCTAAAGCTGGAAGAGCTCTGTAATCCTAGATCTTGTTATGTGCCTCACTTGCAGGGGAAGTCCAAACTGGGGAAGACCCAGACTGCTCTGCAGCTTTCCTATGCCGGATTTCCTCAAAAAAGGTAAATATGGTTGTGACTGAGGAGGGAACTACTGAATGTTTCACTTTGTGCACAGGGGAGGAAATCAATGGATCAGAACCCAAAGGTTCTGCCCTCTGTGACAGGGCAGACACTGAACCAAATAATTAGAATCGCTTTGGGCAGAAAAATCTAGAACTCTCCCACGTTATTTTTAAATATGAAATCCTCTAAAAAGGGATTATTAAGCTAAAAAGGTTAATAATATATTTATTAATATTTCCATTATATGGACTTCTGCTAAGTCACTCTTATTTCAAATACATAGCCAAATCCCAACAGAGTGTGTGATCTTAGAGCTTCTCATATCTAGCTTGTCATTTCACAGAACTGGGCAAACACAGCAGCAATTAATAAAACATGAGATTTATTTTTGAAAGGACAGAAATTATCAGGGCTCAAAATTCACAAACATTTTTGTTAAACAGCAGTTTACAAGACCCTGTGTGATACACAGAGCAATGATTTTTTTCTGCCAAAGCTTAAGTTCTGGGTTCATTCATCAGTTCAGATTTCATTATTTCTGAAGCACTTTGTGGGACAGACAAAAATCCTGCCATCATTCTGTCTGAAGATGGCCCCCTACAAGGGTGGAACTCACGCCCAGAACACATCAGAAACCTTAGAACCTCAGTGCTTTCAGAAACCAATGTGGAACTCGTCTTTTACACTCTGTCTTTCCTCAGAAACTCACACAGAGCAATCTCATTTTTCCCACCAGCATGGAGAAAGCAGATAGTCACAGTGATCCCTTTCTGTCTGTGATGAACAGCTGTAGGTCCACAGATGCTGGGTTTCATTTGGCAGAGCACACCATTGTATCCTCTGTGTTAAAAGGTGCTGAGCTGGGGGTTTGATGTGCTGTTGTTAAGTGGCATAGCTCCGTTTGCACTTCTTGGAGGTCTGGACTGGTTTCTCTGTCTGGGTTTGTCCTTTTGCTAGCTGAGCTCAGTGAACTTAGGTTCATACAGAGAGCACAGGCTTTGAAGTTATCTGAGGCAGGTGTCAATGTTATCATCAATAGCACTTCTGACACAGGACTTCAGCTGGGATTCTAACTGCATTTCTGCCAATACACAATCCTTTAACTTCCTCTAACTTAGCATAATTGCATTACAGGAATTTCAAGGAGTTCTTTGAACCAAGGTACAATTAACATCTTTTCAAAGAACATTCCCACCCAGCATTTACCCTAGGTAAACTTCCTTTCTGAAGAAACAGTCTGTTTAAGTGTAAATCAGCTTTTTCACTTGTGGAAATAGTTTGCAGTCTCTTCTCAAAAACACTTTCACACCAAAACCAGTCTGCAAGGCTTTGCATGTTATAAGGTGCATTTTTAGTTAGGAAGCAGGTAAAAAATGAAGATAAAGATGTTCTTGATTGTTAGGAAATTAGTCTCTGCCTCTAGATTACTAGCCCATGAATTCAAGAAAGAAAAGCTACTGATAATGGATTACTAAGTAAAAGATATCAGTGGTCTTTTAAATTGTCTTGAGAAATCCTTACCGCAAGCTTTGGCTGATTGGAAAACAAACAGCAGCTGTAGAAGACAGACGAAAACCAACCTGAATAAAGCAAAGACAGGATTATCCTGTGCTCTGTCCACTGTTGAGCAAAGAAGAGACTTCAGCCTCCTGAGCTGACATTTTTACCTCTATATAGTACAAAAATATAAGTTTAGAAAAATCCAATTGTCTTAATCACTACACAATGTCAGGATATCATCTGACATTAGCTAATCATGCACATCCTCTTCACTTCCCTAAGTCACGAGCTGCTACTGAATGGGAGAAGATAAGAACCTCATTTTTAAAAGATTTTTAAATGACAATGTTTAATTTCATTATTATTATTTGGAAAGAAAAACCTTTATAAACCTTTTAAATAACAGTCTACAGCCCTGTGGTAACAGGCTAGTAATGTAGGTGAAGGTACTGTGCTATAAGAAGCTTTGAAATGTCACAACAAATTCTTTCCTTTCCTTTACATCTAAGCATGCGGTGCTTAAGCCATGTAATTTCCAGAGGCAGCCCATTTGTGTGCTGTGAGCATTTATGAGTTTATACATAATATAGTATTTATCAGAATTTGGATAGAAACTCAAGAAGTTTAATGGTGAAGTTGCATCACAGTTTGCTGAACACACACACAGAAGGGCTTGAACTATTGCCTCTATTTTTTTTTTTTCTTGGATTATCAAGGATTAACTTAATGATTTCTGTGAGGGGAAAAAAAAAAACTCATAAAAGGAACGAGAGGAGAAGAGGAGAGTTTTGGTCATATTTAAACAAAAGAAATCATTGCTAATAGCTAAGTAGATGCGACGAAAATATAATTTCCACAACTTAGAAGTTCAGTTCAGG
This sequence comes from Petroica traversi, assembly GCA_025920805.1. Lineage (NCBI taxonomy): Eukaryota > Metazoa > Chordata > Aves > Passeriformes > Petroicidae > Petroica > Petroica traversi. The sequence continues at coordinate 7,650,181 of JAHLSL010000019.1, forward strand.
TTGGTTTTTTCCTGAGCCAACTGTTCAGCCTTTAGATGTTTTTGCATTGGAGATCTAATAAGCTTCATCTCTTTTCAGAAATATCTGATGCTATGATTAAAATACAACCTTCTTCATCAAAGGTTTTTCAGTCAGGAAAACACTTCATGGGTAATACAAAACCACTTTTGGCTCCCTCAAAATATCACTCACCTGTCAAGCCAGGGTCATGTTTATTCCTGAACTGCAAGGGAAGCTGGGTACCATTGGAAAATCCATTTCTAGAGTTCGGGGCCTGGAATAAGAAATCTTAGTGAACTTTAACTTCAGAGTTTAATGGTATACACTTTGTTATTTCTTGTTTGAGTCCAAAGCAATAAAACTGCTTATAAAGGTCATCCTACATCTGGCAAATACATGGTAGAGGAGATCTAAATCTGTGTTCCGGAACTAATTCTTTAAAAATGGAGTCAAAGGAGGATTTAATCAAGTAGAGTTAATAAACTCACCAAGCCCGTATGATCACTATGGTCATGCTTTTAGAAAAGATCACAAATCTCAAAGACAGCTGCTCTCAAAAAAAAAAGAAAAACCCAAAAAACAAACGAACAAAAAAAAAAAAAACAGAAAAAACCCCAAATAAAGCAGAACAAGCTTAAGCTCCCAGAAACTTGTTTCTTGCTGTGTTAGTCCAGATTGTGTCTGGGGTGAGAAGATAAAAAGCACTGGATTCACACTGCTCCAAAATTGAAGGAGATCAGGGGTGAATCAGGCCATTAAATTTGTAATCAGATCTGTTGATTGTCTGTAGTGTTTTTAGTTCTGCTTTGTTTTAAAACAACTGGAATTTTATTTAAAAAGTGAGCATATACCTCCAACAGGCTAGAAGTCCTGGAAAGCTGTTTGAAAAAGCTGAATTCTCAGATTGCCATCTAATTCCTTAAAAATGTCTATTCACATTAATCCGTTACAAAATCCATAGGGGTACATTCCTGGGAGAGATTTCAACCACTTAGCATCTCTTTTCCACTGAGATCAATGTCTTTCAACCTGTTGTATGGGAGGGAGGTTGGTTGAGTTTTTAGTTTGGTTTGTTTGTTTTTCATTTTCACTGACAGTTCACACCTGCTTGTCCCTTCCTTCCTTCCTTCCTTCCTTCCTTCCTTCCTTCCTTCCTTCCTTCCTTCCTTCCTTCCTTCCTTCCTGCCTTCCTGCCTTCCTGCCTTCCTGCCTTCCTGCCTTCCTGCCTTCCTTCCTGCCTTCCTTCCTGCCTTCCTGCCTGCCTTCCTGCCTTCCTTGCCTTCCTTGCCTTCCTTGCCTTCCTTCCTGCCTTCCCAGAGAAAAAAAAAATACCCTAACCTTTTTCAGAATTTATAGCCTTTTTTAGTCAAAATGTTCAAATCTTCCAATGAGAGAGAATGGATTGTTCATGTTAAAACAAATGTGTGTTCATTTAACTTTTCTCTTGCTTATTTCTATAGTCCTTTCTTTGTGAGACATTAAAGAAATAAAATTAATATTTTAAATTACTTATACATAAATATGTCTACATATGCAGACACACATGAGTTCAGATATGAGGTCAAAAAGTTTGCAGACATAACAGACTTTGGCATAATTGCCCAAATAAGCATCAATAACAAAGAAGTTAGCAAGTCCTTCCTGGGAATAACCTTAAACAACACTGCTTTAATCATTTGGTGATCAACCTTGGATTGGAGACAGAGAGCATTATGTATTTCCCCCACAGCTATGGAGTCATTTGTCGTGTACATTATGAGTATATGGAAAGGACATTCTTTAAAAAAAGGCAGCAAGAAATAAAGTCATCTTCAATCACTGTCATGAATATTCTGCTTAATTGCTGATGGCTTTTATTTCACTGCCTTGCAATGTCCAGTCTGCTGTCTCTCAGCCAGGCATAGCAACAGATCAAAAGTTACAGTGGGCTCTTACCCTTCTCTAGAGGTCCAGAAACAAGAGCAGAACCTGCCAGTTCAGACCGATGGCAGCAGTGACAGTGCTGCAGGAGGAAACTCATTTCTCCCTGAGAAGGCACAAGACAAATACCCTTCCCACTCACTCACCCGTGATTGAAATGACACATTGCTACATCTTTCTCTTACACGACTCTTACAATCACAGCTCATTATCCTTGACCTGTCCTTAATGCTGTGCCTAAAGTAAGAGCTGAATAGACTTTCTGACTGCCCTGGTCCCATAGAAAACTTCTGGTTTTGCTGTCAGAAACCATAGAGGTTTTTTTGTAAGTCTCCTTGACAATTCCAGGACACCTTGGCTGTATCAGCAAAGAGCTCTGCTCTTCTAAAAGAACTATTCCCCAGCCTTGACAGAAGTAAATATATCACCTAAAGCTACCTCTGCTTTTCTCCTGTGCTTGACATCCAAAAGGAGTCCAGAGTGTGTGGCTGGTAGGCCTTAGAAGAAATGGTAATTCTGTCCTAATGAGGATAACGGGCAGTTCTGGAGGAAATCCAGTCCACAGGGAGAAGGAATCAGATTCCAAGACCATGCTGATGTTGGTTGCCACATGCTATGGTCTTCCCATTTTAGAAAATTCTATATTCCTTTGAAGCGCCCACAGAAACATCTGTGGATTTGTGGGTTGATCCTTGTTAAATGTTAACTACTTAATGCCACAGAGCAGGATCTCTCAGCAGAGCCTGTCATCTCTTTGAACAAAATACTGCAAAAGAAGCAGGGTAAGTTTTGAAAAGCTGTCTATCCAAAACTTAGTGGACATAAATAATGTATTTCTTCCTGCCCTTGGTCTGCTTTAACACAGCAGCAAAATAGCAGCCTTGCCGTTGCTGCTGAGTGCAGCTAATGGCCTTTTTTGTCTAAATTACAGTTGGTCCCTCTAAAAGTGTGTTTCCTGCCAAATGTGGTTTCACAAAACGCTGAGTCAGAGGAGCTGAGGGGAGGGACCAAGAGCAGCCACGGCAGCTGGACACGGGCCCACAGCATTAATGGCACTTCTAAAAGAAGATTAAGAAACAAGAATGTTCCTGGGCTAAAGGTGCAAAACTGGAAGGCAAGTATATTGTAAGGCAGGGTAAGTTACAGTGCATTATTTCCCAGAAGGGAATATCATACCATAGTTACTTGTTGACATATAGACTAATGCCTTAATATTTAGGAGCCGGTCCTTTAAAATATTCATGTGCTTCTTGTTGGAGTAAGGACTCAGATGCAGTTGCCATGCATCAGCACAGTGGTCTGCCCCAGGAAATTTGAAACAATTTGCCCTGTTTGCAGCTATATTACTCTGACTGATAAACTGTGGGCTGTTAATTCACACCAGACTCAGTGGACACAGAGTCTGAATGCTTGTGAGGGCGTTAGCCATCTTTCTGTCTTCCTGCTGGGGTAAGAGTTGTGTCCCCTCATCTACCTGGCCTTGCCCTCAGTGCTTCCACCCAGAACCATCTCTGAAAGACAGAGGGCAACAGGGCCACACAGACAGCAATGGTGATGATGAGGCAAGATGAAACATAATTTTCTTTTTGCATTGCACATCTGAAAATGGGAATAGGAAAAAAGGAAAGGACGTGAGGTGGTGTTAAAAGTAGTTTAACAACTTCTCTAGCCACTTGTCCCTGTTCTCTATCACCCTCAGTTGTTGTGACTGCAAAACATAAATGGGAGCACAGAATGAACAACATAAGGGATTACAAGCATTTGCAAATTAACCCCCACCAAAACTTGTTTTCCACCCAGAAAAGTAATTTAGCTTCATGTGTAAACTCTGGGGTCAGTATAACAAATAGGGCAAGAAAAGTGACTGCAGGGCTTTCTCAGTCAGCACAACAATGGAAAAATGTCCATGTAACCACAAACACCTTCTTAACTTTCAATGTCTTTTCCTGCTCCAAGCTCTAATTCTAGCCACCCGTGACCTGATCTTGTTTCCACTTAAGTAAACCGTAAATTTGCCATTAACCTTGATCTAAGTTAGACAGATTCTTATATGTAAAGGATATGATTTTCCACATTTCTTCAAGGGTACATCAAGGAGTACATCGGCGTTACTGAGTCCAGTGCTCCTCCCTGGCTGCCCTGTAGCAGATACTTGGTCCCCAAAAAATCAGAGGCCAAACTCCAACAAGTCCATCCACACCCCACAGAAGAGTTTCCAACACCACAGCATGGGAGAGCAAGGACTCAGCAAACTGCAGGTGATCCCACAGAAGGACACACTACTCTTCTGTAATACAGCTCTTCTATTAGGGCAGAAGGTGCATCCCTTGCAAAGGGTGGGGTGCTGCAGCCACTACTGCCAAATGAGGGCTCTTCTGCCCAAATCCTTCCGCAAAAGAAGGGCCACAGAAGGAGGAAGGGAAAGACCACAACAGCAATCACAGAGATAGCCTTCAGTTACAGTGCAAGTAACCAAGCTCAAAGCAGATAAACACAAACTTGCTCACAGCTTCACCACAGGCCGAAAGCCATGGCCAAGAGGACTGAGCCTGGCTTAATCCTGCAACCTAACAAAACTGCTGAGCAAATTCTTTGCCCAGAGCAAGGAACAGGCAAAAGTGCCCCACATTGGTTCTTTTTATCTCGGTGAAGAAAGTAATCACAGCATGACTTTCTTTATACCCTGGTCACTATTGCCTCCTGACCTGCTTCTCGACTTTGAAAGGGTTTAGAGGTCTTTGATTCAACCTGCTCTGTTTCTTTTTTTCTTTCCCCTGCTGTACTTTAAAAGGATTGTTTATGCAGATAAGCAATACAAAGGGGAAAGGCACTTTTTATGTTCTCTTTTAACGTTAAACATCATTTGTGGAACAGAATCAGCAACACTGACCTGGAGGGGTGTTTTGAGAAGCCACTAATAGATTGGTACAGTGAAAGTTCATCTCTGATGTTGATGGGTCTTATGGAGCCAGTTATACAATGAAATAATAATAAGAATAATTTATAAAACTGTTTTCTGTATCATACCTTTTCTTTCAGAGTTGTTAGGTTTAGTTTGGGCTGCTTTTTTTTTCTTTTTCCAGGAGATATGTTTGTTGCATTTAGCTGACTCTTGGCCCAGATTTTCACTTGTAAAGAATGTCACAATCTAACAGCCTAAATTTATTCATGCTTGGTTTATTTATTTTCTCTAAGGAATCATTTTGCATATCAATGGAAAATACGAGGGTGTTTCCTTCAAACCATTTATTGGGGTAACTGTTAAGCGACGCTGTTCACAGTGCACTGAGGAAGCAAATGATACATGGGCATTCAAATGTCAGGCTGGACATTTGTGTGCTGCAGGAGCAACCTGTGGGCTTTCTACTGATGGTTCAGCTCTACATGTACTTTTTATCACTACATTTTATTGTTGTTCATAGTAGCTCACTTACATATTCCTTTTCATTCCTTAACATTTTTCCAGATGAAAATCTGCCTGAAGCATTTTATGTACTGGTAGATGTTCTCCTCTTCTTTCTTTTGCTTGAAGTTTTAGTTCACTTTTTTGTAAGAAAAATTGACAAAACTGATAAGCTGGGGTATATAAGGACAGCAGAGATATAAACATCTAGAGAGAGAAATGGCTCAGAAGGCAATTCAAGTTTGTACAAACACCAAGCAAAGTGGCCCGGAATGCGCAGAGAGTCCCTCCAAGATGTGACTGCTTAGTAAGCTACTTTGTTGGCTCGTTTACTTTCCTGTGCATTTCCAAGTGTTCTTCCAGATGTCTCTCTCATTTTTCCCTCTTATCCTATCACGACAGAAAGGTAACAAGGTGTGGGATGTCCAAAGTGAACAGATTTGTGCTGCTTCACAGCTGTCAGTTTTGTTTGAATTGTGGTTTCCTCTTCTGTCCAATTTTCAGCCTGTAGTTGCTGAAACAGTTCAGAGGAGCTGACAACTGTACTCTACCCTGTTAACAGGGGGCAAGTGCTAAGAGGAAAGAATCCATTTTTCTACTTCTAAGACAGGAAGGCACATTGATAAACATGCAGCGACTGCTACTCACAGAAACCAGTTACAAATGAACTTTAAATCTCTTTGCTGTCTTACTTTTTCTAGAAGTGTTAAAGAGGTAGCAATGTAAGGCCTGGATTATGCTGAGACACTTGGAAAAGTTATGGCCTACTAATAGCCCATTTAACACGTTAAATGAGCATAAATAAATGTAGGATTGTGTGTTTCACAAGATTTAATTTTATGCTAGATTCTGTACTCATCGATTTTCCCCTTTTCTTTCCTTGAAGAGCACCCATAAAGGGAAACCCTATAGGCTCAACTTCTTCACATCCTCATAAGAATGCATCAGGACAGTTAACTGCTTTAAGCCCCTACATTTTTAGCTTTAAGAGAAAGCAGGACTAGAATACCAATGTAAATGGGCATTATTCAGAGCAGCTGCCTCTGGGCATAGCATTTCTGCCTCTCTGCAATGAGCTCCCTCATTAGCTGGTAGGAAGAAAGCGGTGAGGTCGGGAGGAGTGGGGCTGACAGACAGTGCTCTATTGACTGGTGGGGATGTCTCCCATGGGCTCTTTGGGAGGCTGGTGAGAGCTGCTGCTGCCTCAGAGACACTTGAGCATTGAAGTGTTCAAGTTTTGTCTCATCCCCTCTGTAGACTGGTTTGCACTTCTGGTAATTTTCAGTTAATAAGAGCAGATGATGGGGAAGGAGCACAAAAGATCCATTTTGAAAAATAAATATGGAGTCTTAGTCAGAAGGAAGGATTTGAGTAATCACATATTTGTATAATTTTGAAATGGCTGGGCCTGGTGCAGGGTCAGAGATCATACCCCCTATGGCATCCCATGATAGCTCAATATTGGCAAAAATTGTTTTGTTTCATTGCTTGTTTAGGTTGGTTTGTGGTTTTTTTGATAAGATTTTCCCTAGACTGACAAATATATGGGTTTGGCTCATATCTCAGTAATGCAGAATAATGATTAGTGGTATCAGCTAACTTCAGTTTACCCAGTCTAATATATTTGGAATCCAATTTTCTTTTTGAGAAGGATAGGTTATATACCATGATGCCTTCTTAATATTAGACTGTATATTGTTTCTGCTGAAATCACAGATTCATGGAATTGTTTAGGTAATTATGTATTCATGGTCCACTCCTAGAATTCCATAATCTTGTTTGGATAGTGCATAGAGTTTCTTAATAGCAAACACCATTTTTTATAGCTGGCCCTGCTCTGGAGCATTCCAAAGTCTGATATTTATGGGTAGAAGAGAATTTGATGGTGTTCCAGTAACAACCAGGACAACCTCTAGACATAAACTTTATTTCACATACTGAGCCACCTGCCTGTTATATTTTTGTTTTAACTCTGAAACCAGAAGACAATTTATTTTAGGTAATGTGTCATTAAATGTAGTAGTACCTTTTCAGATTAATAGAGTTACACATTCCTCATTTTTATGTTAGGGTTGCCCCACTGATCTTAAGAATGAAGTTAAGGTATACCAGGGGCAGACCGACTCTTGACATGGAAGGTACTTAAAAAAGCCTTGTAACAGCTGAGGATTTCCATGCAAGATCTTTCATGCACTGCTCTTGTACAATAAGAATGAGGTTAATATAGCAACTTCCTTCAGTGATCCATAGGTGTGGTAACTGCCCCATGGGACCACTGCAAAGTGGCAGAGCAGAGCAGACTTGCTCCTCCACCATTGCCCACAGGGTCTGATTTCCCTTTTGTCTCCTAAAGATAGAACGTTTTTTTTCTCTGAAAACGAGCTGGCCATAAAGTGCAGCAAGGAAATAAAAGGGTGACAGGATGTGTTTTTTGATTGTTGGGTAACTGCATTCGTTTCTGTGTTTCAGTGCAGTTCCAAGAAGTGTCAATCAGAAGTTTGGTGCTCTAGACATGGCACTGCATTCTTCAGGCCTCCGAAGAGGCAGAGAAAGCTTCAGTCCAGGAGTATTAAACAAAATTCAGACCCAGTGTCTCACTAAAATTAATGAATCAAAGTCATCAGATGTGCTCTGACTGTTCTGCACTGCCCCAGCTATAGAAAGAGGTGAAACAGGTCTGATGGGTCAGACAAACACTGTTTGAGATTGTTTCATATTTCTAAAGAAGCGCAAGAGGAGCTGCAAGACCTGATCCAGGCTATTTCTAATTGCCTCTCTAAGTCATGCTGGTATTTGCTAATGGTGCTAAACATACTGAAAAATGTAGTAATATGGAAACCACACAAACTAGGAGATCTAGATTGTTCTGCACCTTAGTCTGCTAATATTGATTATACTTTATAAAGCATGCGATTATGTTTCTGAGCATGGCAGTAAAATACACTGACAAGTTTTCAAAATCATGCATTAGAGTGACATGGCTATTCTTGGTTTTTGGAGGACTTTGGCCATAAAATTTACCTTCTTCTCAATAAAGAGAAGAAAATACTACTTGCTAGATCCACGAAAACATTTAAGAGCCATTGCTCAATAAAAATCAATGATAAATAAGTGTTTAAATGGCTTTGTGGATTCAGCTGGTATGTAAATGACCGAAGTTTCTACTTCTTCTAGACTCCTTATTACAAGAAAAAATTGATTGCAGAACCTGCAAAATGTCAAGGGGGCAAGAGGAAAACTTTCCCATGCTGAGATTTCTGGTATCTGTGGCACTAGATATAGATATAGGAGATACAACCATATCTCCTAAGTAAAGTAGTTGGATTTTTGAAACAATTTCTCCTGGTTTTCAAAAAGGAATGTGTGTTTTCAGAAGCAAAGACTTCATAATCTGATTCCTAGTTTATTCAAGGATATGGAAAATGTACACATCAATATGTCAAGCAATGATTTGAGGCAAAGCTAGATGTTCTGGACAATTGAAATATTTTCTGAAGTTTTCACATTTTAGGAAGAACTGATCTTCTCCCCCTGAAGTACTTCTAGCCCCCATGGACTTCAAAATGGCTCTTAGATACATGACAGTTTTCTTTTTTCTCCACAGATATATACAACTTGTCAACAATTTTATTGACATGTGATTCACATGAAAAGGAAGAAAAAAAATCTCTTTTTGTCTGTTCACATTTTATTTCATATGTAGGAAGTAGAAAGCTGTGCTTACTAGGTTAGGAAAGACCTCATTAAGTCAAGGCACTGAAATATCTACAGTTTAACCTGTTATGGAAAAGGAGGACAAAATGCATTCACAAATAATATAATCACATCAAAAAGAGGTTGTCAGATAAACTGTCTCAATAGCAGACAGTGAGCTCTAAGTTTAAGAAAAAACTCCTGAGTAAGGATCTGTTTCTTCCCTCCTTAACAATACTATAAATGAAAATAATTCTGAAAGCTCATAGAATTACACGAATATGGGATAAGAAAACATCAGATTAATAAAATGCACACTGCATCAGCTCAAACAAGAGATTCCAGATGGATTAAGAATAAAAGCATTTTTGAGCAGACCTCACCCAGATTGCAGGCACATTTCTGCCACTGTATCCGTAACATGCCCTGCTCTCTTCAGAAGCCCTTGCAGTGCACTGCTACTGTTCCAGATATGAGGGCAGCATCCAGCTTTTGGCTAGACCAGCAGAGCAGAAGCCAGAGCAGCTTCCTGCAGAGCAGACCTGAATTAAATTATCCAGAGGACTTTGGTAAAAATTAGTGATCATCAGTTAAATTACACAACAGACCTTGGTAAAAATTAATTGCATAGTCTAGCCTAGAGCATAAAGGAAAGCAGCACCAAGTGAACAGCAGCAGAGTTTGGCCCACTTTGGAAAGAGCTGATTTTGATGCTGGTCAAAAAATTTGAAAAAGTGGTGGGGGGAGGGGTGCTGAATTTTATTTTGTTACTGATTCCAGCAGGAAATGAAAGCAGATCCTTCTTTTAAGGCTGTTTGTTGAGTCACACTGTTCTGAAATTTTCTTCTTTGTATTTCTGGGAATTATATGCAGTGCCAAAGTACCTTCTTCTTTAAACAATGTTTTGGGTTGCCAAAGTGGTGAGGAATGTGTGCCATGTCACACGGTTTCTGTAATTCTGCATAAAGAAGCAGATGAGGCTGGCTTGACCGCTGTAGAAACCTCAATTATATTGAAGGTTCCTTGTGTTTTGTAGCACTATAATCAAAAGGTTTTGTATAATTCAACATCACTAGAATAATGGCTGATTTAAGAAAGTACAGGGATACAAATAGGAAACTGAAGAAATTAAATTCAGCAAGACTTTGCAAGACTTTAGTGGGATTATGGAAAACACAAAACTATTCAAGCTGCAGGCTGGGTTGCCTAGAAATGGGGTGATTGTTTAAGGTAGTTAAAAAAGAAGTCATTTATGCTCCTGTGGCCTTTATTGTTAACAAACCGGTTATCTCTTAATTTTCTACCTTTATCAAGGTGCAGTTGAGCTTCACATAGTATAACCAACACACATCACTCTGTAAAATAATATTGTTTTGTGCAGTAGATACCCACATTTCCATGGAAAGGGATTCATTTTTCAGAGAATTATAGCCTTTGGAGAGAGAAAAGACCTATTAGGTCATAAAATCTGTACCTCTGCCAGTACAGGATTTGTTGCGTCGTCTATGTATATTCATTAGTGTTTTGTTCAAGCTGTTTCTCAAAGAAGCGAGGGGACTTCCAGTGCTGAAACAGAGAAACAGAAATGTGACTGAGTTGATCTCACCAGTCACCACTTATACCCTCTCTACTTTTACAAGTGTTACTATTAAATACACATTTTTCACTTTCAGAAATGCCTCTGTACTAGCCAAATGTTTATTACAATTCCATCTTGATTTAAATTAAAAATTTATTCTCTTTCAGGCAGCTTTTGTGTCTCATATTTAGGCAGAATTGAGGTTACTGAAACTTAGTAAAAGAAAATTATTCCTTTCTGAACTTTTCCATGTCTCTGAATATGGTAACCAGGATGTAGGGCTTGACAGGTGAAAACTTTGAAGAAAAAGCCATGTACTATATATCAACATGATGTAACATTTCACCTGTCTGTGTCTTATCTGAATTTCAGACTAATCTGCATTATGGAAATTTATCTCCACTTTTCAGGAGGCTTCAACCTATGCTCCAGATCAAATGAGAAATTGCATATCATTAAAGTCAAGGCCAAATAAGGGCTCAAGGTCAAGTATGTATTATACTGTTGTTGAATGTCCTTAATGAACTTGATAGTTCAAGAAAAATAGAAAGATATATAGCATTTCTTACTCTCATTCAAAAATGCCTTTCAGTATAAAAACCTACTAATTTCATCTAAATCCAAATTTCTTCCATGGAATTCAGCTCAGCTGTGTAAATATAGAAGCATTTATTAAGAAGCAAATAATCATAAACCTCATCAGACAAATCACATAGAATTTCGCATAATTGCATAGTAGACACAAGTCTTACTTTCTGAGAGCTGAACTCAACATTATTCTGGCTATTTTTTAATTTTAAAACAGGCTTTGTATAAAATTCTGAAGGTGTTTTGTGAGTTATTTTATTATTGTTCCTACACACTTGGAGGATAATAAAATTAATTTGGTCTCAGTTATCTAGTGATGATCAAAATCCCTATGTCCACACTGGCCGCTCAAATCAACTCTGTGTTTACAGGACAATAAAATTGTTAAGATAATTTCCTTGGCTCCGCGTCCACAGGACTAATTGCTTAATTTTTTAAGCCAATTTGTTGTGTTGTTTGGCCACTTTGTGTTGCCTAGCCCTGGTATTTTAGCACCTTTCTAAGAAAAAAAAACCCATGCATTAGGGTTGAAGGGTGTTGAATTCTTTTTTTTTTGCAGGTGAAAGGAGACCAGAGACACTGCCATCTTTTGTCACTCCACTTTGTCATTTGGTCTTATGAAAAAAAAATCCAAACATTAGCAACCTGACTTTGTGAGTATAATATGAACATATTCAGCTATTGAAAAGTCTTTTCAGTGGTGCTTGTCAGTGACCATCTAGAATGACAAGCAGGAAGGAGACCACCTGTGTGTGCACTCATGTTTAGGAGCATACCATACCTCACGGGTCTGCATGAACTTTCAGCATGTTATTAAAAAAGTTACAAGGTTTATAAAGCAGAGGTGCTTCTAGATGGTATCATATTGGCCAGTCACACTGGTGCAGTAATCAACAAAATTGTTCAGCCTGGAGCTCTTTCAGGATAAACACGAAGGTGGGACTGACAAGGTGCTTTCAAAACCCTCTGCTAGGGAACACATATTCCTGGTTATTGAAAAATCAGATCTGTCAAACTTTTGGCTTCCTGTGTGTCTGTATTCCCGCGGGCTTCCAGGGGCAGATTTCCAGCCAAGATGATGAAGATTGAAGGTGGTTGATCGTCTTCACAATAGCTGGTGGATAGACACTCTGCTGAGGCCTGCCTGTCACATTATTTTTATAGGTTCTGACAACAGCACAGTCGAGTTTATGAAACAGATGATTCATCCTATGTATAGCTTTTTCTGTGTCTGAGATATATATACATATGCATTAAAAACATGGTGGGAACTGTTGTCACAGAATATGCCTGCATAAAGAGAGACAGTAATTCTTCTTGAAGGGGAGAACCCACAGAACAGAAGCCACACGCTGGCACTCTGAAACGCTGAAATGCCATTCTAATGAGATAAGCAGCATTTAAAATTTGTGCTCCACTGTATTTTCAGCTGCATTATTTTCTACGCATCTAAAACTTTATTAGCAGTGTAAGGGTTTGTCTGGGAGTAATGTGCTTTTATTTGTTCACTTTCTACAGAAAGAAACATGTTCAAAAGCCCTGATAGTCTGTTCTTTGGTTGAATGATGGTCATACGGGATTTACAATTGAATTGTAAGGACAGGAGGACAGGAAGAATACAAGTGACAAATACAAGAGTCTCTCTGCCAGCAGGGAAGAAGAGCTGTAATGAGCAAAACTCCCAACTTGATCTAATTTAGAGCCAAGCAGAGCTTCAAGAATGTGTGGGAATTAATCTTTTTATTTATCCAGAATGAAGGAGGAGAATTAAGGGTAAGCGGAATAGCACTGAAATGGACAGATTTGTATTCCCTCCTGAAAAACATTGCATCTAAGTGCCTGACAGCTAAAGTTCATAAGTGCAACAGCAGATTTTTAAGAAACTGTAAGAAACTGTTTGTTCTTTTCAGATGGGGGATGGGAAAGAGGGTCTGGGTTTGACCAATAATGTGATCATTGTTGAAAATCTACAGCAGTACAAGAAATGAATGGAGAATACAGTCTTAAGTAAAAGGAAAATAGAAAAGTAAAAAAAAGGAGAAAAGAGTAATGAGTTTTCCTGACTTAGGCCCCAGCTAAGCAAAATGTCTAATCAGAGAGCTAAGGATTTGCAGTTTTTGGCCTCTCAGCTTGAAGAGATGTGATCAGCATGCTAGCATGGTTGTGGTTTCTGCTCATCTGGGTTCCAAACAGCCATATCAAAACTCCACTTGTCTGCTCAAGCAATGCAGTTTCAGCCTAAATAAAATTAAATATATGAATGACTCACAGAAATAATTCCATGTTGGGAATCTCATAATGTCACTACTGTTCTTTGATATAAGCCAGGTCACATAGTTGGACTTAGCTTGCACATAAACTTATTCCTACAGTTGCTGGCTTTTTGTACTCACATGCATTTTTACATCCCCTTCTCCGCAAGCTTCTTTCATCTTTCCTTTTGGCAGCTTGCCAGTATAGTAGCCAGATCCCCTATTATATGCCAATTAATCCCTTCTTGATGAATTTGAGTCATTTGTATTTTATTGTACACAGTACGGAAGTACATCACGGCAAAGTGTAGTATAAATAGGGCATGGGTTAGTCAAGTATAAAGGCTTTTTTGTCCTCTACTAGATGCGTATTTATCATTTCAAATTAAAATAACCAACATCCTGCTGCAGTAACCTTTTCCATTGTATTTGAAAAGCTTTTTAATAATTTTTTTCCCATCAAAATGCTAACAGTGCAATTTGCCATGTTTTGGTTTAGAAACATGGAATTGAGATGTAACTATACTACGCAGCTCTTACAACTAGAAGTAATTGTTTAGTAGTAGTATAATAGTCTGCAATCAATTTTAAAAGGCAATTGTCTCCAAGGAGGTTTCTGCTTACTTGTGGCCTCTGCCCAGAGAAGAGCAGGTTTGCTCCTATTAGCAAAACACCAGGAGAGTTGTGTGCTCCCACCAAGGGAGGGGCATGCGTGTGCAGCACAGGAACAAAACATTTTAATTGGATGCCTGCAATGGATTGTCAAATCTACCTCTGCTTAAAGCATATTCTTAAATCCAGCTGACTTTTCTGACACTGCTCCTGGGAGGTAAACAGGGTGTTCAAGCACAGCTGAGATGAAGACTTTGGCCTCCTGAGAGCACAGTCCCACACTGGGACTGAAGTGACAGAGGCCTGAAAGACAGAGATTTTACCCCATCTTTTCTTTCCTTCCTTCTATTCCTATTTGTGCCCCTTCAGTAGATATTTACCCTCTCCCCTGCATCTCAACAGATCCAGTGCTTGGCTGACCCCTAGGTAAATTCCTTTCATTTTCTTTACAAAGAGAAAAAATTCATATTCACTTTTTTTTCCCTGGTTATCTTCTGCCATTTTATTTAGTTGAGATGCTGTGTTGAGCTCCATCACCAAAGCCAGTACAAAGTAAATGGGTAGCCAGGAGCAAGAGGGGAGGAGAGCTTGGAGGAAATGTAGGGTCTTCACCCTCATTGCAGCTGCTCTTAGGTCGTATCAGATTGCATTAGCTATTCTTTAAAAGTAAAGTGACTTCTGAAATTGCAACAAAGTGCCACCTCTTTAAACACTCTTGTGCTCATAAGGGTATTGGCTGAACTGATCTTGTTAAGTCCAGTTCCAGTTATAAAACCCTGCAAAGGCATTTCATTACATAATATTATTATGATGCCTAGATGCTTTGCTCAGAAGTCAAAAGGAATTAAAGCTCTGTTACACAGCAAAACTGTGTACCCAATTAGAATACCTAAATTGCTCAGACAGAAATGTCTGTATGTTTAAGAATAAGAAGGATTTAACTTTTAACCAACCTTAGAACACATCCTTGTATGTATCCTTTACTTGTTAATCTGATTTCATTTAGTTCTAAAAAGGGGCTTTGCATGCTAATTCAGATTAATCAGGTCTGACTGCATGTAATTAAAAATTAGTAAAACAAAGGCAGACCCTAAATCAATTCTTAAAGAACATCTTCCTTCAACTACAAAAGATTAGACTTTATGCATCAGTAGCTCCAAAAGGAAAAACAGTTATTATTGAAGAGTATGCTAACATTTTATCATTAAAAAATGAAGCACGTTTGCCTAACAAAATTAAATGATCCAGACAATAAAGCACATTTGCCGACATCAGGAATGATAAAACCAACAGTAGAGTAAAATCCAATGCAAAAAATATTAAAGCCCATTACTGCAATGAGCTTTTGGCAAAGGACCTCTGTGCAATAGAGGTCATATAACATTTCAGTGTTTGCACTGGATATAACCCAGGGAATTCATTCCAAGCTTACAGTGGAAAACGTATCGGCATTTTTTGTGTGCTTCATAAACAATGCAACCTGTACCTTAAATTGGATTAAAATTAGGAAATTTTCCTTAATTACCTAGTCTTCTTTTTTAATCCACTGAATTTAATAAATTAATTGAATTTTTTAAAATCCATTTTGAATTTGAATTTGAATTTTTCACTCAGTTTAGTTTACTGCAATTGGGTACTACTATCACAGCAAAATATCAGAATTTCCAAAGCTGCTTTATAATTTCTTTTGAATTATTTTTGTGGAAGAGAATATTTGGAATTCTTAACAAAAAAAAAAAATTGCAGATCTCTATAATAGAAAAAGCTTCATTACAGAGACAATGAAATGATCAGAGAAGACACACAATAATTTCTTTCACAGCTAATGTCGTGTCCTTGGTTATTTTATGAGAAAGGCAAAAAGAAAGGTTAAAATTCTACTCTGTCTCCAGAAATTAGGCCTTCTTCTGTCCTTTGCAAGTCCCATTTATGTTACTAAACATCTTTCAAAGGAGTCTTCAGCCTGTTCTTGTATGCAAACAAGTATTCCCCTGCTCCCCCCATCTCCTTACAGGTATCACGGCCAGAAACATCAGCCCTGGCAGCTGCTATTACAATTTTAGTGAGGTTAAGATCATATTGGCAAGGGAAGTCCTCCTCTGGGACCTGAATATAAACCCCTGTGGGCATTATGGCCCATCTGGGATAATCTCCAGGGGTGATGAGCCTGGATGGGTTGGCTTGCAGTGGTTCCTCCTCAGCAAATGAAGAAGCTCACTGGTGAAGGGCAGAGCACTTGGCACCCCAGCAGCTGGCATTTATTTACCACAGCTAGGAGGGTGCTGCCCACCGACTCAGGAGGCAAACAGCCCCAGAGGTACAAGCAGGAAAGAGAGGCAGCTACTAAATCATCCTTTGAGATCAACCACAAGGTGTAGGCTTTTTACCATAAAAGGTATTTATTGGTGCTAAAAGTCCCAAGTTCTCACCAAAAAAAAATGGAATCCAATGTATTGAAATCAGCTCGTCATGATGTCATCTAGTCTGAAAAAGTCTTGCTTACTTCTTTGGGGTCAGCACTTTAAGATGAATGCTGTCTTGTCCAGGTTACCTTACAATTATTAATGGCTGCTGCAAGCATTTGTCTAACAAGGGATTTCAGAGTACGACACAGTTACAGTTCCACATATATTAAAATATAGAGCTTAAATTTATCTCAGGACACATAAGACATCCTCTGGGAAAACTGCACAATGCAACCATGCTTTCTATTTTTGGCAATAATTAAACTATACTATGAAGAGTTATTAGACTAAATGACACTGTAAACCCCAAAAGCAAAATATCTAACATCACAATATGATGTTTTTAGTCCTGCCTCATACCTCATTCTTTTCAGCTCTACTGCAAATGAAAATTAGAGTAAATGGAAACTAAAAAGGTCTTTTTTATGCATGGAATAACATATTAACTCAGTGAGAGAATAAATACTGTTTACCTTTTTCTGTTTAAAAATGTAAATTCTTCCTGCTGCATGAATTTGTAAAGTAAAATTGCTCTGTACTTATACATGTCTCATGCTTATCTTCTAAATCAACAGTGATAAAACCAGAATTTTGAAAGTAATAGAGTATATAATAGGAAATTCCCTCTGTCACTTGCATTAACACAGTGCAATGAAGTCAAAAATATAAAAATATAAACTATGATTCTGACAATAGTCACTTGGAAGACAAACTTATCATGGATTATATATCTTCTTTTAAATTATGCATCACACGTTTTTCTGAACCACTGCAGTTCCTTCTCAAGGTGTTGTAAAAGCTGAGCAACCTGAAGCATATTTATACAGATTAAGTGGTTTCTAATACTCCAAAGAGCACTTAATCTGCATGAATGTGCTTCGTTTTGCTATGTGCTTCTAAAGCCCGAACAAGGAGCCTAAGTGATTCTGAAAGTCTGCTGCACATTCATATTTTGATAAGTCAAACAAAGGCAAAAATGGAAGAAATATGTTAATTGGCCCTGGCAAGCAAGACGAGCAACTGGCAATCAGAGGCTTTCCAGCCTCAGCTTCTTATTCTCCAGCCATGTCCTTAAAACGTCTCAAATTATACTAATAATGCAAGTTATAATAAGACTCAAAAATGGGATAGTGCTGGAAATGATGTATCCTTGATAAAAATGTTCCATAATCACCATGACTAATGTTTATTAAAATGTTGCCCTAGAAACTGAAGCAAAGGCCAGCTGGTTTACCTTAAGGGTTCTGCTGTGGCATTTTTCAAATATTCTGTGTTTATCGCTTTTTCTAGCTGACCATCTAAATGAGAAAATCGTGGTAAAACACTTGGCAAAAAAACCTTCAGATTCTGACACCTTCCTCTGGCAGAGCCAGGAGATGGTTATTCAATAGATAGCTATATGGTATGCTGAAAGTGAAATGCACATAAAAAAATTTCAATATAAAATTGACTGATTTTTAAATCTATATCACACTTTGCGCCATGTTGACTAAAATAAGGGGAAGAAATTACAATAGCAGAATTAGTACAAAACTGATTGCTCTTGCTGACTAATGCGGTGGGACAGACTCAGTGATGTGTTTTGTTGCATATGTCCTTCCTCTAACTGTGTTTGAGTTAAAGACATGAGAAATGTTTTGTGGTGAGCAGAAGGAAGATATTCTCCTATTTACTTCTGGGAAATGAAGCAACTTGATGGTAGATAGGTTCTGAAGGCACTGTGGCATATATGAAAATTTTTAGTCATGTAATTCAGGCTGTTATGGAGGAAAACTTTGAAAGACTGTCAGAATGAGGTGTACTGTCAGCAAGGTGCATTGTTTAAGTTTCATCCAAAATAAATACAAAGGCATCAGCATTTTTGTTGTTGTTTTACTCCATGCAAAGTAATAGTGTGTAGGATCTTGTAGAACATGTAACAAATATTCAGTACAAACTACTTTTCCAGCAACTGGGTCCCAGAGCTGTATAAATATCTCCAGAAAGCAGTGCCCAAGGCTTTAAGAGTATGTGAAATGAAAAGGATACATCTGTCAGCTGGTGTGTAGCACAGGAGGCAAACTGCTGAGTGAATTGGCAAGGGAGAACAGAAGATTATAATGAAGACAGCACTGAAGTTACTGGAAGAGATGGAAGGTAACGTTTCCTGGTCTTCAGTTCAGTGTGGTTCAGAGCACTGGATCATTTGGAATAGTTCACTGATTCCTAAGGCATAAAGGTACTTTCTTCACAGAGTACTTGTCTCAGATATCTTCTACTGACACGTGTCCTGAGAGACAGAAACAGTTTTCCAAGCTAATAAACAATTCACAAAGTGTTTGCCACAGAAGAGCAAGGAGCATTTGGGGTTCATAAAGGACTAAAGTAATAGCTGCAGGGAGAAAGAAAAAGTGAAGGAAAAATGATGTATGGCTCAGAGTTGCCATTTCTTTTTCTTGTTTATGTTTTCTGTAAGTTTATTTACTGTAATCCTAAAACAGCATTCTAAGCTGACCCCAGCCTCAGGGGGAAAGGGAGGTCTGCCATAATATCTTTGGAAGAGAAAGCTACAAGTCAAGAAAAATACAGGCATATAAATGGAAGCTTCAACCCAAACAGTTAGGCTACAATACTGAATTATTTACACAAATATGTTTGTACGGGATGTGCCATAATTCCAGCTGTTCAGAAATCGCCAGATTGAAGGAGTCCTTTGTATGCATAGGGACAGGATGTTTTCTATCCTGACACCTTAAAATATTAGAGGTAACAGAATCAGTGCATTGTGCAAAGCATGACACATACCAAACTGCTCCTTGCTCGCATTTGTCACTTTAATGAAGCCATAAAGCTTGGGCATGCAGTGAGGGTGGAGGAATCAGTGGTGTTTGGGGCTTTTTTTAAATACTTGAGTGGAATGTGGCTATTTTGTCATGAAGCTGGATAGGTTTATAGGTGGAGCAGAACAGACAGATCTCCACCCTTTTTGGTTGCTCAAGAGCTGGATGTTAGGATAGAATTCAGAGCTGTAAAAGAGTTTTCCCTGCAATCATTAATACCCTCTTACTGTTGCTTGAAAATTTTAATATGCCACTGAGGTGTCCCAGAAATGTAAGTCCACAGGACAACACTGGTTTTGAGAAAGCAAGCCTAAAAGGTCCAGTGCCACAACACTGCATTTTATTCGCATGCTGAAGGATGGTTTCTTCTGCATTTCACCACACACTAGTTCCAAAGTAAATTAGACCATATGGTGAGCAATTTGTCTGTGTGTGCAGTTTACCATCTTTGCCCCTAACAGGTGTGGATATCACAGCAGGAATGGACTAACAGGATTTTTGCCAATCAGCTGTTTGCCTGCTGTGAAAGGGCACCCTCCCTCACTGCCAGTCTCCATCTCTCCTCCAGACAGCTGAAGGGCTAAGTGCAGCACATTGCCTGACGCTTGTCCATCTCTGCTACACCACTGCTAGGTTACTTTTTGAGCTGGTCTTTTCAGCCAGCTGTTTGCAGCTTCCCCATTATCCCTGTCATTCCTGCCTTCAAAATGCAGCAGCCACAACTTCAGCTGACCATGCTTCTGCTCTACTAACAACTCCCACCTCTGGGCCTTCCACCCTACTCTCCAGTGGTGCAAACACCATGATTCTCCTTCCAGCAGGCTCTCAGGGCCAACAGGTCTTACCAGGTCCCAGCACACTTGTGAGATTTCTTTTTGGGTGCTTAAGATCAGCAGCGGACACAAGGGAGCAGAAGGTCCTTGTAGAGCAGCAAAGGATCTCATTGTCACTTCTCTTTGTGTACTCCTCTCTTAAACCTGGGAAGAGATCATAGCACAGAAGGTGTTCAAAACAGCAAGAGTGATAAGATCACCAGTATTTTCATAGCAGTTTTGTAGATCTAAATTTCTCCATAATTTCCCCTTTCCTCTCCCCTTACCTTGCCTTTCTGGCTGAAACTCTGCCAAGCTAATGAATCCAACTAAAGCAGGAAAAGCAACATAATAATCCAACCAAGACAAAGTAGTTATAAATTATTACAGGCAGCCCAAAATTCAATCTGCTGTTGTCCTGGTGACTGACTGGGAGGCAACAATAATTTTTTTGTTTCTTCCCAGGCTGCAAGATGTCATCCACAAGAGTCTGTCTTCCCTCTCCCCCTTCCCCAGCCTTTCTTTTCTAGCCCTTGATGTTTCCCCTTCCTCTTAACCTGTTTTCTAATGATATACCATTGGAGTTTAGCAATCCTTCAGCTTTCAGTGCTATCTGCTACTGTATCTTTTTCTTCACTGTTTGATTATTTTTTAAGAAAAGCTCAGAGGCCCTGGACCCCTTAGTCCTCTGAAGAGTTCCCTGCTCCCTGCAGTTCTTGCATTTCCTTTTTTGCACGCTGTCAGGCAGCCCTGTGTGACGTTAACTCAGTCCAGGAGCCAGTGTGCCATTTTGTCACCCTGCTGCTTTGTGCTCCTTTGACCCCCTTCTGCCAGGCACACAGGGATTTCTACAGTGATCTCTGACTCGGAGCAAACAAATAATGAAGCTGACCTCATCTCAGAAAATAAAGCAGTCCTTTACCTGGACACATGGCAGCAAAGGGGCTCAGGGCTCCATTTCACCTTGGCTTCTCCATTTCACTGTTTCTTTGCTCTCTTTTTCATTTTTACTCATTCTGTGCAAAGAAGAAATCCTCTAATATATATACATTTTTAAAATCCAAACTTATTATTTTTGTGACTTTCCTTCTCTGCTGTCTTTTTATGTTTCCATGTTGCCTTTCAGAAACAGAAGTGAGGCAGTTTGTATGTTCTGCAGTAGTAAGAGCGATGATGGACTACTGACGTAATTTAAGCAAATGTGTTATATATTAGTGTCCATCATCCATCAAGAGCGAGTATAGAAATTATAGAAATTTGCCTAGACAAAACATATATCAAGTATGAAAAATTGCAAATAGATAATGAGGGCACCTTTGATGCCACAATTTGTTAGAGTAAGGTGTTTATGAAAGCAAACAGTGATATGTGATTCCTATCAACTGACCTAGTTGCCTTTGTTTCCTACAAAAATTTCTTCTTTCAAAAGTGAAAGCACTATTCAAGAGTATTAATACACTCTACATTTAGGAATTAGGTGGAGTAGTGGTGTAATACACCTGTAAGGCAATGTTTCTAAAATTTGACACAAAGAAAGCACAATGTTCTTTATAAAAGAGACCTGGGGTGGGAAGATGTTTGGTTCAACTTGTCCATTGCAAAAGGAGCTCAGTGCCATGTGTTAGAACAAAAAAAAAAAAAAAAATTCTGTTCCTATTACTAACCAGAGATTATAACAGAAGTGGGTGGTTTTCACCCTCAATTATATAGGTGTCTCTTATCTGATTTCTCTTTAATTTACTAAACGGGAACATACAAGTAAATTTCTTGGAAGTTTGCAGCTGGGATTAAAAATTTTTGATTCCAAAAAATAGTTGCAGTATTATAGGTGATTACTCACATTAAACAAAAGAGAATTTGTGAAGATGGCTAGAATTCAATTCAGCAGAGTAAATACTTGTAACAGGACAGCTATATATGGAATAAATTCTTTAAAATTCTCCTGAAAAATGTGTTTGCCTGAACACATATCAAATTTACATCTGAGATCAGAGAAAGACCCAGGAAAGTTATGCCAGTCATATTCTTGGCAGCCATGGATAGACTAATGCTGTCAAATATGGTATAAAATTCCTATTAACACATTGTACATTCTGTTTCTCTTGCCTCACCCACGACCATGCAAACAGGAGTGGGTGGAGGCTGGTGACAGCTTGGTCCCCAGGCAGGACCAACAGGTGGCTTTTAAAACAGCCAACAGCACTGAATGTGTCAGAGACCCCACAGCAGACTGATAACCTCCACCGGGAAGAAACAAATGCAGGAGAGGACTCCTTCAGCTTGTGAAATACACCAAGGTGTCACAGAACAGCAGGAATAATCCCATGGCCTTGGTGACCATAGCATGAAACACATCTGTGGGCAGAGGATCCAAAAAGAGGCTGCCAAAATGACAAAGAAGGGGAAAAAGCCAAGGAGAAGGAATCCAAGAAAAAGGAAATATGGTAAAAACCTGGATTTTTTTAAAAAACTAGAAGTATCACAAGATATTTGCTGTCATGACAGCAATTAATGGCACACTAATAGCTTTCTGCTCAGCAGCAGTGAGGTTTAAGATGATTTTGAGAATTCCCATCTACCTCGCTTTATTATTGCTATTTTTTCCCCAACACACCCTTACTTTTCCAGGCACTGTTGCTTCTTGCAGCCTGGATAGAGGAATTGCTCCCACTTGAAAACTGAACCAGGATAAATAACAGTGAAAAGAAGGGCCGTTGAAGAAGGAAATAAATGAAGAGGTGAGGATTGCTCAAGACAGAACTACTGGAGTGTGAACTTTGCCATTCTGTCCTGCATACCTTCACAGTTACACCTCTTTCCCGAATTCTGCTATGCTCTGCTCTAATGCCTTGCAAAGCTGAAATGGAAGGGTGTAATCAAATGACTTGCCCCTCCTGCCTGCCCAGGACCCCCGTGCCCTCAGATGAGGGCAGGCTGGACTCCTCAGGGAGCCCAGAGAGACAGACACCCACTGTTGAGGCACCTGAGACTGGCTCTGCTGGTTGCTTCCTCTCAGTCAGAAATCTGATTCGAAAGGACAAGCTGGAAAAGTCGATGAAATAGCCTGACATTCCCCTCTGCACAGACACACTGCTTCAAAAGCAGAGATGAAAGGCAGCCTCACCTTCCTGCCTCCCTCCCCAGGGGCATCTAACCGAGGGGTTGGTTGTTAATACCCTCTTTGGGAAACTGGGGTGCTTAAAAACACATATTAAAAATGAAATAGCCTGAATCACATTTTGGAAAGTGCCCTCCACAGCTGATACAGATTGGTATGCATCGAGAGCACTTCCAAATAGAATGCAGTAGCTCCTCCTGGTTTTGGGATTGCAGGGCCAGATGCCATAACTGGATGCTTACAAAATCAGATTAGGAAGTAGAAAAGTAAGCAGAGTTGTTCCAGAGAAATAACATGTTGAGAAAGATAACAAAAGCCACAAAGTTCACCCCTCTCGCCCAGTGCACATCATGGTTTAACCCCAGCTGGCAACTAAGGACCACACAGCCACTCACTCATGCCATCCCCTGCTGGAGAGAAGTATCAGAAAGAAAAGGTAAATTTTATGGGTTTTGTTAGGAACAATTTAATCATTGAAACAAAATAAAATAAAACAGCAGCAGCAGCAATAATAATAATAATAATAATAATAATAATAATGATAATAATAATAATGATAATAATAATAATAATATACAAACACTACTGCTAAAAATAATAGTTATTAGAAGGAGAGAGAGGAACAAAAAAAAAAAAAAAAGTGATGCACAATACAACTGCTCACTACCTGCTCAGCAATATCCAGTGTATCCCAGAAAAGTGATCAGTCCATTCCAGCCATCTTCCCAAATTTATATGGCGGGCATGGCGTTTCATGGTGTGTCATATCCTTTGGCCAGTTCAGGGCAGCAATCCTGGATATGCTCCCTCATGGGTTCTTCTGCACCTGTTTTCTGGTAGAACATGGGAAACCAAAAAGTCTATGACTGAGAGTAAGCTCTGTTTAGCCACAAGTTAAACATCAGCATGTAATCCATGTTATTCTCATGCAAAAGACAAAACACAGCATTGTAACAGCCACTAGGAAGAAAATTAGTTCTATCCCACCTGAAATGAAACCAGGACAGCCCCATCACAGCTAGACATGTACTGTGTTACCCACCAGCAGTTCACCACAAAGTCCACCAAAGTCCCATTTAAATCATCTTCATTCCTTGTTGGCCCCCAATTCTCAGTTATATCTATATATGGCTCAAATTTTTTTCCAAATATCCAAGCTGGATGCAGCCTTTCTGAGAGGTATTCAGACAAAGCCTGTGTCCACTCTGTATCATAGGAGCTGTCCTGGGCCCTGACCTGGCGCACAGGACAGGCTGTCTGTGGGTCACGCTTCCAGATAGTCCTTCAGGGCAGGTGTAGGTGATAAAATAGAAGGGAAATGCCATTTAACACGCAAATTTTGCCCATGAATTTATCAGGAATAGATCTGCCCTTTGTAATACGTACTCCTGCTATGCATTAATTAGTTCAGATATGTGCACACATATGTATTTATGTGCATGTGTGTACGTGTGTATGCAAATATACATTTATACATCCTTTGTATTATAACAATTTCTTATGCATAATGTCTTTTCTAAACAGATGGTAGCACAGAAAAATACAAATTTTATTGGATAAGTATTAGACCTGTCAGCTGACACGCAACAATATTTTTTATTATACATTCATGTTATCTTACTGTAGGTTTGAATTGCAAACGAAAGCTAACATTAACCTATTTGAGCATATCCTAAATGGGAATGATTTAATACTTCTTAGGAGAAGGATCACTCATTTTTGTTGTGTCCCCACCTTATTTGCAAGTTAATACACCAGGCAGACCTTAGGCAGCCTTAATTTAGTTTGGTCTCTTAGCCCTCGAATCCCTCATCTGTACATTGCTATTCAGCACAGCAGGGGTGTCAGGTTCTCAGACCAGAACAACTCCAGTCCCTCTAATTATTGAGTGAACTTTGTCTTTGGCTTTCACTGAGGTAATAGAGCCCACAGGGAGCAATGATCAGGTCTGAAGTATAATGAAGGTCATTCTCATCAAGATATTTATTTCTTTAAATTAATAAGAATGCAGAAAAACACCTATCCTGAGCTGTAAAGACACTTGTGTTGTATAAGCTGGAGGCAAACTACAGATAAAACTGTATAGCATGAAGAAATGATAAGAACTTCTGAAATGGAACATAAAGAAATTTACATCATCTGCACTTATGTTACTCATAAGACTCTCCAAAGTCTCATTTTACCACTAGTGTATCCCTGCTGAGGTGACTGGCATTCAGCCTGTGGAGTGGGATAGCTGCTTAGAGTTTCCCAGGTTTCCCAGGTACAAGCATAGATAAACAGCCAAAGAAGTTTGAAAGACAAACATGGGATAAAAAGAAAATCTTTGTGAATCACATTCACTCTAGCTTAGTCAGCTGGGGAAGATAAATCAGCTGCACAAAACCCGGCTGCATTTGTTGTCTAGACAAAGTTAAGCTGGATGAAAAGGTAGATCCTTTCTTCATTTAGAGAAGGGATGTGTTTGTGGAAGATACACAAGATATCTGAGATAACCCTGAGGGATGAAGTCTCCCCTTTGCTCACAGTGCAGGGAGCACACATGGAGTAAGTGGAATTATTGAGACTCCTGAGCTATGGGGGGGCCTCTACAGACATAAACTCAAGGCTGTGGTGTGTTAATCACAAAATCTAACAGGAATATGAGGGCAGGGAAGAAGACTTTTTTTTAAAGACTGGAGGAGAGAATGTTATGTTTCAAATAGGGTCAAGAAGCGGGTGTATGGTTAGTGGTATTAAGGGCTGATTCAACTTTAACTTTCAAAAGCCTTCAAAAAGCATCAGAACACAATGTCAGTTAGGGCTGCAAATCCAAGCACTGCTTTGGGGGCTATTGCAACTGATACCAAGGTGACTTTGTGTTAAGTCAATATGCTTTAGCAGACTCCTCTAATGAAAACAAACAAACAAGCCAACAAACCAGCCACTAAAAATCACTGCAAGTAAAATGTCATTCCAGGAAAGTCGAAAGGGTCTTTGTGAATGAAGTTTTCTTTCACAATATTAAAGATATAACATGTCTCTAAGGTCTGAGTGGGGCACATGGCAATGAAGTTGATCCTGTTTTCTTTTGTTTTGGATTTTCAGAGCTCTGCTTATTTATTCTTTCCTCTTACACAGAATAAATGAGGACAAGAAAGACCTTTGTGTTTTCTAAGTAATTGTAAGACAGACAAGGAAACCATGGCATGTAATTTCTTTCAGCTCTTAAAGGCTCCTAAATAAAGTATGTCTTCCCCAGTGAAGGATTCACAGTAGCACTGAAAAACCTGTTTGAAGAACCCAGCTTTCTTCCAGAGAGGGTATCTCATGGCATGTGTCCATTCCTGCATCTTTGATTTAATCAGTTGTTATTCAGAGCATGCTGAATCTCCAAATGTACTTTACTTTAGTAGTCAAGTATTCAAGTTCCAAGATACTAAATCTTACAATAGCTTTTAAATTCTTCCTTTTTTTTTTTCTTTTTTTTTTCCCCTGTTACGAGGGCATTTAAAACTGAGTTTGGGTTTGGTTTTGGTTTTGTGGTCTTTTTAACTGCCTGCCTGCTTGATTCCTAACCCCAGTCCTGCCAACATGACTTTAGTACAAGATGACCTTCATGTCTGGATGATTTCATAATTGTATCCTGTTCTGATCCTCCAGACAAGCCACCCTGACTCTGTCATGCAAGCTGGGAATGTTTTCCTCCAGTGCATCTCCTAGCCCCCTCCTCACAGAATCTTCTGTTCAACAGAAGTACATCCAAGATTTTCTTCAGAATAACGCACAATTTCAAATCCATTTCTCTGCCTGGGATTTTGAGATAATTATTTTCCTCTGTTACTCAGAAAGTTCTGAAGATTCCTTGTTTTACAGATATAAGTGGATTTTTTTCTCCCTCTCTCTCTCTTTCTTTCTTTTTTTTTTAATAAAGCTCTTCTATTTTGTTGTTTTCTAGTGTCTCTGTTAACTGCTTAGGATATTCCTTTGTAGCCTTTTTGAAATGTGACAACCATTGTTCTATCTTCACAGTTCAGAACCGAAAGCAAAATTTCAGCACTCTATTTTGTCACACATCTGTCACTCGTAGAATGTAATGTAGCTGAGATGAAAATAAATACAACTCTCTTGAAAAACTCTGAACATCCTCCAGTCCTACTAATTTCAAGGGAACTGTAGGCTGTTAACAGCTCTGAAGACTAGTCTTGTTCATGCAGTCCTTTGCTCCTCTGCAAAGCAGGTAGTGAATGCCACCACAGTGCACACACTGAGTGACACGTGCTTCAGTTAGAGTTGGGTTCAGTAGGGTTAAAAATTGTCCCTTTGAATTTATGTAGCAAAATCCTGTTCATAATGTCTTTTTTGCCTAAATTTCAATTACTAATTCCTGAAGTACTGTGTGTAAAGAAGGGAGGACTTTGTTCAGGTTTGTAAAATGGACAATTGAGCTATGATTTCTGCAGGTCCAGAATATTGTTTTGTGACCGTGACAAGGCTAAAAAACATCTTCAAATTGATTTTGAAAACAAGCTATTCTATTGAATGCTGATACACTGAATATTTTTAAATGTAATTTCATGTAGCTCTTGTTTCTACTGCATTTTAAGGTTCATAACTAACTCTTCAGACGGCTTAAATGCACATTTCTGTTAGTTCTAAAGAGACTTTGCTGCATTGAAGTTCTCATAATTTAAATGTACATCATTAAAAGGGAAATACATATCTTTTATGTTCTTTTCTGCGCTATCAACACTTCCTATTAAATAACCACACAGTCTTCTTTCTACTACAAAAGATGCACACATCAAAACCAACTAACTCAGTGAAGAGTTTTATTTGCCACAATATCTTTATGCCTTTGGACAGAAAGGAACTTATTAATATAATACAATTCTGGAAAAAATCAGACTTGAAGCTATCTAGTTTTTCAGGAGCAATAATGGGAGTATTGATTAAAGATATCATAAGCAACTGTTTTCCTTTGACCAAGCTTTGAACTTAGGTCTGCTCTATGTTCTTCCACCTTGGCTACTACCAGTAGAACAAGATAAAAGAATATATTTTCAAATAAAAATGAATGTTTGCTAAATGTATCATTGGATTAAAATACTTAGCAAAACTTCTGACCTTCAGTCCTGCTGAATTCAAAACACAAAGGCAGCTTTGAAATGCTGCAAATTGGGCCCAGCTGACATTTAAACATCAATTCTGAATGTGTCCACACCAAAATATCAATGCATATTGATTCTTTTCAACATGCTTCAGCCATCTGCTTTCCTTCACTTAGCTTTACTTCTGTCAGTTCTTACAATGAATAGACTTTGGTTGGTGATTCACATGCAAAGAAACCTCTTGTTTGAAATAAAAATGTACCAAATAATAGTGTTTCCCTGAAACTCATGCCTATACCTTGTATGACCACACTGCTAGCTCTGCTCACCCAGCCCTGCTAACAGGAATGTTCTGAAAAACAGATGTGGCCTCTGAAACTGTTGCATGGAAAACCCTTGCCCTGAAAAACAGCTAGAGTCCAACCTGTAAATTGCTGGGATCCTGGAATTCCTGCTTTTATGTTTTCAGGCTATTTGGAGCAATACAAGTGCATGGTTTAGCCAGGGCTCTTGCCTTCAGAACTCCCCAGGCCATCATTTTGGACAGACCACTCTTCTTCACTCCTCTGCCAAGTCAAGCAGGATACCTTAAAGCACCTTGGCTCATGTTCATCTGGGGTTGCAAGGGAAAGGAAAACTCTCCTAGACAGACACATCTACAGGTTTCATCAAATGTCCTTTCTGTCCTCACTCAGGTGCTCTATCCCTCCCCTCTCTCTCTTCAGATCTTGGCCTCTCTGTCCCATGGCAAAGGATTTCAATGCCAAGGACAGAAGCTGCCAGAAACAAACTCAGGACTCACCTTGAATGGTCTCTGAATTAGGCAAGAGCTCAGGACCAAGTCAAATCCAAATTCATATGGTTGTCTATATTTTTCTCTCATTCATTCCTAGTGCATAATTCTTTCTAGAGTGTTTAAGCATTCTGGGAGGGGTTGCTGGTAAGAAAAGCTGAAAAGCAGGAGAGCAGGAAGATAGGCACCTTATGTTGTAGGTCTGAGGAAGACAACAAAAGAAGGGATGTACTGGAGGAATACTGCAGGTACTATTATTATTCTGCCAGCACCAGCAGGTGCAAGGAATATTTATTTGGCCAGGCATTTCTGAAATGCATTTTGATTATTAGTGCTAAATTAAGCCTTTAATTGCTGTTTTTTCTTGGGGCTTTTGGCTTTCTTGTTGTTGTTGTTGTTGTTGGGTTTGGCCTTTTTAGAGGGAGCACTTATAATTTAATCTGGCTTCTTTATCTCTGAATGCTGGCAACCTGTCTGGCCATATGGCATTGGAGAGCAGTTCTGTTTGGTCCCCATTGTGTCCTACCACTTTGCATTCAGATATACCCAGGTATTCTGAAAAGATGGGGGCAGATCATTGTCACCATTTTATGAATGAGGAAACTGAGAAAGAGGTCACAGGGCTTGCTTGGTCCTTCTTGGGACACAGCTCCTAGAACAGAGCAACCAACCCCTTGGCACACTCCTCACTGGAACAGCCCTGTTGCCTGGGATGGCAGCATGAATGGCACAGGTGTGGGGGAGCCAAAGGTAGGCACAAGTGGCTCCATTTAGATTATCATCAGGTTTTAAGTGCAGCCTCCACTTTGCATTTGAAAACCTAACTGATTGTGCTATTATGTTTCTCCTCCCTTCCAGATGCATCTAGTTGCATTTCTGCTCAGACCAGAGAGTAAGGGACACAGTCTCCACAAATTCTAAGTGTTGGCACTTGTTGCATAAAGGAAAAATACCCTGACTGACTTTTTTTTTGTTTTTTGTTTAACTACTTTAATTGAAACAGGTAAAAAATTAAAAGAAAAAATAAAAATTGACAGAAACTTTCAGGTAGATTAAATTAGGTAGAAAAACAACAAAAACTAAAAATGAAACTTTATTTCAAATCTTTGAGACCTGGGATGTAAAGAGACATTTGAGGCCAACGGAGAGCTGATGAGCAGTCCTCACTACCTGATGTCCACCTCCATTTCTAATGTATTGTCCTAAGCCACTTCATCTGAAAAAATGATTCAAAGAATAAACATGTTCTTAGCTTTTGCTGTTATGGCCCAGTATATTTAGTCAAAGAAATTGGGTCAGTGTACTTTTTATTTTCTTTCCATTCTACTAACTCAACAGGATACTGGCCACATTCCAAGCATGCTGTGTCCCATTCCAGATTTCATAGACACTGAAAAAATATTACCAATGAAAAAATGGACTGTGGATGGCTCAGCTGACACAGCCACAGGCAGGAAATGGCTGGTTGTTGCAGCATATTATCCACAAAGCAAGGAAGACTGCAGGTTTTGTTATTTTACATTTCATCCTGCCAACCATGTCTATTGGTTGTCGCAATCAGAGCTGCTGCTGCTGCTGCTGCTGCTTCAGGGTAGAAAGCAAAAAATAAAATAACAAAGATGGAACAGCAGAAGCTTCTGCTGGTGCTATGAATATACACAGTGGTGCAGTGTAGGTTATTGGCTTGATTAAGTAATTGGTCTCCAATACTTCTTTTATTGTACCTTTTTAGGTACAATAGTGATAGTGATTAAAACTGGTCATTTGGATACAAGAAAGTGCTGGGAAATAAAATAGCTTTTGAAAGGGACAGTATGGAAGTCTTTTTGGTGCACAGTAGAGAGGCAAGGGAGCTAAAGTTAAATGCGTGTGTGTCTGTGTGTGTGTGTGTATATATATATGAGAGAATATATGTATGAATGCACATTATGCATGTATATTCATGTGTATATGTGGGACTAAAAGCTCCTGAAATCTAAAAGCATTTTCCAAATATTATCTTCTCTCCTTAGTCATCTTAATATGATTATATAACTAAGCAATTTCACTATAGAGGGGGAAGCATTGTACACCTACTCTTGGCATAATGATAATACACAAGAGGGTGTTGAAAAAAAAATTAATAACTAATTAGCTTCACAATATCACTCCTGAATAAAAACAAAGGTGTCTTTTCATTTCTAATCCCTTAGAACAATTTATGTGTGAAGGGAACAGCTATTTAAAATCTTCCCTTGTTTCTCAGTTGTTGGGATTTTTTTGAGTTTGTATTTTTGGTGCATATTTTTGCCAGCCTGGGCAAAGACAGAGAAGTTGACAGCCTAAAGAGTGTGTGTGAGTGTATGTTTGTATATTTACACATGTAGGTGGGGTGGAGAGGTAGATAAAAACAATGGGAATATTTTAAACAGATTGGAAACTTAATCAGGAAAGATTCAAAGTTCAGATGCTGCAGAGAGCCTCATAAGATTAAATTGTTCAGATTGCTACAGCATCTTCCGATGCTCCCTTTAAAGCATGGAGAGAGTGCCCAGTGATACTCAGTTTATGCACAACATTACACACCAAGACACAGGCTGTAACCTTCTGCAGAATCAAAGTGTCTCCAGCTATTGCTTGAATTAGCTGAATGACTGATCTGCCCTCAGTAAGTGCAGAGCAACTTCATGTTCAGTGAAGCAGCAAACAACCCAGGGATTTTCCTAGCACTCCCATCAAAAGGTAAGTAACGCCATTATTCGGGCAAAACTGAGGCGCTGAGAAGTCCCCAAGTAAATCACCTACACAACTGGGAATAAAAGCTGGACTCCCCAATTCCCAGGCTTGTGCATCAACCAGTGGAAAACTCATCTCCTTTTAGTCAGTGGGGAAAAACAGCTGAATTCCCATGGGGGAGCCGGGAATTACTCAGTGTAATCCTGCTGTTAAAAGCCAATACTTTTACTAAGATAAATCCTATTGTAATACACAAAATCTGCAAAAAATGATGAAATAAGGAAGCCAAACCAACCTGGTACATTGTTAATGAGCTAAGATTGTTAAGGGTTTATTCACACTTATCAGACTGGTGTCAGACAGGAGTCCTGTTCTGGGAAAACTTGTTACAGAAAATCTCACAATCATTAACAGAAATACACCCCCAGCCTCCCACAAGAGAGGCACTACCTTATCAGAGGTAAAATGGATTTAAAATAATTGTGAGCTATGGTCCATGAATTCTGCCAGGAAACATACAAAATCATTTGGGTATTCATTTTCCTGATTCCTGTTTATTCTTTTCTTCTGGAGCAAACAAATATTTTCTGTAACCAAACATGTATCCAGAATGCACTGCCTGAAGTCAGGATGGTTTTTGGCAGAATTTGGAATACGACCCTAATCCCCAAGTCCTGGCAGGCTCTCATCAGTGAAGAATTGCAATCAGGGCCTCATAGCAGCAATCAAACAGAAGTGATTGTCATGAGAACAGAGCACAAGGAAAAGCAGGAGAAAATTGGATGGGACTTAAGACAAGAAAGAGATAAAGAGGTGTTATTGAATAAAACCAGTTGCAAGAATTCCTGACCTATTTATGACAATTTGATTAAGAAGGTGAGAGGTAACTATCAAAGTGGGGAGATGATAGCTAACAGCTGATTATGGGAGGGTAAGCACTGACACTGCGTGACTCTGCAGTGGAGTACACTCGGTGGAATTTTTCCCTGTTTTAAAAAGCAGAATCTTTTTTTTCTTCAGGTTTGGGGTTTTGTTTTTGTTTGTTTTAGGTTTGTTTTTTGTTCATTTGCTTGGGATATTTTTTTTTACTCTTTTTCCTGCTGGATCTGTCAAAAGAGTGATTCCGCTACCTTATGAAAGCAGTGACATTTGGAAGCAAAGCCAGGCACTGAAAGAGACAGGTTCGTTGCTTTTAGCTCAGCACCCAAAGCATAAAGGTCACAGCTCGCAGTATCACCCATGTAGAGAAGGTGATACACAAGGTCTGGGCAACTCAGTCACCTGGCTCAGAGCTTGCATGCAGCTGAACTGTCATTCACCCCTTATCAGTGCTCCCTCCACAAGCCCAGTGTCGAGGTCAATTAGAGGGCAGTGTCGGAAGTAACACTCACCAAGTCAAGGGCTGTGGATGACTAACCTTGAAACTAATCAGGGACTGAGGATTTCCTGAGTTACCACTCATTTTAGCCTGATGCAGACAGCAATTCTTAGGAAAGAAAAGAAGGAACTGGTTAGCCTGCCCAAGCCAGACAGTTTACAAGTAATTTCACCTGAGTTTTGCACCAGCATCATAAGAGAGCTTTCCCCATTCCCTTGTATAGAAACCCAGCATCGTGCAACTGTATCCAGGAGAAACAAAGCTGCTTAAGTCAATAAGCCATGAGTAAAAATTCAGGATGCAAATTAACCTAGTGCCTAATATTACATGCTGAAATCAGTTGTCTGTAAAGAAATCAGGGCAATCTTGCACAAGTGTGACCTTATTTCTTAGTTTGAATATGCCATAAACCACTTCCCTTCCAAACAGAGTACATACTACAAAAATCACACTTAATTTTGCAATTTCAAAAAATCAGAAAAGGAATTACTAAGGTTCAACATGTTCAAAAGATGTAAGTCTTCACAGTCTGTCAATTATGGCTATAACAAGAAACTTCCAAAAATAGTTATTTGGAGGTGACTGTATTTCTGTGGTGAGAAAAGTGATTTCCATTGCAGCTTTTTCTTTTTGCAAGAAAGTAAAATATTCCCTGGAAACACAGATTTTTCCTCCTTTTTGGGTTTGGTGGGTTTTTGTACAAACACATTTATCACAAAATGTTCCTGGGTCATGAAAATTTCAGCAACACAGTCACAATTTGTTTTCAGTTGCCGGTAGATCATGAAAATTACAGGACAGGTTTTTGGTGCATTTTTGAGTTACAGAATCGGTTGCAGGGAATCAGACACATGATTTAACATATGTTAGATCCTGCAGACAGATTTGAGCTTAGCAGTAAGCATGTGGCTAGTCTAATTTAGAGGAATTATAAAATTAGGCAGGACTATTTCTAGGATTGGGTAAGTCATTCATTTTTAGACTCATAGCATTTGAAGAATCTGTTCGCTTCCTTATTTCTGAAGGATAATTCCCTTCATTTTGTGGCATTAACAAGCTTACGCCAATCAGTTCCTCAGTGTCAGAGATAAGTGTCTGCTCAGGACAGCAGCCTGGGCTCCTTAATTCCTCTGAGTAGCAGATGCATTGCCAGTGCTGAGACACAGGTGTCTGTAAAGCATAGATCCATGTTTTACACTCTGTATCCCCCAATACACCTGACCAGATACCTCACCTTAGCAGCACTGTCTCTGACAGAAAACAACTCTGTTGTGCTCCTAGGGCAAATAGGAGTAGCTTCTGCATTAAGCCATTGACACTTAATAGGCATCTAAACAATCAAGTGGGTTTTGCTTATCCCTTGTAGCATCTTTACTGTCTGGGTATTTTCTCTGACAAACCTTCTGCTGGCCTCAAAGGGGTTGGTAATTTTTTCTACATATTTAAAGTCATCTATTGTGTACTCCCTGTGTTTATTTAAGAAGCACAGCAAAGGTGGCATGGCATAAATCTGCTGATACTTCATGGATAACCTTGGATTAACCTTGGATGATATTCCATTTCATAGATTTCTACAGGCTGAAATTGCAAACAAAGATATGATTTTAATAAAAAATGCTATTAAATACCTTTTTCCTTTTGGTCCATAGAATACACATTGAAAATAGACTCAGAACACTTTAGCTTAACCTTTTACAGACCTATACCACAACAGAATGAAAAGGCTTCATCACAAGTGGAATTTGACTTTCATTTCTAAAATAGAGTTTAACAGTGAAAAAGAACACATAATGTAGCATTTTTGCCAGCAAGATATTTTATCACCTTCTCTTGAAGCTCACAATAGAGAAAAGACAAGGTGAAAGGGCAACCGATAGCCATCTTCGCCACAGAATTCTTCAATTATGCTTTATCTTTGATGTATTTTTTGTGAAAGAGAAGTATCAAAAAATACCATGCAGATTATAAACCTTACTGTGGACTACAGTAAACTGTCTGCTACCTTAAATGCAAGTGTTAACAGTGTTATTTGCTATACTTTGCAGAAGAAGTCTGTGCCTTTCTGATTTTTTTTTTCCAGTATAAGCTGGTTTTTCCTTAGAGGCATCAGGAATAAGTTGTTGCTGGTATACAAGAAGAAATGATTTTGTTGCTGAGCTCAAGTTCCATTTCACACTGCTACAAGCATTGCCCACTCTTTCTGAATCATAAAGCACGACAACCCCAATTTCCAAGCATGAAATTTCTCCATGAATAAGGTTTAATTGCCAATGAGAGAGGTCCATAACTTCTTTTACTCATCAAACACTTTTTCATCAATTACTGCTTCGTGGAACAAACATTGTCTAAGCTTTTAGCCTATCTTACATTTCAAAACTGCTTCAGGAAAGTAAAAAATGTCACAAGTTAATCTATAATAACCCACAGCTTTGTATCTGACAAGGCTTGACAACTCATAGCTGTACAAGAAACTTTAACTAGCATGCTCAAAAAAACATGCCTGCTAAAAGAACATTAGGTTTTCACCACATGCTTATACTGGTTCCGTACCGTTGCATAATTTTTCTTTTGCTGCTTCTTTTGTTTATATTCTTTAAATTCCTCCCCTCCTTTTCTACATCTTAATTTTCCCAGACTGGTTTCTTGAACAAGCTCTCCTTCACCATAAACTTGCACTGGCATGAAGAAAGAAAATGCATTGGTAGGGAAAAAAAATGGTCAAGTGTGCTCTCCTAACAGAAATATCTCACCCAGACTGAGTTATTATCTGATAGAGAAAATATTTGTAAATGTCCAGGTACACGCTTCTCAGAGTTTTGAAAATATCAGATGTAGATGCTGAGTCTTCAGCACTGGGTTACTGCATTAAAATGCAGTTATTACACTTAACAGAAATAATGCTGATGTGTTAGCTGATTTTAGTCAAAATTTTATTTTTTCCTAGGGAAGTCTAATAATTTTGGCATGAGCTGATTGCTCTAAATGCAGCTTCTGTAATTCAATAATGTTCATGTTTGGAAATTAAGTTTCCCATTGGGTTTGCTAGACTGATGAGATACAGACTTTAAGTAAATGGAGCCTTGGTGTGCTTGTCTCCCTAGACTCACACTGGCAAACCCCACAGCAAAACTGATTTTTTGGGGAATTTTTTCATCCCTCCAACTGGGATGGCAAGCCAACAGGTTGTATAAAAATGCCATAGAAAAGAATGAGGATAATGAATCCCTTTGTCCTAAAAGCAACAGGTTTTTTAATATCCATCTGGGGAAGTTTGAATCTGAGGTTTTAGTGCTCAACAAACAGCTGAATCATCTAAGGATACATGACAATCAGATAACCAGCTGGACTAAAAAGCTGAATACCCAACAAGGACAGACACATATGGTTAAATAACTCTGCTACTGCATGATCACAAGGCCCTGTTATATGGCATGATCTGAGGTTATATAAACACAGACATGCTCGAGCATTTGTAAGGGCTTTTTCATTTTTTATAGCATTACTGGAACCTTCCCGAGAGTGCGGAAACAGCATTTGTTGGAGAACAAGCCTCATTAAAATAAATGACAGTGTTACTACTTCCTCAGATAACTTTGCTCCCGTCTCAGCAAAGGTAGGCTGGTTCTATTACTGGGAAACACTCTCTATTGCCAATTCTGTGGTAGAAGAACGACATTCTAAATTTAAAAATCCTTTGCTATTGATCCATATTTATCATGTAATACTACACTGGCTTACATTAAACAGTGAAGATACATTTTCATCCCTATGAAGGGAATTAAATGCCCAGTTCTTATTATTGTTAATAGTCGTGTGCCTAATGCCCAGTGTTCCTGCCTGCAAACATACCCCCTTAATTGCCTAATGTGCAGTCTTGAGAGAAGCAGATTATTCAGCTTTATGTTTCTGCATTTGCAAATGTACCGAGGAACTGGTGGCTGTGGCACAAAGAACAGATTTGTCTATTTGTTTATTTTCAAAACAGGATGGCACAGGGTCTTTGTTCTAGCAACTCTTGGCTATAGAGTTGTGAAATTCTGAAAAAAAAAAAAAGAAGCATTTTAACATATGGATTTCTACAGTGTGGGAAGGCTTTGCTTTGCATTCAGGACTCTTTCCAATTAAACTGAACGTTAGCTCAGCCCATTTAAAATGCATATAAATTGTGCTTACTGGATTCCAGTTATGCTTACCCTTCTGAAAGATACCATGAAGGGCATGAGCAGAAATGCAGAAAGTTTACAGCTGAGGTTTTTTTATTGGGATTTTTTCCTGTGGACGGAATAATATAGATACTTAAAGACCATATTTAACACTGTTTTTTGGAGTTGATGGAATTGTACAGTGAAAAGCATATATCCTGAACCATTATTGTTATTCTGCATTACACTAGGGTTGAAACAATTTTGGCTATGTTGAGTAGTCTCCAGAGAACTTCATTAGCTTCAGTGGGACTAAATCTAATGTCACATTATTTCCCACAATGACAATATGAGAATTCAGTTGTATTAGGTGAAACATACTATTAAGAATAGTACACTTGCAAATACACTCCAAGGTTGGAAATAAATCTGAAAAATTCATGCACATGATTTCATAGTGACTGTATCTATTTTGGAATCCAAGGTTTATTGGAGACACAATAAGTCACTGTATCCTTAGTAAAATCTTGTGGCTGCAGTTTCCTCTTTTAAAATAATGAAGACATTTCAAATTGTTTTCTTGCAGAAAACTGTCTTGAGATTCATTTAGTGCAAATCAATCTGTCCACATTATCTCCATTCACACATTCCAACCACCTCCATTGTCAGAAGGGAAAAGCACAGCCCAGAAATAACATCCAAACAAATAAATAAATCCTTTTTCCTGTGCTTTGAGAAAAGCAGAATGATTCCTTCCTGAGAAGCCTCAGAGAATTAGGTGGCTAATGGAAGAAGGTACATCAGCCAGAAGTCTCAAGGGTAACGAGGATGATGAGTTGTTTCCACAGAGGCGGGCAGAGCTACATCCTGAAACTTCTGGTGTGTCTGAAATCAGCAACATTTCTGTTCTTTCATCCGGGGGGAGTGCTTTGCACAAGGAACCCCCCTGGGTGCCTCAAGCCATTTCTCATCAGGCTCTGCCTAGGATAGCAGCTCATGGCTGTATTCTCTCCAGGCTGTTGCCCCTGGGTGTTGGTCTCCATGCATCCTCCTGCAGCTCACGGAATCACCGTGTCTCTGTGCTGTGATAAGATAGGGAGGAAACCATTGATAGCTGCTTCATGTCATCAGGGCTGAGGCAGAGCAGAGGTTTACAACTCCTCATGTTTCCCATTTGCTGGAATATTTCTCTCTTCTCTCAGATGGGACAATAGCACACTGAGAAATAAACCTCTTTACTCCGCCATATCCCTATAAGTGATATATCCTCATTAGCAACTGCCTGAGCCAGTCAGTCAAAGTTTTCCCAAATGCTTCTTAGCATCAGCTGAGTCCCATAATATTAATACTACCGATGTCTGCTACATCTCTATGGGATTTTAGTAAAGAGAGAATGTTATTAGAAGAGATGGTGTGGCTTTCCCTTCATTTGTTCTCACCCCATACTCGTTAAACCAGTTTTTCAAGACACGCCAATCAAATACAGATAACTAGGACCTAATATTCACCATAACATGCAGAAATCCAGTCCCTACAAAGCCAGATGTGTGCCTGGGAGTGGGGTAATGGTACCAGGAACATTAGTTCCAAACCAGCTCTCAAAACCAACACAGTTGTTACTGAGTTGTCACTTCCTCTTCATTAACCTCAGCAGAAAAATCATTATTCTCTTTGGCACTCATTAGAGGCATTATTATCTTCCTTGTTATGAAGTCACAGGTTGTCTGGATCCCATAACACCTATGCAGTTCTTGGGAATGCTCCAGCTTCATTGGTTCAGCTGGAAGGGATTTACAGGTGGGAAAGGGGGAGCATAAGGTGAGGCAACATATCTCCACGTGAAAATAAATTTATTCTGTTGCATAGGCAGGAGCAAAGTCACTCAAAGCTGCAAAAGCTGAAGACTCCTCTAAGCTCCCCATACTACTCTACCTCAACAGGATACAAAGTGATAATTTATCCAACCATTGAAGAGAGTTCCTCGGCTAGCATAAACAGGAGTTTACCCATTGGCTCTGGCCCTCCTGAGAACAAACTCCCATTGACTGATAAGTGATCCTGAGGATAAGGCTCTATTGTTGGGCTGTTTCTAAGAGCTGGCCCTCATAAACTAATCCTTTCATGGGTGCCATAGGCACCACATTCTAAAGAACTAAATTCACTCAAGAAATCCCACAATTAGAAGGCAAATTGACTCACCAATTTCGCCTGTAAAGGTTTTATTTTGCCAACCTATATTTAAGAGGGCACGAATCTAGGCACGATAAGATTAGCAGTGCACAAATAGGTGAAGAGAAGGTGGGGCTACCCCAATATATTTTCAAATCAAATTTACAAAGGAATTCCGTGTGCTCAAGAGCAATTATAGTCACGCAACTGAGGTGACAGAAACCCATGACTAATAAAAATTAAATTGACCCAAAATTAATCATATGCAGCAGGACTGATTTGATTCAACCAGATTAGCTGCTAAAATGCCTCTAGAGGGTTGGATTAGCAGAAGATATACCCTTCTGTCTCAAGGCTCAGGGAGTAATACCTTACAAAGGCAAATTAACAACAGAATACTTTAGCTAGTCCTCTCTTGATCTCTGCAAAGAAGAAGAAAACAAGGAAAACATGAATGTATGTGTTGGGTTGTTCCTACATTTTCAGTTCTTCCATCAAACTTGCTTCAGCGGATGCTGCATGGCATGGTTGGTGGCAGACTTAGCAGACAGCAAGAGATCACTCAGTGGTAGGTAGCAACCCCAGTTTTGCATTATTTGACAGGAAAAAAATTGGTTAGTCGGGACAGATTTCTAATGTTCAATATAAGAATGGTTTATCCAACTTTAGATCAAGGAGAAAGGCTAAAACCAGCTGGTCTTTTCAGCTTCCCTCCAACCTTCTCTTCCATTAGCTGAACAAGCGGGGGCCTGACAGTCTCATTCATACTTTAATTTAATTTACAACAGACCAGGAGACACAATGGCAAAGCAAAACAGCTTTAGATATCCTTACCCTCTTCCCATCTCTGAATCTAGGATTAGATATTCACGTTTCTTGT
Organism: Petroica traversi; assembly: GCA_025920805.1. NCBI lineage: Eukaryota > Metazoa > Chordata > Aves > Passeriformes > Petroicidae > Petroica > Petroica traversi. Next base: position 7,690,609 of record JAHLSL010000019.1, read on the forward strand.
TTTATTTTACCTCTCCTAAAGCATTAGTGGTTCAAAGATAGAATAAGTATAACCAAAATCTAAAGGGAAAAAAAGTCTTCTCAGTTACCTCAGAAGAAGTAGATACATCTAACCCTTGCATATACAGGCTAAGGATTAGCCTACACATTTGCAATAGTACCTTCAAAGATTTCCTTCTCCATTCTCCCAGGGAAAGATAGGCAGCTGGATTTCCATCAGAGTAAGAGGAACTGTGCCCTTGGCTAACTTTAAACATGGAGAAAGCATAACCCTGATATCCCATGATTTTCTCTTGATTTCTTGTGTTTATTTGTAAGGAATAGTGCTTCCCTGTATCTTGTAAATAAATAATTTGACAGAATAATTCCATCCAGAAAAATATAGTTCCGATAATTTTTGGAGTGGTCTGTATCCATCAGTCATATTCACATAGCTAATCAGATGAGAGGGAAAAAACCCCAATCAAATCCCCACATTTTCTAAAATGCTGCCAAGATGAAAATATTCCACTAAATAGGTAAAATATGCATTTAGTTTTTTCATCAGCTGAATTTAGCACTGTGTATGAATTTTTCCATCATTTGATACAAACTAGAACACCATCCCAAATTCCTGCTCACTAAAATCTTTTAGTCAACATACTTGTACGGGAATGACATCAGTCCCATAACACTTTCACTTTCCCTTCTAGAGCATACAAATGTAATTCCTGCAGTTTTCAAGTGCTATTTAGGACCTGTAACTCTAATGAAACATTTTAGTAAGCTAGCTGGATAGCTTGCACAGTGTCTGGTCACTGTGCTAGAAGCTGTTTTTAAATTTGAACCTAGCATGAATTGACTTAATTCAGTCAAAATATGGACAGGACCTCATTTATATGAACTCTGATTTATAGCAAATAGAAAAATTCAGGTTTCATTTACATAACTCCCTGAAGATGCATATTCTACATAAATTTACCCACCTGTTCTTGTTCCTTTTCATTAACCTAGGAAAAGACAATCTCTCCAATAACATCTATTGGAAAGCCTGGGAAAGAAAATAGAATTGATATGTGTGGATAATTTTTTAATGTTTAGAAGGCATTTAGTTCAGGAAGTAAACATTTTTATTTTTATGAATAGTATTATTAAGGAGATTTCATGACATTAAGAAAGTTTCATTATTATAGCTTTCCTTGAAGTCACTACTGAGTCAAATACAGATGTAAAACCTTCTGTGTCTTTGGTACTTATGCTTGAATAATCTTTTACATTTTTCATAAGTCTTAATCCAAAGAAAGTAAAAAACTGTTTAGTCCCTATAAAAATTATATCAAAATAATCTTTTTTTTTTAATCATCTTCCTATGAAGATCAAAATATGTCCAATGTGATCATGAACTCTGTATTCTCCCCTTACAGGAATTTTTAGACAAGATTTTAAGCCTTTAGTCACCAACTGAAATATATTTACAGTGCTTATGGTAGACAACACTAGTTACAGAGGATTATAGGGAAATTTAATTTGGAAGAGGGTTCTGGGCATGACCTAGTCCAAACCCACACTCAGAACAAGGCTACTTTTGGGTTAGGTTCCTCAGGACCTTGTCCAGTCAAGCTTTTGGTATCTGTGGGGAGTGAGATTTCACAGCCTCTGGGATCCTGTCCCAGTGCCACACTCAGTGAAGGACTCTCCCTTTAAACCTTGCTGCACAGTGCCATAAATGCCTTATCCCATTGGCTTGCAAAAAGCCTTCTGCCAGCAGTGTTGAAGGCCTCTTTTTTCTCCTTTTTCATGCCCAGCTTCATTTCTTTTCACACCAGCTGCCAGGGCAGTGCTTTCCAGAGCCTCTGCCATAGTGTCTTTCTTTTGTTGCTCTCAAGCTGCTTCTTCATGCTGTTTCTCTCAAGCACCTGCAAACAGAGATAATGTTGCTGTGGCAAGGAGGTGGCTTCTGCTGGTGTGACAATCACCTTTCTTCCCTTCTCCCCTTTTCCCTCCAGCTGGAGCATCTGGGTGACCTTAGAGAACCAACAATGCACATCCACAAAGCTCAGCTACCAAGCAGGGCACAGCACATGCTACTCATCACAGCACACTCCAGGCAGTGCTAACATTCCTCAGCAGGAGCAACCAGCCAGGAGTTTGAGCAAGGGCTGATGGAAACTGTAGAGTTGCTGTGGAAAAAATAATGTAAGGGAACCCTGCTGCGTAAGAGGCAGGAGGGTGCTCCTCTGAGGACCCTCACCACTTCCCAGCTGGCCCATGAGTGGTTTACCCACTACATTCTTTTTGTCTTTCTGTTTCTCCTTCTCTACCCTTTTCCCCTAGGAATTACTCTGTGCACCATCAGCTATGGATGGACCTTGCTGATACACCTCCATGCTTTGAACCTGTCTCAACACACTTTTTGTTGAGAATATTTTAGTCAGAATTTCCCTTTCTGCAACTCATTGCTGTTGTCTCTCAGTCCCTTTTTGTGCATGAAGTAGAGTCAGGCTCTGTGCTGCCTCTAATGCTTCCTCAGTAAATGAAAGACTGCAATTAGATACACACACAAAAACTTAGACTTTCTTTGTATATTACATCCTCCAGTCTCCTCAATGTCTCAACAGCCTTCCTCTGGACTCTTTCTAGTTTGTCAACAACTCTTTTGAAGTGCCCCTAAACTGGACCCAAGTGTGGCTTGTGAGTCCTGAACAGAAGGGAAAATCACTTTATTTAGCCTGCTGAATATATTCTTGCTCATGCAGCAGGATGTGTTTAGCTTTCTTTCCCTTAAAAACACAATGTTGGCACATTTAACACTACCAGGACTACAAGGTCCATTTCTGCTGCTAACCCAGTAAACTCCAGCTGGTGTCCATTCATGGGTTTATTCCAGCCCAGGCAAACCTTTGCTTTTGCTGAACTTCACAATATTCATACATCCAGCTTGTCGAGGTTCCTCCCTGGCATCCTGCCCTGCAGCATGCCAGCTGCATCCCCCAGACTTGTACCACCCATAACTTGCAGAGGGCATCTCCATGGCAGCCCATCACCCAGGCTGTTGAAGAAGATGATGAAGAGGATCAACCCCAATGTCAGATTCCCAGGAACATCAGACTGCTGCCAATTCAACATCCTGTCATTAACTACACTGCACATCCAGACCTTATCTCCTCAGTGAAGTTATGTGGCTATTTTTCCAGGTTATGTCAAAAGGTTGGCTAAATTTGAGGTAAACATCCACTGCTCTTCACTTCCCCTCAGAAAGAATTAAGGCTATTTGAGTATAAATTGCTTCCTGGCTTCCCAGGCTTCGGAGCTCTCTCAGGATTTCCCAGTTGCTTTAGCATGTTGTCCTTAACTCAACCACACATTGACAAAATCATCTGAGATGCCTCATTTTGTATGATTAATATTCTAGCCTGAACAATTTTAATGGTTTTGTGAAAGCATATAAAGATCATAAAACTTTATGACTTAACATTTCTTAAATTTTCTACCATGACTTTTTAAGAAGTATAGCACAGCACTTTCAAAGGGGACATCTTCTTTTACAACGGTGGACTTGTAGTCTGCAAAGTACACATGATTTTCTTTTAGTGACTAAGACTACAAAATAAGTGAAATCTTAAGGGCCATAACTTTACTTATTTACATCAACCCATGCATTGTAGCTGCAGTGTAAGTGTACTAGTTTATGCAGTTTATGCCAGAGGAGGATCTGGGCTCCAGTTTCTATTTCCAGCTCTGTTTTGCTCATGTGAATGCAGCAGTTAATTCAGAACATATGGAAGAGGTGGGGGAGGGAGCTCCTGCTCACACAGCTCATGCAGATAGATTGATTTTTGCTAGAACTTAAAAAAAACCCCACAGCACATACCACGTGTGACACGTCACCATACTGCATTTCTGATATGAATTATACTGTATAACAAAATGTGAGTGTAAAATTTAGTAGCACAGCAGTTACGCCACGCAACACTTCACCTGCCTGGGAGTACAGTTATTTCCATTTACACAGTAATGGGCTATTGTATCCAAAATGTGCTGAGAGAAAACGCACTAATAGGATTTTATGTGAACACTTGGAGAACAAATTTATACAATGGAACTGGACCGGAATTATTTGATTAAACGCAAATCATTAATGTTGTAAACAATACAAAAAGAGAGCAAACCTAAACTGAATGTGAACAGTGAGAGAAAAATGGGTTTTATATTGCTTAAAATGCACAGGTCAGATCATGAAGCTTCCACAGTATCTGCTACGGCAATTTTACAGTAGAAATCAGAGTTTTCTGTTATAGCAAAAGCAGCTCCATTTGATTGACTGGAGAGATGTATTGTAATATTGAGCATGGGCTCTAGGTCCACAAAAATATTTATAACTTTTATTTACCTCCTTCATTTCCCACTGAAATCAACTGAAATTATGAATGCTGTACAATTTTTAGATCTCAACTTAAATCCCTTTAAAAAATGGACTTGAGTTGTAAGCTTTCTTTTTCCCAAAAATTTAAAAGAGAGAGTATATCACAAGAGAAAAGGAAAGGACAGCTTTTATTTCACAATCCTTGCTTGGATGCAGCCCATTCCCCTGCTTCCACAGATAAGCGAGGATGTTTAAACAAGTTACATGGCAAGAGTTAGAAGAGACTGGAGAGTCTACAATATAGGCAAAAAATACTGCAAATTAGGAACAAACACAATGAGGACAGCAGTTAAGTATTCAAGCTTATAAATACCCATTTCCTATAGCAGAGCTGTAATCCAGATCCAAAACTGCTCATTTGTGTCTTTTGCTGAATTTTCATTGCATCTCCAGAGGCAGGAAGGCAGGAAGGAGTGATGCCAAAGCAACACTGTGCCCTGATGTTTCACTACAGCTCTGTGCTGGGTTGTTTCAAGTGGTGTGCTTGAACTGTAAAGGTGCAGTCCCCCTCAGGTACTGCTCACATTTGTGAGAACTGCAAAAATGTGACCACCTCAGGAAAGATTTCCTTTTTTTTTTTTTTTTTTTTCTTTTTTAAGCACTCTCATTCTAAATTAAAATGTGTGACTTTAGACACTAAACAAGTTTTAAGATGTCAACTTTCATGTCCAGCTTGAATTATTTTTTGGTTTTTGCAATAATATATTTAGCTGGGTCAAACGTATCCCTGAAGTAACCTGGTCTATTGTGCTTACAGTCTGCTTAACTTTTCTTTTTTGTTTATTTCTTCCTTGGTTTACCTTTGTTTTCTACCCTGTGGCAAATAAACAATCCTTTTATTGAAGATAGTTGGAATTGAATGTGAAGGCTCATATGTATTACTCACTGAAGGTGCCTTAGAGCAAAGGGAACTACCTTACTTTTTCTATTCTCTCACCAACCCCTCTTGTAAGAGCATAGAATATTGTTACTATCATGGCATGACTCAGAGAAACAGCCAAAGAGACATTTTAGCAGACAGGATAAACAGCTTCTGAGGAACTGGGGCCCTTTTTCTGTCTTTTATGCATCCTTTTCAACCCCTTACTCGGCTTTCACCAGATGCTCTTTTCAAATCTCATGAGTTATGGGGCTTCCCTACATAACAGTCAGCTCAAAATGCATGGCTATCTTCTTTCTCCAGGAGACCCTGGGACAAATAAGATTCAAAGACAACATTCAACCAGACACAAATTAGTTTGGGGTCATTTTGAGATTTGGCTTGATGAACAAATTCTTACTGCATCCCCTGATAAGCCTGGTTGTTCATCTTTCATTTTAAACTCTAGGTACTTTCAGTAGTGTGGTATGTGCAATACTTCCTGTCAAGCTGATATGAAAAGACTTTCATATGTGAAAAACATTCAGATACAAAATCACCAGGAAATTTGGAAGATGGAAAAATTCCAGCTTTACAATATCCTCCCAGAAGGATTTGCTGCTAAATTGAGATCTATTTGTTTATCGCTTTTTAACTCTCTGTGGGAGACAGAGCACTGGGACAATGAGACACACAGATAATGAGCTGGGCAGAATTAGTGCTCTAAGAAATATCCCCAGCCATAGCAGTTATAATCTCTCACCTTTTTTTTTTAACTAATTTTTCTTGCAATTTAAAGGGCACTGAATTTCCAACCCTTAGGAGATGACTGCTACATTACTACTACTACTACTACTACTGCTGCTGCTGCCACTACTACTACTACTTATAATTATTAAATTTATTATTGCTGTTGTTGCAGTTTTTATGTATTATCCCAGAAGAGGAAGAACTTATAAAGATGATTTTCCATGAGTCTGTTCTTTTGCCTTCATGTCCATTTCACTGCAGGTGTCCCCAAGCAATCTCTGTCTTTTATGATACTTCTGACTTCAAAAGGATGATACGTGCCACAGTCACTTTGGGTCAATCAAATAAGTTTTGTACATTCATAAGTAAATAAACAGAGAAATATGCATAATACATAGAAAAAGGCTCGAAAGAAAGGAAGAGCCTGGAGTAATTTACCCCATTGAGGTAAATTGTATCATTCACCAGTGGAGCCTATCATACCAGCAGGTAGAATAATCTGCATAGGAAAAATATGAGTGATTAATTAAGGTAGGTTTTGAAAGTCTAGATCTGCTTTAATCAAGCATTGTTGTATGTAAAACACTGTCAGCTACTAAGGCTTATATCATTGCTGGAGAAACTAAAGTAATGTCGTATCAATTACACAGGAAAAGGGCTAATTTAGGAAGTCAAGACCACATGAAATGGAGCAGCTTCACTTGTAAAAGGAAAATCCTCCATTATTCAGAGCTTCAGAGTACAACCCCATCAGGTTCAGCCCCATCAGGACCAACTCCCTTAATGCCTTTAATTTAGCAGAAAACATCAGTGTTCAGCTAAGACAATGAAAAAGACGTATCAATTGTATGGAGCTGATATAAATTCCCACCCATCTAAAATTTACAGCCCTAGTATGAAATCCCACCGTGGATATGCAGTATTTTTATGAGCCAGAATTTTGCCACGGTTTAATTGTGGAAGACAGGGAAAGTTCATGGTTAAAAGTCACTGATCCAACAGCAATTAGAAAAGCCAATGTGGAAGGTTAATAGTGCCCTACTTGGATCTCTAAATTATTTCAAAACTTAAACATAGGGCTCTCTGTCCTCCTCAAAAACACACATCAAACAGATTTCATAAACTTGTTACAGGGCTGGGAAAATCCCTATTCCCCATTCAAATTCCTTTTGGAAGTACTTTAATTTCTGTTTAGCTTCCAGTATCAGAATCTTGTGAAAGCACCCTGCAATATGCATATCTGTAATTCTCTTTTGACTCTAATATTTGTATTAAACCTCAAGTTCTTTACAAATTCAACACTTGTAATCCTAAAATACATCTGAAGTTACAGAGGACAGCAGCTAGCTCAAAGCTCAGAAATACAGTGGTATTTTAGGTGGCATTATCACTGCCATGGGGAGTGAAAACTTAGTTCTTTTTGGACTCAGCAGTTTCTTATCTAACTGAGACTCCAGTGGGTAGTGTGTGGTCATCTTTTGGCATTCTTTGTATACTTGAGTGATCATTCAAAAACTCCCTATGTAACGTTAAGTTACTTTTATAATTGCTGATCTCATGCTTCTCTTCCATGTGACAGCATGTGTAATACTGAAACAGTAATCAGGACCTATAAGAAGAAAACAAGATATTACAAAACCAATCCCTTTCTTTATCATTTTATGAGAAATTTCTTCAATGTCCGGTTGTGAAAGACTTTTCCCAGACCTTTATAGATCTGTTCCTTAGGCTGCAGCTTTTTGCTCTGTGTTAAAACATTTTCCCAGCATGTACCAGTGAGAAATCCTTCTCTTTTCAGACACCACAGAAAAAAAAAAATAGCAAGTCTCATTGATGTTAAACTTGGAAAAGGTTAGCAGAAAGCAGCACTATGAGGGATTTTCCCCCCCTTTTTTCATTTGATAAAACAGAAATACCCCAAATGGAAACAGAAATATCCCAAATTACAGAGAGTCCAAGAACAAATTTCTGACTGTGGCATTTTCCTCTGAAGAGTTGGGTATAAAAATAATATCATGTTCTTCATGGACCTACTGTCCCACAGTCATGGCAACCCTTGCAATTGAGAAGATCTCCATGTTCAGGCAACATTCCAGATGAAGTTGGCGAAGGAAAATGCAACTGTTCCTAAGTAACCATTTACACACTCCAGAGTGTGCATTTGTCAGCCAACATATACATATCATGTGTAGCTGAAGAGCTTCCAGGCTAGGAATGTTTTTGGGTGCTTATGGATGAAACTACACAACTGTACGTGCCAGGGTAAGCCCAGATATGGGTCAGCTGCACCGTACTCAGCAGGGCTCGAGTAAGCATCACCTCTGCCATGCAATGCAGGGGAAAGGAGGCACACTGAAATATCTGCTTTCTATGAAATCAGCATATGTTCATGGGTTCACACACATGTAACTGCATTGATACAATCACATTTCCATCAGCATTTTTGGACCACATATGCACTGGTTTCAACATTTTATCTGTCTATGGGAGGCACTGCTTTCTCTGGGATATTCAGATATTTGGTCTTTCGGACATAATGTGAATACTAATATTAGTATCACATCCTTGACTCATTCCTTGATTTTTTTTTTCCCTAACCAACCTAAAAACTGATAACTTTATGATAACTATATGCCTACACTAGTTTGTTTCCTTCAACTCAGTCACCCCTGCATGGGGTGCCATTAGCAGCTGCAGCTGCAAACATCATTCTAACAGGGAGTAGCTTTTATCTAAGGACGGCAGCCTTCTTATTTACTTCGTGTACAGCAGTGCTGCCTGTCCTAATGTTCCCACTTTTACTACTACCAAGAAAAGCATAGGATTGACACTGAAGGTAATGACTGACAGAACATGCCAAGTTAATTCCAATAACTCAGCAGCTGGATATAAGCAGACTGGCAGGCTCTAACCTAAAGGTACATAACTCCTGCTACGGATGGTAATACTCTCTCCTACACAAGGGAGCCACGCCCATCATTCTTACATTATGTCTTTCTTGGTTTCTAATTGTACTGGCATTATATGATATTATTCCTTGGCTCCAAAAGATTCAGATTCCTTGTCTGTCCAGAACGAGCCAGTCAAGAGGTGAATATTCTGGTATTCTCTTTCACTGCTGTCATGACTTCACAAGACATGCCATGTCAAAGCCACACACAAGCTGTGCTCCAGTCCCAGTTGCCTTCATTTTTCCGTCCCCTTTCTGAAGTCTGTAGTTGTAGCAAGACTGAAAAGTCTTGGGTGGCAGAATATCTCTTCCTATGTGCTTGTGCAACAAAGAGAAATGGGCTCCCATCCCAGCTGAAATCTCTGGATGCTGTTTTAGACCACAAAATGCTTTTGGATCTTGGCCCAAAACAGATAGCAGCGTATACAAGACTATAATAGCCCAGCTCTGCCTTGTTCTTTTTCACACGTAGCAGTTTCCTTGACACTAGACCTGATAATTATTGAATGAATGGCCTCTTCCACTCTCAGCCCCCAGCAACCATTATCTTAATTACAGTCAAGCTGGAATCAGGAGAAAAAGTCCCACAAAATGAACATCATCAAGTTATACCTTCAGCACACAAAGCTGCAACCACTTAATTCGAGTCTGGGGTGCTGTGTAAATCACCTCAGCATATTCCACCTGTGCTTTGGGTAAAGTCCACTCAACTTTTATAAAAGCTTTAAATGTATAAAACACATTCATTAGAATGAGGTTATTAGCATGGCAAAATCACAATCTACTGGTGAGAGGGGTATTTTAAATCATGGCCAGGTGGAGTTTCTTTCATCAGGCAGTGAGTAATTCAGAATCCATTAACTTCTGAGGACTTGTATCTTAAAAGAAAGTTACACATTAAAAATGAAGAGTGCTGTATTCTGACAGATCTGGATTCATATGGATATTTTAATTTTCTAGCAAGCATAAGAAAATGGTTAGCAGGTTGCATACTTAGGCTTCCATATTCCATATTTGCAGGAGCAGTACAGACCCAGATACAGCACTATTACATGGTTTATTCTGACAACACAATATGTAATGAATGAAAGAACTTGTTACCAAGGAGATAATTGGACTTGAACAGTGAGAATGTCTCAATGTGCCAATTTTCAGCATCAGTTTTTCTTTTGCTGTGGCTGTGAATTGTTGCTGGCCACATTTTTATAATAGCAAACTACTGTCTTTATCTTATTTTTGTATGGCAGATTCCATAGTCTAAGGTATTGCTCTAACAGTGATTTTATGCAAGGCTTGACCTGCTATGTATTTGTAAACAACAAAACAAAAACAATTAAAAAATAGAGCATCAGTAAGGAAGGAGAGTTTGCAGACACATCAGAAAAGACAAAGTAATATTAGTCCAGATATCCTCACAATAAAAGTTGACAGTGTATAGACAATATTTTGCAGGAGACAGGAATGGTACATGTTGATGCCATACACTGAAAGGAATCCTGCCCACCTGTCTGACCAAACCTCATTACCATGTTATTCTCTAGTCTTATAACTTCAAATTCTATTACCATCTACATACAAATATATTTTTCTAGGCCTCTCTGATACCGACTTTTAGCATATTATCTGTAAATGAAATCTCTTTGACTTTTTTCTTTTTTTTTCAAAAACAGCTTCAAAACAACAAACTTCTGAGACATGCATATCACACAGAGTATAACAAATTGATTAAATTGCCTTCTTCTCAGTCTATATCAAAGCAAAAATACTAAGCATATATGACAATTATTTTTAATCTTTACTGATGTTTGATATTTGGCTGTTCACCATGTGGAGGAGTGTCCCCATTTGCCTTATTGTTCCCTGTCCTACTTGTTGAAGGTGAAGCAATCAATATCACTACTTTTTTCATTATCAACAGTAGCCCGTACCCTACAACTCAATGTTCCTAAGTTTGTGTATCAATAATTCCTCCCATACATACAGAGTTTGGGAATAACTGAAGGGACCAACACAAAGGTTTGTCTTTAGTTACTGCCTTAAAAATTTCCTTGCACCTTGCTAAAGTTTCTAGCAGTGTATTTTTAAACAGAGGTTGCAATTAAGTCTATGTATGATCATCTATGAGCAGCAGTGACACCATTTCCTTCCTCAAAGGCTCTCACTGCCCCCTTGAAAACTGACAATCCTTCAGATCCAGGGGACAAAATGTTCCTGCAAGTCTTCCTTACCCAACTGAAGTCTGAATGTGCTGTGCTGGTAATTCCTGTTGAAATGACCAAGATATCTCCTTCTGCCTGCAGAGGGTAAGCAGTGCTTCCAGGAGCAGCTGCCAGATGGTCTGTGATGAAGCAGCCCCCAGAGTAGCTTGGAACTCAGGAGCAGCCATCAGAGGAAGGAGCAGAGGAGGGAGTATCAGCCAGTGCACCTCTTTCCCACCCTGCAGCTGCTTCTCCCCACACTGGGGTCATTCATTCATGTTGCTTTCCAGCCTCTAGGAAGTTGTTCTAGGTTGCTTCTTTTCCTTCTCTTTTTCTGAGAATTCACTGGCAGAACTAGCTACAGAACTACATGCAGAACTGAAGAAGCATGTCTCCTTTGTTCAGAGAAAAAACATCCATATCTTCTTCAAAGACTCCCCTAGTGCTGCCATGTCAGAAAAACACATGTAATGATCAATCTTCTGGAATACTTATTCTTCCTCCTGTGTCTCTCCCCTTCCATAGTTACAACCAGTTTCTTTTCCCTCCCATAGTTTCATAGATTTTCTCACTGCTTCCAGTTTCCTCTAACAAACCAGTAGTATCACAGGATCATTTTCTAACTGCAAGTACATGGTTAATTAAATGAAACAAGGAGATTTGCTTTGCAAGACATAGGAAATCAGTAAATAGCTGTATCTTTCAACACAGGGACTGCTCTATCCTCTCGGTAAAAAAATAGCAAGAATAAGTAGGGAGCATCATGAAGTTCACTCACCACAAAACTTGTATCCCCATGTGGTAGAAGAACAGCATGTAGGGAGAGCATATATAATCTCTATAGATTTCCAGAGAGTATATATAATCTCTATAAGTTTACAGGAGGCACAACACCTCTGTGTGCTCTTTGCCCCATGTTGGTTTGATATTCTGTGTTGTGTCAATTAGTACTGGGATGTGTTTGGCGTGGTCTGAATGCAATAAAGGAACCAGAGCTAAACAGAGACCTCTAATTTTTTTCCTGAGTCTCCTCAGCTCTGTGAAACTGCCCTACTAACATTTCCGGAGACCTTGACAGCTTCTGTTTATTTTACTTTTAAACTCGTTAAGGCACATGGCAATAAGTTCCTTTTCAAGATAAAACCTGTTAACTGGGGTCATTCTATCACTGCTTTATTGTCTTGAGTACCCACTAATCTTCAAGCAGCTTCACAAATGTGCCCTGCTTCATAGCTATTGAAACTTAACCAGTGAGTCTTTGAGTGATATCGATGGTTCAGACAAAAAAAATTATATTACTTCTTTTGTTTTTCTCTCTCCAGATTCATAATAGTGAAACTGAGACAAGAATTTCAGTTAGGGGAGTCACTTTATTTTTATATTTTTCTAATGCAGGAACTTTTCCTTTTCATCAGGCCAAGAGAAATAGATTGTTGATGTACTTATGAGTGCGCTGCACACAAAGTGTATTCTGATATCATCTTTCAGATTCACCAAAGAACATTTGTCATCACTTCTGATGGAATTAAATTGTGGTTGCATCCAAGGCATCGGTTGAGGAACAAAAACGTGGAAATTCATGCAGAAAATACTAGTATCAACATTAGCATGCTGAAGAATGCAATGATGCAGAGACTTTGTACAGACAGAAATACAATACAAACTCTGCAGACAATTCTTATTGCCCCCATGCAAATTAAATGGAGATCAGATGATTTAATGGTATGGAAGTAACGGTAAAATAAGGGTAGCATAATAAGTCTAAATTCAAAATAAAATTTGGGGAAATTTGGCTACTAGTAAATCTAAATGTTCTACATCACAAAAGTAAATTATTCTGATTTTGGCAATTTTTTAGGTTTTGTTATCAGTGAGGAAAAACAAGCCTCAAAATGGAAATGTGTTCAGTTCCTCTCTGATTTCCAATTCTTGGCAAAACTGCACTATTAAAATTTTGGCCAACCAACAAGTATCTCTTCTCCCTTTCTGGCCACCTTTTTCCCCAAACCAGTAATTATGCTGTCAGTTTCCTCCCATTTCTCTCCTAGGTATTTTCTCAAGGCTTGTCCACAGTACAGAAATTTATGATACAAAGAGCTGTGCTGGGCTTCTAAGGATGCTTGTAAAACACTTCACATCCATACGCCAAAGTGCTCCAAGTGGTTTGTATTTCTGCCAAAAATCACTTGGACTTTTCTTGTGTTCAGCAAGGGCTAAACTTGGCTTGTGGCCAGTAGGGACAGCACTAAAGGAGATGGGATGCAGCACTCCTGCTGCAGCCCTACAGAGGCACTCTGTACATTCCCAGAATCCGCCCCCTGTCAGAGCTACACTGGGAGCTGGGAGATGGCTGCCCAAAGGGCTCTGCAGCTATAAAGCCTTGGGGATGTAAGCAGAAATGCTCCTATTCAGAACAGCAGTCGGCAGGATACCTCTGGATATTACAAATAGTTAGCATTTAAACCAAGGAACCGAGATAAGCTTAATAAGAACCCTTCTAATTATCAGGGTATTAGTAGGGAAGTGAGAAAATGACACAAGTAATAGAAGGGATTGCTGCTGCTCACTGCCTGCCCTGCCTGTCGTCCTCAGCCATGCATGCAGAGCTCTCCCTACTCTCCTTTCAGTCAGGATCTAGAGAAGAAACATGAAGAAAAGAGGGAGGAGGGGGGAAACTCACATTCAAAATAGCAGCAAAGAGCTCTTCTGCAAAGTGTGTCTGGAGGTACAAAAGATACAGCTGGCAGCTTACACTGCTTTACTGAAATAATGAGAGTAGGGTTGTACAAGCAGCTACCTAAAATGGGCATTATTAGCTTTCTTTATTAGGGAATGGGTGGGAGAGCAAGGATAAGCAGCACTTCCCTGTGCTTTGTTCTTGTCACTTGACAGCTTTTTTTGTCCTTGAGATATTCTCTCAGAGGGCAAGGAGTACACATGGCTCCAAGTCACTCCAGGATTGGGAGAGGAAGGTGAAGCTCTGCGTATCAAGGGGCATGTGTCTGCAGCAAATTTGATTATTTAAAGTAATCCAGAATAATTTTGCCAAGAAAGCAAGATTTAATTGTAGAGATGAATTTAAACTAAAATTAGAAGGGATTTTAAGTGTCATTACTTAATTCCCCACATAACACATTAGGCACAGGACAGGGAATCCTGATTTAACCTAATGATGAGCAGACTGACCAGATTTTCAAAGTGAAATAATTCTTGTGGGGGAAGGAGCTGTGTTCAGTCACAGAGATTAGGAGTGAAAAGCAGTACAAAAAATTGAAAAGACAGCCAGCTTCTCTCCTCCCTTACTGTACTGCTCTACCTTTCCTCTACTCCATTTGTGAGTGGCACAAATTCCTCACTGGACAAGCCCCATGATAGCAAGTAGCAAACAGTAATGTTAATGATGACAGGCAGCGAAGCTGGGTTTGTTGTGCTAATGAGATTAACTGGAGGAGCGGCAGAGCTGAGCAAGGATCCAGTTTGCCCACCCAAGAGCTCCCTGTCCAAGGGCTGGTGGCTGCATTCTGTGAGGGGGACAAGATACACTGCTCAATACCCTCACATTAACACATACCTACAGTGTACTCACACAGAGTCAGACCCACACCTTCACTCTGTTGTGCAGGTCACTCCCCTATAAAAGCCTTATTTCACTGGCTTAATCAAATTCTTTCAGTGATAATTATCAGAAAATTTCCACCTTGTGTGTGCTGACATCTCATGTCAATCTCAAACACCTCGAGATTTTTCAAAAAGGAAAACTCTTGGGTTTTGGCCAATCCTCTGACTCAGCATCCTTGCCTGAGGGCACAGAACATCTTCACATTAACAGCAACTGGGACATAGCCTCTTCAGTTCTTTGTTCTTTCATTTGAACCAAGGCCTGCTGACCCACCAGGTTGTCTTTGGCTTAATGAATCATCCTTCAAAGGAAACTTTATTATTCCTCTTCCCTGTGCTCCCTTTCTCAGATGAGCCTCTCCTCCCAGACTCTCAATTACCATAGACATTCACATTTTCTCCAAAATCCTGTCCCTTTATTCTGCCCTGGAGACACCTGCCAAACTCCCGGTCTGGTGGTGGTAATCACCTCCATATGCTTTACAGACCTTATACTGTTACTTGAGTTGTTGTAGAGGATATTTGTACATTGTAGATGATAAGCTTTTCCCAAGCAGGAATGAAATTTTTATGTGTTGTTTCTTTCATCCTCTAGAATTCCTCTTTTGCACATAAACAATGAAAAACTAAAGCCTCTACACTGAACTATGGCAATTTAATATCTAAAAAGAATAAGGACAGGCTTGAAATAAGGTTTTCAGTTTCTACAACAGATGTAAAACACATGGGGGATTGATGGGACAAGCTGGAAATATGTTATGATGGCGGGCTCACAAGTAGGTAGCACCTCTGAGACTCATTTGGTATAAAATAACATACTAATGCCATCCTAGAAAAATACTATTGGGGTATTTAAAAATGTACTTAAACACTACATTTGGCTGCCTTGCCCCCTGTTTCTAAAAACATAGTATTTGGTCACTTTTGCCTGTTCAGGCAAACACTAACAATAATAGTAATGGTCACAGCAATAACAATAGTCACCATTAGATCTACCAGCTCAAGTCTTAATTACCGTAAGCAAACCTTTTCTGATCTCACTAAAGTCCATGTTGCTTCTATTTGCTTACAAGGATGTTACTGCTAAAATCACACTTGTTTACACTAGTGGTGTAAAACACTGGTGTTTGCACCAGTGCTGTAAACATTCCCATTTGAACACATTTGCCTCCCATTTCTTTGCTACGCTGACCCCCAAGTCTGGTCCACACTGTTTTATCTAACTGAAGTATTTAACCACCATTTACTCTGAGTAACACCAGCTTTGGAAATCCAGAACTCCTGTTATTTTCACTGTGCTTGCTATAATGCTCCAAGCACAGACCATTTTCTTGGAGACTACCTCCTTCATTTAAATTCTCCTAGTGATTCTTTTAGGGGAAAACATGGACTTGGCTTGCTCAGCCTGGAGAAGAGAAGGCTCTGGGGAGACCATAGAGCAGCCTTCCAGTACCTAAAGGGGACCTCCAGGAGAGCTGGAGTGGCATGTGGTAGGCTTGTAGTGATAGGACAAGTGGGAATGGCTTCAAACTTAAAGAAGGTAGATTTAGATTAGATGTTAGAAAGAAATTCTTTACTGTGTGGTTGGTGAGACACTGGAACAGTCTGTCCAGAGAAGCTGTGGATGCCCCACCCCTGGAAGTGTTCAAAGCCAGGTTGGATGGGACTTTGAGCAACCTGGTGTAGTGGAAGGTGTCCCTGCCCATGGCAGGAAGGGTGGGACTGGATGATCTTTATGATTTCTTTCAACACAAAACATTCTATAGTTCTTCGAAAAATGCTGTTCTGCTTCAACAAGATGTAATGAAAAGCAAAAAGAAAGAAAATACCAATGTTTTAGCATCAGCTGCTCCCTGAGAGCAGATAAGACTCACCCAAGACTCACTCACTCTGCTGATGTCTCCCACATTTTCAAAGGCAAAATGTCTTAATGGAAATGTCAACAAAGACCAAGCCTGCATTATTTCTCATCCAATTTATCACTGTCACAGAATGGTGCCTAATGGATACAGAAGATTAGCAGGGCTAAGCATCTGTATTTAAAGCTGCATTTTGAATATCACTTGTCATAAAAGTTGAAACATTTGCAGTAAACATTTCTTCATATTTATTTGGAGATCCAGATGAAAGAGAAGGAAACATAATCAGGACTTAGGACATTTCTATGTTCACAGAATCCAGGAATCTAGCTATGTAAGTCTGACCCTGGGGTGCAAAAGCATGAGGTCAGAAGGGAAATTAGACCAATCTTTCTGTGATGCACTGTAAAATGTCCAACATTAATGATGTCATGACGCTTCTTGAAATGAAAAAGTTCAGATTCAGAATTCAGACAAAAACACTTCTCTCGTTGTGAATAACAAGGATATCAGTGTTATGATGCCATATGTTCTTACACCAGAATTGCCTCAGAGATTAACATCATTTTCCAAAAATCTTCCTAACAGACCATTAGACTAACAACAGCTTACCTCAGCTAAGTACAAACTTGTCTTCTTTTTATAAGGGAAACAATATGTTTCTCAGAAAACATTATGCTGTTAGTATAGTTCCCCTGAAGACATTCTGAGGGTCACCACGAAGGATGTTGTATTGATACAACTGTCTTTGTAAATGTGTTTGAATCCCTAAGTATTCCAGGCAAATTCAATATTTGATTAAGAGAGAGATATTCAGCTACTTGCAACATTTACTACCGCCTGAGTAAAACAAAATGCCACAACAATGTTGCCACAAATACTGGAGGACTGCACAAATGCCTTCCAAGGACACAAGAAAGAGCAGCAGTCCTCAGAGAAGCTACAGGCATAGCTGTCATTTTAGCATCTATTTTTCAAAAATACCGTTCTTATTGCTAACATTAGAAAAAATAAAAAGGTTGTTTCTTGTAAACTGAAACATTTTGTCTGACTTTAAAAGATATCTTTCACTTTGGTTTGGATGCTCTTAGTTATTAACACATTTTGCATTGCTATTTTTTACTTAATTTTAAAAATAAAATATTTAAGGCAAAACCAAATAAACATTTATCAGTCATTAAAATAATAAGTCAAATTCAGCAGAACTTTCTGCAAGGGTTTAGCCATTCTCAAAAAGGCATTTTCCAGCCATCTGACAAGCATTTTCAGCTCAACATATCTCCATTGTTGCTTTCAGAGCTAGCATCACTGAGAAAACGAATTCCCGCATTAACAGATATTATGAAACCAGAGATGCCCAAAATATCAAGAGATTTGGTCCGTCTCCCTTAGTCTTCAGCTGGCAGCAGAGGGAATCCAGCCATAACGCAGTTGGGATAACAATAGATTTTCAGCAAATTAGGCTGCTGTGCCAAAGCCCCGGAGATCTTCCTGACCGCTGCTGTCACTCCTGCTGCTGAGTAGGTGCCAGTGGGAGGCCAGGGGTGAAGGACACAGCTCATCCCCTCATCCATCGCAGGAATGAGCCTCCCTCTCCATGGCCACCCCTTGTCCCATCTCTGCCCATCCCAGTGACAGGAGAGGACGCTGGCCTGGCCCCACTTTTCCCCCCTCTGGTAGCACAACTCTGTTTTTGCCATGCAGCTGAGAAAGCTGTGAGCTGGCACTGCGCCAGGTGTGCTGTATTGCTGTGCTTTGGAGGTTTTCACAAGGATGAAAGAAAGCATTTAGGGAGGTTCCAGAAACGATGCTGATGGCTGCCATGCTAATGCTTGTAATGAATTCTAAATTGGTAATGGGACCACTTATGGATAACTAAAGGCTTATTCACTCCCCTGGATATCTGCTTTTTTTTCTTTGCTACTCTTTGCTGGATTTAGTGCCCCTATTCACTTTGCACTTTCTCTTCTCAATTTTTTTCAGTTCTTTTACTTTTCTACTGTCATTTCTTATGCTGTGCTATTCCTCTAAAATTATAATCTGTCACTTATTCTAGTGGCCTTACTGCAGAAAATCCATGTCCTACAAATCTCTAGATACCATTTCTAGTTCTTTTTTACCATATGGGACTAATCACTCAAGTTGCATGATTTTGAAACAATACAGTATGGATAATAACATTTCTAGGAGCATAAAATTTCATTTTACTTCCACTGAAAAACGCAAACTTCATTCATACCACCTAGGGATGGGTAGGATAATGACAAGTGGTAAAATAATAGGTGGTACAATAACAAAGGATTGCATTAATGGGCAGCAATCATAACTGACACAGACTTGTAGTTTCAAGCTGATACAGTTTTAAATGATGTTACTGTTGATTGTGGTGAGTCTTTTTGCCTTAGGAGATATGTGTTAAGTATAAAGGTTTGCAGTTAAAATTCTGTGAGGCACAAGACTCCTCTGGAACATCTATCATGTCAGCAGAACTGTTAAAGTGTAACTCTGGTCAAAAAAAAATGACACTATAAAAATGACATCTATCATGTACCCTATTTATTTTCCCTTGGTGATTTCCAGATTAAATCTGCTCAGTTTAAAAATCAAAAGAGACTTTTTTTTAACTGCTTTTTTATCCAACAGTCTATGTTGCTGTTGAGCTTCTGCCTAAAAAAAATATGAAACTATGTTCCTTCTGTTCCATACATCATTTTCCATCCACTCACAGCAAAAATTCTCCAGCTAAAATACAGGTTACTTTTATACACATATGAAATGAATCAGAACAAATCATATCTCACTCACCTTTCAGATCAAAGTAAAACCTGTTTTCTTCTAACCAGTAAGCCACAAACATGTATAGATGACATGGAGTGATCAAACTTGTCATTTTCACAACAGCAAATTGAAGAACATTCCACACTAAATATATAGCTAACAACATGCTAAACATTTATGCCTCTCTCTGTATATTTATAGACACACATGTATATGTGTATATATGTATGTATGTAATACACACCTGTGTATTTCTACACATACATATTTGGATATTCTTTCAAGCATTGTCCCAATCAAAGACTGTCAACGCTGTTTTATATCCCTTAAACACTTGTGCTGATACCTCCCTAAAATGTCCTTCCACATGTAGGAGAAATTGGGAAAAGGACAGTACCAGACTTTAATATGCACCAAATGACTGCAGCCCTGCACTGCTTCATCTGTGTTGAAAAACATTAGGATTATTTGCATCATTTCCTACCCCTTTCCTATGTCTCCTATTTACTCACTTATATTTCATTAACTCTCCCTTTTGACATGCTGAATTTTTTCAAGCTGTGGATCTTTTCTATTTATAAGAGGTAATACAGTTACCTAGTCCTTGTTATCTCTCCATAGGATATGAACAACTATGTTATAAAAGGTGCTATACCATCAATGGATTTGGCTAGTTAGCAGATGTTTCTTCAAATGGCAAAGGAATATTATTTTAAAAACAAAACAAAAAGCTACAATAAATATGCTGAATTTAAAAAACCAAGATTATGGAGAAATCAAGAAATGCAGGGAAAAAGGTGATATTTCAAGAAAAAAATCAACTGTACTTGATCTTCAGCATTAATCACTAGGATGGCAACCAGACCATCTCATCTCATGAATGAAATATGCCAAATGGAGGTGAATCAAAGCAAGGCAAAGGTCATGCAGGTAAACAGAATACACTTTGTGGAGTGTGTTTTGCCATGTTTGAGTTCACTTTGGTCAAAAGTATGAGCGAGCAGTTGGTTGAGCTGATTGAGCTTTGGAGAAGTACTTTGCTTATATCAGATTTCTCCACAACTTTGATTGGGAAGTCTCTTTTCTGTCAATACTATTTAAGGATGTAAATCTGGTTAATCCATCCACCACAGTCCAAAGGAAAATGTCATCATCATCCATTGTCATGTCCCATCACAACACTATTGCAGGAAGCTACCTGACCAGGAAATTATCAATCCTTAGGAAATAATAATAATAGTAATAATAATAATAATAATAATAATAATAATAATAATAATAATAATAATAATAATAATAATAATAATAATAGTAGTAGTAGTTAAGCACATGTCCTTAATAATGCAACCTTTCATGAGTACATTCGATTAATTTTTTACTCCTTCTGCTAAGTCACAGTCTTTATTTTCTAGACAAGATTTGAGGTGGAGCCAAGGTAACTGAAAAATCACCTAAAGCTCTCAAATAATGACTAATATGTGGTAGTATTATTCTTTAGACACGAGGGTAGTTTTATGACAGAGGTAAAGCTTGTCTGTGCAGGAGAAACAACTCTTTAGGGGAGTCTACAGAGCTATGAATTAAGCTACCACATGAAATAATGGCCTTTACAAATCTTGCCACTTTTTGCTACAACTCCATGTGATCAATGTTAATCATTTCATTTAATGTAGTGCTGGAAGGTGAAGGGGAGAATAGGAGCTGAGATAGAATTTAAGCCTCAATTTGTCTATATCAGTGGTTGGCTTACAATATGGTCTTAATGTATTTGTGTCAGTTAATAAATTGCTATAAAAACCTACAATAAAATTGAGTTAACGTTGACGGCATATATCTGAAATCTATACTAAGACATAATCGTACATTGTTAAAAATTAAAACTGTATAGGAAAAAGTTTAATCATAATGAAAAAGGTCAAGATTTTATAATCCCTTCCCACACCAAATCAAGAAAAAAAATTAAGATCTCAAGAATATTCAGTACAATCCAGCTCAATTTAAACAATTCCATCAACAGTGTAATCAATTTCAACAATGAACTTATTTAAAAGGTCAGATTTAATTAACTTAAGGATTCAATTGAAAAATTATTGACTCACAAAATGATTGATTCTATTGTTCTATAGACAGAGCTTTGACTTGCAATTTTTTAAACTGTCAATTTCTTGCCAAAACAGAATCTTCCACAAGAAGCAATTCTGCTTGAAAATCATGCTCAACAAACACCTCTGGTTTTTTGCCCTAAACCATCACACCCAATATAATTCAAACAGAGCTTAGAAGTACAACATGTACATAAATTAAAAAATGCTAAACATTAGTTCTAAAATCCAAACATCGGCTATGAACAACAGAAGAACCAAATAAACTCATTTCTGGTCTACAATTTCCAGTGAGATTGTGCAATAACCTCAGGTCATGACTGAGGCATTTGTCTGGATCTTCATCTTTGATGGAATATTTATTAAAAGGAATTACTCCCCAGAACACCTGAAAGTGCCTTTTTCTTCCTGTTTCTGGTGAAACAGGAGCCCATGTGGTTGAAGTGTCCATGCTAGACTTCCTCACCACTCCCTATCCTTCCCACATGACCCCAACACATACTCTCTTCTGTCATAAATACTCTCACAGTCCTCAACACACTCTGTTTAAATACACACCTACACACTCACTCTTCCTTATCCTGTGCTTCTTACCTCTGCTATTGTTTGAACTATCAATAAAAACACAGAGCTGAAACTTGCTTTCATTAGAAACTGGTGCTTTTTCCTAGTGAAAAAAAAGAATAATTTTCTTTCAAAATGGCTGCTGCTTCCCACTGCCTCCAGCAACACTGATGCTAAGAAATGTATGAAGACAGAGGGCTCCTACCCTGAAAGAGAAAAGGGTTTTTAGAATGATGTTCATAAAAAGGAATTAGATGTTGAAATGTGTATCTGCTCGGATAAGTGTAGTCATAGATTTATCCTGGCTGTACTCCAAGCTAGGAAGTTGTGCGTGTGCTTTGGTTTGGCAGCCAAAGAGGCAAATTAGCAGAGTATTAATACACTCTGCTTTTCAGCTTTCTGCTTCAGGTACAGCTCTAGACCAGGCTGACCCATGTTTGGGAAACTCAGAAAAAAAGACGGGAGAATAGGAATATCTAGTACAGCTGACCCTCGGCTACGAACAAAAAGGCATCAAGAAATAAGTTTCAGAATTAAAAACGCCCCTGATCTTGTAGGAAATTTATGGTGAACCTCACTGTAATGCACTTATATACATAAGTGGCAGCCTGTTAACATTCATAAGTAGTATCACGATAATATTCAGAAATAGCATCATGTCACCTAAAAGTAATTTAGGGAATTTAAGTTGTGAAATTCTTAGAGTTTTAACATGTTAGCTGTTAGACAACTTAATGATAGCAAGAATTGTGGCCCAGCTTTGATTGTCCAGCTTTGGTTGTGAGATAGGGAAGATCTCACTTCACGTGCAAGTGGAAGCATTGGTGGGACACGACTTCAGAGATGACAAACAGCAGCCTCAGAATAACCAGTCCTCTTAACAACCTCCAAGGTATCCCACTCAGACCCATACATCCTACTTACCTGGGTGGCCCTTGACTTGATCATCCTCTCCTCTTCCTGTCTTTACCATGAGACATGGAGACCTGGGAGACTTAGAACTATTCCTTAGCTATTCCTTGCACATTCTCTTTTCCTTTGCCACATTACTTTCCATGGACTTAGAGAATAACAAGCAATTCTTTACATATTTGAACTTTGGAATCATGTCCTTCCCTTGTCTCTTTTCTTTATGGAAAACGTCTCATGATGCACCCTTGCTTGGAACATGAGGTGTTTCAAATTCTGGATTACATTCAGCCTTCTGCTTACACCTAGAACTGAACTCAGACTACCATCTAATACCCTGGTTTCATAAAACTACTGGAGTTTTCCTGGATACAAAGTATGTACATCAAGTTTTCAATCCCCCTTCCCCCCTTTTTTCCTCCTTTGCACAATGCATTTAGATTTCATGGCGTTTAAAAGAAACAGGTTGTGCAGGACTGATTCTGTGCAGTGGAACTCCAAATACAACCTTCCCTGATTTAAAACTCAGGCTTGGGATCTCTAGGAGTGACGTCCTCTGTGTTATTGATGCTTAACCTACTTCCTACTTCTTCTAAGATTTAGAGGCAGTCAGATGTACATCCACTACCTGGATGAAACGGTATGATGAGCAGCTGTAAGCACTGCTCAGTTTAATCCTCTTGACCTAAGGCTGTCACTATATCACTGCAGTTATATCTAGCTAAATAAAGCACACTGCAGGAGCTTAGTTTATTTTTCCCAGACCAAAACTGGGTACAAGTTGGTTTAACAAGCATTGAAAGTAAAGACTAAGATGTAGTTAAGAGGAAATATGGGTATGTCTAACCTTTTATCTTTTGCCTCCTTTTCTGTGTTCTATGAATGAATGAATGACTAAAGTTGAGTAATTTTTACCTAGTGTGCTGATCATAGGCTCTTTGACAGGGAAGATTTTGCTTTTTCGGGGTATAACTGGGTCCATAATGCCAACACAACTGAGAATACAGAGTCATGGGACTCTAAAGCTCCATCTTCTGTGATGGTAAAGGAAAACAATCCTGTCACTTAATAGACATCCTCGCAGGATCTAAAGCACAGTTTGTCATGCAACCATAACAACATGCTTGGATTTTCTGTGCCAGACACTTAAAAGAAACCTGGACTAGTTTGTATATAGCCCATAAATTTCAAACTTTGCAGGAAATGCATAAACATCTTTCTAAGAGCTGCTTGCCAGTGTGGTTTTGAATAATACAAATAACTCAGATTAAGCACATCATATGCAAAAACTTTCATGGTAGAGAGATAATGGTGTGATATGAGAGCAGTCTCAGTGCTGATTCAGAGCTGTATGCAGGATGCATCACTGGGTAGTCCACAGAAACAGATTAGCTGGTAGAGGTACTGCGCTCCCCTCTTTGGATGACACATACAACTGGGACTAACGCAAGAAATTGAGCCCTTCCGCCCCCTCAGCAATCTTCCCTAGAGATTGTATATCCTATGTTTCCTACTGAGAACAGATTACCTCCTCTAGTCCCCTTCCCTCATGTAATATTCAAACTTTTCAGGGAATGTCAACATATAGATGCATCATTAGAAAAAAAAAAAAAAGAAAAAAAGAAAATAAGAAAAAGTTATTATGCACACCTACCTGATCTCCAAACACTAGCAGTTTTGGTTTTGTGGTTTTCTTTTCCCAGATTAATACAAAATTCAGTTTTTAAAGTTGCTTCTGTGGGTGGAAGGATGCAAAAGACATGAGTAAAGCTGGCTTTTTAACAAATGTTCTTGAGATTGAGTGCACTTTAATCTCTTTTAGGAGTTAGAAATTCTCCTAAATTTTACTTTGTTGTTGAGCAATTTATGTTTTCTTCAGTGCAAGATGAAGTGATGGTAAAGTCTGAAAGCAAAAGCAATTTACAGAAAAAATAGTCTTTAGAGCTGATTTTCACAGCCTCAGACATCGTGAAGGATGCTGTTTTATTTGCCTTTTCAGTATATTAAATCTTAGAAGGTTATTATGTCTAGCAACATTATAAACGTGATGCAGTTTATTAGTGGAAAATGTGAAGATGGTTTTGGCAATGGTTGAACAGCATGTGACTGGACAGCCAGCACAGAGAATTCTATGATACATTGGCAGCAGCCAGAACAGCAAAATGGCTACTGAAGCAACAATGATAAAAATGTCTCTAAGCAAATAAATCTTCCAGAAATCAATAATTATTAAGTTCAAACATTAAAAAAATCAATAATTCAAGCAAAAATTCTGGATTTGATATTTTTAAAGGAAATTTTATTGCTGTTCTGTTAAGAAATTAATATCTGTATTGAAAAACATGACTTGTGAATCTTGAAGAGAGAGGACTTCTGATCACATTGTGGACTATGTGAGAGTATATTTGAAGTAGAAAGGAGAATAATTTTGCTTTTCATCCTCCATCAAGTTTAGAAGGAAAGAGTGTCTATTTTTAATCCAGTTGTTTGCTGTTTACAACTAATATTTTTTTGTAAAGTTGTACTGCATAACAGAAAACTAGAAGAGATGTGAGAATGTGTGCCTGCACAGAGGCAATATTGGATTATTTTCTAAGACAAATACTGTGACTTAATTACCTTTAGAACTTTACAAAGTAACACAAATTGACAGAAATTTCTAGACTCTACATCTTCCTCCTTCAGACCATGCTTTCCACGCCATTGCTCCAGCTTAAACATTTACATTTGCTGTATATTGCCAACAAAATCCCTGTCAAGTCTGGTGATGAGAGGGGAAGAATGACTGAAAGGGAGATTTCAGTGCTTTATTGTTAGTTTCTCAATTAGAAAAAGACATATTTCTGTCAAATTGTGAAAATTAACTTAATTGTTTTGTCATTATAAAAGTTCTTTCTTCTCTGTGATGGAAACCTGTCCTCTATTCCAGCCTTGTGAACAAAGGGAGACAGGAATTTTAAAATCTTTTACACTTGAATTAAATAGCAGGTATGTGGAATGAAGATGGAAGAAGAGCTGAAGATCTAACAGGCTCATGTTTAACTTAAAGCACTAAGATTAAAGTGGTCTATTAAACATAAATGTTTTGACAAAGTAATACAAAATTGTAGCAGAGGTTTTCAAGATTCTTTATGGGTGTTCTTCTGTACTTATTCACTTAGCCACCAAAAGCTTTTTATATTAATTTATATGCAAGTTATTTTTTAAATAAAAGTTTCTATGACAGTTCCAAGTTGCCTGTTTTTATTTAAACCCCATCAGATTGTTCCAAAAATAACTGTAATGTAAATACTTATCAGAACTCCAACAACAAAAGTAACATTTATTTCGAGTACTATGTAATAGTGGACTGCTGGAAAGTCTTGTAATAAGTCTTGTTATTACTCTAACTTTTCTAAAATCTGGGATTTTTGAAAATTGAGAATACATAGGACAGCATCTACTCAATTTACAGAGCCTCCTTTACATGGTCGTTTTAAAAGGTTCATTCAACTATAATATCTGTAGTATCAGTCTT
Source organism: Petroica traversi (assembly GCA_025920805.1). Classification (NCBI taxonomy): domain Eukaryota; kingdom Metazoa; phylum Chordata; class Aves; order Passeriformes; family Petroicidae; genus Petroica; species Petroica traversi. The sequence goes on from JAHLSL010000019.1 coordinate 7,717,114, forward strand.
ACAGGTCAAATCTTATCAGGCTAGAGATACTCTTGAAAATAGAATGAACACAGTCCCTGTTCCTCATCCTTCTTGAAGACGAAGAGTAACTTCCTCCTTTCACTCCCTCTGTGCAGTAAAAAGCTGCTTCTTTGTTTACTTAGTGCTCAGAGTGAAAAGGCCCTAAACTCAGCAGGGGCTTGGTGAGCAGTGTCAGTAATAAAGGAATGTCAAAAGGTGTTTTGCAAAGTTCTGTATTAGCTGCACATATGTTCCACCTTCCATGGAAATTTTGTATAGTCATTTATGACTGTTATTAATGTCTATTGGATATAAGGAAGAACGAGAGGAGGGGGAAATCAGTCCGCAATTTTAATCGTTGTTTTATCTAATGCTGAGTTATTTTGGTTCAAGTACCTTGACATTTCACTGCATTATGAATACAGTGTAGGAAAGAAAGATGGAGAAAGAACTGGGCAGAGAAGAAAACAATTGATGAGAGAGAATGAACACAGAACATTTAATGAATACGAGCTTTTTTTCTTTTAATTTGAGATCAACTTTTAGACTTGGATTAGTCTGAAGAACTAATTTTGCCATTAACATATAGATACAAACAGAGCACAAAGTGAGATAATGGCTTCTTTCCTTGAAGTACATGCAGACTAAATAAAGATCAGTTTGGTAGCTCTAGAACAGTACAAGGAAGCTTATACTTTTTCCTTGAAGGATTAAGCAGCTCAAAAAAAGCCTCCAGGATGCCTGAAGAGACCCCAAGTCTAGGTACTAAAAGCAAAACCTTCATTAATGTTTTCATTTCTATTTCTTGACCTAAGAGGCAAAGTTGAAGGAAAGGCTGGAGGCTAGAACATGATGGCTCTTTCAGATTTAAAGCATGTACAACAAGAAGATACCATCTTTGGAAATGCAGAAAAAAAGATAGGTTTTTCCTTTGTTTCTTTTTTCAACCTGTTAATGAAAAGGATAAATGTTTTTGTTTTTTTGTTTATTTTCTCTAGGAATGAGATTGCAGATTTGCATCACTGCAAATTATTGTTTGAATGTGAATAAGACCTCTTGAAAAAAAACCCCACATTTTAGCTAAGCAGCCTTTTCAGTTTTGGTCCACACCTCACTTGTAACACTACTTAACCTTGGTTTTAATGCAAAGCTAGAATATATTGCCTGCTTTTATCAAAAGCCAAAAATAACACAGCACTCAGTATTTTTCTGTGCAAATATTGTTAAAGCTGGGGGAAGAAGGGAAATAAAACTGACCTGAGCAGAATGAAAAACTGTGCTGCAATTAAAAAGACTCTGCTGTGGTAGAGAGAGAAAATAAGAAAAGGAAAAATACAGCAGCATGTAGGAAATAAACAGCAATTAGTGAATGAGACTATTGCTGCTTAAAATTGGTATTTAAAACTTGGAAGAAGATCAAGCAACTTTCTTGTAGCATTCCTATATTAACATGTACAATGAAACTTCATATCAGCAAATTGCAGCATAAAGATGTTAACATGTTATGCCACCACTAAAATAGCATGAAAAGGTCTTAGCGGGGAAAAGAAAGGAATCAGGGGGAGAAAGGTTTCTGCAGTTACACAAAATTATTTATTTTGTCTCATGGGTATTTGGCAATGAAGATGTAAAACTTAACAATGGCAAGGACTGTTAGTATTGCAGCTAATATACCAAGCAGAGGTACTAATACTACCTAGGTTTCTTTTTGTTAATGTTAGAACTCTGTTATGGCATAGAAAGAAACAGACAAATTCTGTCAAATAAAAAGATATTTGCTTAAAAAGTGTATTTCTGGTATAACAAGAATGCTCCTCTAAGCATACTTTATTGACTTTGAAAATGTTAAAAATATTCTCTCTTTCAGAGGTAAAAGTTATATTAATATTAATCTAAAATCTTACTAATATTTCTTTTGCTTAAAACAACAAAAGTTGGAAGAGTTCAGTTGCTGTAATGCATAATAATACACCTGTCCCCAAAACATCTTTCAAAGATATTATTCTTTGAGCTGGCAAAGCCCCCTCACACTCTCTCTTGAAATTGTTTCAAACCCCATCCTATGTGAAGGCCTACTTTAGCTGACATTTATGTGATTTCCCTCAACGGACATTGTAGGGAGGTCACAGACCAAAATCCAAGTGTTTGTTTTTCATTCCTAATAGCAGAAAGATTTTAAACATGAAGCAATCACTCTCTTCTTGAAGAAAGGTAATTTATCTCTTCCCATAGCACAGCCAGATCCTGGAAACTTGCCACTTCAATTCTCTGAGATTTTATAACCCACACTACAATATTCAAATAAAATTTTATTGTATTGTGAAAAGGGGAGGGAAGAAGAAAAACTGTGTTAGCACTGATTGAAGTTGAAACTTCAATCTGTGAAGGTCAAGGAATTCAAAACAGCTTCTTATATTATCTTTATCCAGCTTCAGTGAGTGAACACGTCAAAGTTTCTTTTCAGGCAGCTGTGTGTTCATGGAACAAAATACCATTTTAAATGTTTTGAAACTAAACTAATTTCGAGGTGATCAGGATCTCACTTTCAAAGAAAATTGTCTAAAATGTCATAGATCAGTACAGTAAAGCTGTGTGTTCCTTGCCCACATTGCTTGACAGGGGAAGTTGATGTAACCCCAAATAACTGATTCAAGAACACTTCGACTCGTTACCAAAGATATGAGCAGTACAATTTCCAGTAAAGCCCGTAGAAGCTGAGATTGTGAAATCCAGACAACTTATTTAAAATACACCCTTTTCAATTGTCAGCCATCAGTTTGAAAGGTAGCTAAACTGTCTATTAAGTCATCAAAGCAAATCAAAGACCTACTGTCTTAGCATTTCCAGTGTTTTCCCTAAAATTAAACTTCTGTACGTTCTTTAAAGACAACAGTAATTATGTCATTGCTTTTGGACATAATGTCCAAAGCTGAGCATGTTTTTAAAATTAATCCTATTATTCTGTCAGACATCTCTCTCCTTTCATCAGTTGAAAAAATAGCCTCCCGTAGAGAGTCAAATCTTTTATTTATCATTTCAGTGCTAGCTACAATTAACTTTGTTATTTTAAAGAACTTACCCTCTTACTGAAGAGACCTGAAGAAAGGAAGTCTTTAGTTAAAAGGACACCTACTGTCAGCGTTGTTAGTTTTTTATGAAAATTGCCTCATGTTGAGCCTTTTAAATTTTTTTTTTTTGTGAGTACAGTATGTAATTCATACATACACATGTGAGTGCCTGGATCACTGAATAATAAATATTAGACTTTATCTTCTGCTTTAAACAAATTTATTCTCTATAACAACATGTCGCTTCTAGACTGATTAAGAAAAAATAACTACAGGAGTCTTTAAAACAAGAACTTCAACACCAGCCAGTTGTCCAAGTCTAATCACCTTGGCTGCATTTGTTTAATAATGTAGCAGTGAGTTCCTCATACAACTCTTGCTCAGAAGGTAAGAGACACCTTCAATGGAGTTGAATGAAAATCAGGCTGAATTCAAGCAATTAGGACAAATCCTGGCCATAGAGGAATAAGGCAAGTGAAGGAGCATCTAAAGGGTAACTAAAGTGCAGTACAGTGGAGGGCACATTGTTCATTCCCTGCAGTAGGGGCCAGAGAAATGGTAGATTCTCAGGTCATGACAAATTTAAGGAAGAAATTTAATAGAAGTCCATGGACTCACTCCTAGCAGTAAATGTTATTTGGGCTTCACCAAGGAGAGGCAGGGTTTAAGGGTGACCATCCAGTATATGCTCAAAATATTCACTGCTCCTTTTTCTCTGGCGGATTTTATTAGCCAGTTCATCCTAAGAGGAGGCTTCTTCAGTGAGTTAAAGAAAAGCTATCTCAGTGCCTAGTTTCAAGGGTATTTAAAATTTCTATTTTTTTCTCTATGCAGTGCCTGATTTAACACATAAGGAAACCTAAAGCTTTTATAATAGAGTATAACCTATTGAAAACTTTGGTCATAAAGGTAACAATGTAATGGAAGTGCAGACTCCTTTATCCAAGCCTGAGACCTTCCCAGCTGCAAGGTTATTAATTTTTATGGTGATTACAGGAGTAGTTTTGCTAGTTCCATGTTTGAAGTGTTGGCAAGACACTTAAAAAGATACTGCTTAATGCCTTTAGTATAAGACAAATAATTTGTTTTGCTTTGTGGGAATTTATTTTAAGATTTATTTTCTCTTTAAGGACTAAGGAGATATCTTCATCTATTTTCCATGCACTTCTCCACAAATAAAGAGTAACAGAACTGATTGTTAGAGATCTATAAAACTGTTATGGTTGTGTAGATAGATGCCTGTATTGGCTGACCAGAGTTCTATTTCTGACTCTTTCATCCAACAAAAACAGAGTAAATGGTTTTAGTTTCCTCTTTTCTTTTCTTTTTTTTTTTTTCCTGAAGCGATTTTTTTGGGGGGGGGTGTGTGATTTTGATTTTGATCTTTTTTATTTTATTTTGGATTTAGATTAATCATTACCTGGGTGGAGTGCCTCATGGTAACAGTATTATTATTTTGTTTCCTTTTGGTTTGAAACAAACAAAATCCTTCATTGATATAATGTTCAATATTTTGCATTAGGTGTTTTCTTCAGACCCAGCATGACATCAAGAAAATGAATGCTGTCCTTCAGTTGACACTGGCAAGATTTAAATTTTTTGCTAGGACTGTGCAAAGTGTTCTTAAAATGTATTGGCACCATACTCCATCATGACTTCATATAACTAGGATAATGTACATTATTTTGCACTAAACACTGACATAATTCTAGTCAATGGGATTTTGCCTTGTAACAGTACTTAATTGGTGTAAAACCACGCTGACTCCAACTGCTTAAATGATCTCACTAAGTGGCATTGAGGTTAATTTTAATCTTGATTCTGTACTTCTGTGGTTTATGGGGCTGTGCCCAGTTTTTAGACAAGAATGAGCCAGGGGAGAGCCACAGCAGTCAATAAAATAAACTTTCTCAGTACTATAATAATACTTCCTTGTACAGGTTTTAGCAAACTACAGAGAGTAAAATCATCTGAAGAAATGCTTTGCATACACCTTTCTGAGGCTGCACCTGTAATTTACCATACACAAGATGGTCAATTAAAAACCATAAATCAGTTTCAGCACAGCAGTTTAGCAATATCAAATCCAAGTGGTCTGTGTCACTTTAGGCACCAGCTTAGAGCAATCTGACTGTAATGAGACTATTTTAATGCTAACTATTTTTTCAAATGTGCCACTCTGTAGTCTGAGAAAATGCACCATGGTATGAGGTTCCACCACATACCTCTACCCGACATGTTTGGGCTGTTGTGGTTTTTTCTTAGTGCAGGACAGTCCCTGAAGAAAAGAATTTAAAACTTTGACCCAGACTAACATTCTCCTGTTTATTAGATATCCATTACTTTTGCCATCTCGTTTTCGAATTGCTTTCAGGGCACTTGACAAAATCTTGAATAACGCTGTGAAAGACAAACCTTATTTATACAAATAGGCTGTGCCTTTGCAACAGGAATTTTATAGAAGGAATTTTATATGGATACCACTGTGCAGTATTGTGCACTTTCAGATGTCATGGTCATCTTGCTCATAGAAGAGGAGCAATAGGCTCCCAATGATTTGCATTGTACAGTTTCATTCCTGATTCCATTAGGACTCATAGAGGACTCATGACTAACCTTTACAAGGCTTCAAGCCCTCATCTTTCAAAATCTTCACAGGACAAAATATTTTTTTTTCATGTTGCCACAGGGCTTCATCAGTTATTAAGGAAGGTCCACTAATATTAATGTGAAAACATCAACATTGCCAGGAACTGGGGTTCATTTTCAACAGAGTCCAAAGGAAAATCTGTTCTCTGGATAATCTAGATATTAATGTTGCTGAGAATTCACACCTCACTAGGGAATATCTGATTTATTTTCAGTTCCCCAGCATATGGTACTTTCTCAGTGTTCCTCAGACAGCAAAAAAATAATGGTTTGCCTTAATTTTGCTTAGTTTAAAATTGGAAAATGCTTTTGGCCCACTTATGGTTAAATGCTGAATTTTTCTCAAGAATGTGTGGAAAGGACTGTTTTATTCAGAAGGAAGGAAAGAAGGAACAAGTGATTGCTGTGGGAAAGTCCTATAGCCAGTGCTTGAAAGGGTGCTACCCATAGTAAGAGCAGCAAAGCTTGGGACCATGCTGCCCAGCCTTTTGCTGAAGATTTCCATTGGCATCATTTTTCCACTAATTTTCTTCATTTTGACCCCTTCCTGACTCTTATTACACATTTTGATCCCTTGGTCCTAGCATAAGAAGCTATTTGCTTCTCAGCTGTCTCTTTATAGCTCTCTTAGAGCAAATATAATAATCCCCCAAACAGATCTTTTTGTCTTTCTTTTCCTGTAGAGATATCTGCTTCTCAATGGAAGAAAGGTACCCCCTTTATGTCAAGCCGCAGCATGACAGAGACATCCCAGTCATTTGGAGACCCCTCTCCACAATATCAATGCCAACAACATAACATCCTTTTCCCTGTTCCCACTTCCACCACAGTTTTTGAGGAGTCATCCCTAGCTACTCTTCTACTTCAGGCTTTCTTTTGACATCCCTTGAGAGGCTGAACTATGTTTGAAATTATTTTCTTCTTTCTAAAGCTTCTGAAACAGCAGCTGAACACTGTTCAACCAGCAATGTATTAGACTGTGGACTAGGCAAAAAACTCCTCAGTCAGAGGGTTGCAAATACCCTTAAAGCTGTTATAACTTTTGAAGATGTTACCCAGAGACATGACTTTCCTGAGATATAGAAGGATCTTACTCAAATCAGCCAATGGATAAACTGGAAAGATGAATAAGGGTACTCTTTATCACGATCTTCTCCTCATTTTACTCTCAACCATAGATGGACTCCAGCTGCTGGAAGAGTAAAGGGAAATACCAGGTATCTGACCAAGCACAGGAGAGTTTTTCTTCCTTGGAATCAGTGCCTTTAGTTTTCAGTTCTTTTTTATTCTACCTGCAAATAATTATAAAATACAGTGTAAAATAATTCGAATTTTTAAATAGCTGTTTAAGCCCAAGTAGTTTTCAATGTCCTACAATATGTCTGAATTTTCTCTGTAATGTGATTTTGGCTGCTTATGTTATGGAGCAGATCACCTTAAATATCACCATGCAGCTCACACAGGACAAACAGCAGATCAGGCCCTGCCAGACTGAGCTCATGAAAGGCAGGTGATGCTTGTCTGACCTGATCTCCTGTTGTGACAGTGTGACCCTCTCAGTGGATGAGTGGAAGGCTGTAGGTGTTGTCCACCCTGACTTTAGAAAAGCCTCTGACACTGATTACCACAGTATTCTCCTGGAGAAAGTGGCCGCTCATGGCTTGGATGGGTGCAGTGTTCACTGGGTAAAAAAAACAAAACTGCTTGGACGGCCAAGCCCAGGGAGTGGTGGTGCACAGAGTTACATCCAGCTGGCAGCTGGTTACCAGTTGTGCTCCACAGAGCTCAGAGTTGGGACCAATCCTGTTTAATATCTTTATTGGGACTGTGTGCACCCTCAGTCAGTCTTGATCAATTCTATGATTCGATTAAAATATTGTCTTCAGCAGCAAGTGTTGCCAGACTTTAGTTTCCCTGCCACTCCTCGAGGAGAGCCAGTACTGTGAGTAGAGATGTTGAGTCATGATATGGATGCTTATGCAAAGTGTGCAAAAGCCACTGAAAGAATTAACTGTTTCCAAAAATTCTGTGTTGCTCCAGCCCAGGCTGAAGTTTATGGTGTTTACACAGCACCCTGACTCTAGGGAAGTAACAGCACCGGGAAGGAACAGATGTGAGGCAAAGTAATATGCACAAACAAATCTCCAAGCCAACCCAAGGCCTGTAATTTAGTGCATACAATGCAAAGTTACAGCCAAGGATCATACCAACTGTGGTTTTGATGGTTAACTAAACACCACATAATTCTTTGGTTTGATGCAACTAAGATCCAGGCTCCTCACAACTGTGGTACATTCATGATCATCAGTTCTCTTCTGTTCTCCTCATCCTTCAAGTTTTTTGCTGCCATTTCTGAGCCATGCACACAAGAACCATATTTGGAGGGATTTCTTCACTAGTTCTGAATGTCTTGTATGTGTTTACAATTTACTGACTCATCCCCAGGTGGGATTACACATTCTTCTCTTTATAAGCCTACGATACTTTCAAGCAGAATCAAAGAGGACATGGCTGCTTTAATGGATATGGAAACTCAACATTATTTATCAGCACTCCTGGCTTCCCAAGGATATTTATTTGCAAAGGCAATCTGGTCATGATGACTCCAAATCAGTGTCAGGAGAGAATACAGAGAGAGATAAAGTGATGAGCGTGGGATGGAAGTGGAAGACTGCCAGGAGTGGAACTGCAAAGAATGTATTTACAAAAGCTTCAAGTGCAAAGGAAAATGAGGGTTCTTCCTGTAAAAGTCAGATGCCTGAGAGCAAATGCTGAAGGGTGTGTTTCTGAGCAAAGGATATTATTCTGGGAAACTGGTTCTGATGGGAGGGGTCATCTGGTAACCAAAGCAAGGGTGTAATACAAGGGTTAATATGATCACTATATCTGCTAAAATGGGAGCACTGAGTAGGAGTCTGGCACATGTATTACTTCTGTTTTTCAAATTACTACAGCTGGTGGTGAAATACAGCATGCAATTCTAGTACCAGTATTTCAAGCATCATGTTAAAAATTAGAGGGTCAGGGAAGAACTGGAACATTTATTAAATTATTGGGAACTATGTATTTAATGAAATACTCAAAGACTTTGATTTAGTTAGCTTAATGAGGAAAAGCTTCAACTTATCAAAGGTAACTGGTCTGATCCAATACAGTGAACAGACACATGAAAAAGTTAACTCTTTCAGTGCTGAAAAAAGGAACAAGAGCAAATGCCTAGAAATTAGGCAATTAGATAAATTTAGCTTATTCATTACTTCCATAGAAGTGTTTAAGGCCAGGTTGGATGGAGCTCTGAGCAGCTTGGTCTAGTGAAAGGTGTCCCTGACACCTGAAAGGGTGTTGAAACTAGATGATCTATGATTCTATGACATTAATCTGCAACATTTTTAAAGAGAACGGTAACCATCCACTTAGTACAGGCAACACTATACTTTTCATCACCAGCAATTTTTACATGAAAATCGATTTTTTTTGTAGGAAAGAATAAATATCCAGTTTAGGCAGCAAGTTCTGTAGTAATGTTTTATGCAATAGTATGTCAAAAGACAGCCTATACTTTTCTTCATTTAATCTAGGATACATAACATTTCCAAAGTAACAATTTTAAGGTAAATCACAAGCGTGCATAAAGAATGCCTAACTACAAACCCTGTGAGGCATATAAGCATTTTCAGTATTAATTTTTTTATCTCCAAAAACTATTTTTGGCTATGCAATAACTGTGGTGCAATGTAGGTACCACTGCAGTAGCAAAAGCTCAGCGCTGGACGCAAAATCTTTCTGGAAATCAAAGTGAACACTTGGGTGTTTAGTCCGTGCTGAGCTCCCTGCTGTTGCCTGCAGCTCAGGAACTGTGAACAGAGAAGGATGTAGCACAGCTCATACTGTACCCTCTCCACAGTGGTTCAAAGAAAGGCCCAGGTGGAAAAAGTGACTGTCCCTGACTTGTGAAGTAAGACTTCCCACAGAAGAACCGCATTTCACTGGGAAAATATAACAGAAGCAAGGCTTGCACTGGATTCTGTCACTCCAAGTCAAGCTTCTGTGTCTGCCCCGAAAACATCCCCTTGCTCTGCACAAGTTCTTGGCCTTTTAAGGAAAACTACTAAGTAATATTTTTAAGACTGTGCTTTGATTAAGTAAAAATAAATTATTAAAATGGCTCTTTCTGACTTCAGAAAATAAAAACAGCCAATGAATAGGTTACATTAGCAGCAGAGAAAAAGAGATTTTATTTTAAAGCCAAAGAACTAAAGTCATAGATATTTTTAATTAGCTACTTAGTTGTTTTCAGAATCTGCACATGTACTGAATTCTGATCTTTAACACAGAAAATAAATTAGGCTACAGCTAAACAACAACAACAAAAAATCCTTAATTTCAACTCCCAAATAGTTTTTTTAAGACTGCGAAAAAAATTGACCAACTTTTGAAGATGACAAGCCTTCATGAACTCTCATTGATCCTAAGGTGAGAAGCAGCAGAGGGGTGTTTCTAAGCAGGAAGAACACAGATTTAGGGCTCTGACAAAGGAGCCCTGTCTCATCTTGCCATGACAGTCGTTAACACCTTAATCCAAACAACCCTCCTGCTCTGTGGCCTCAGAGTCACCGTGCTATTTTCTAATCCTCTGCCTGGCAGCTACCGGTGGCAGCACTTGTGTCACTGTTGAAGTGTCTGATCCAACAAAGTGGTGAAGAGGGTGTAGTGGTTTGATTCGCCATCCAAATTCACCACTTCAAGGCTGACCTTTTCCTTCCTCACCTTCCTCAGAAAAACTGAATTAAGGCAAACCCAGGACAGAGGGGTACAAGTACATGTTCCCTACAGCTCTGAGGATGGAGACCTCCTGGGAAGAGACAAGGTGACCAGTACTATGAACAGTAGTAAACCATGGTGCCATAGAAGAAAGCCCTTTTTTTGAGGCTTTTTTTTATGGTTTTGTTTTGCTTGAAGAGCTTGGTTGTAGACACAGTTGTGCCTGCAAAGATCAGCCTTTTCACAGGACATACCTGGAACTGTGAGGACAAAAGCCCAAGTCCTCAGGCTGCCAGGGGTTTCATGTAAACAAGGAAGAATACCCTTCACCTAAGAATAAATCTTTAGAGATTTCCTAAAGTTCAAGTTAATAATCCAGTCATGTCAATTCAGACTGCATTTGGGGATGATTGAGACTTGCACTGATGCGAAATATATAGAAGATCTCCAATATGTAATTTTAAATATGAAAGCCATTTTTAAGTCCTACTGATGTAAAAATGGTTCAAAAAGCAGAAGGATTTTTTTTTTTATCATCAGATTTCTCTGCAAGTATGTAAAATATTTCTGCATGGCTACTTCACTGCATGTCTAATTTTAACTTGGACTGAAGTTTTGCAGACAAATTGTAAATGTTTTTAATAAGAGCACTACTGTTATTAATATACTTGTCGATAAAAACAATTTTTCAGATGCTTGAATCCACAATTCCCTAACTTTCTAACTACTCTAAACTTCCTGATTCCTTCTGCATTTTTTGACAACATTGTCTGAAAGGAGAGCAACAAACTCATGAATATAGACAGTTACTACCATCTTTCCAGTGCTTAATCCAACAGAAAGTATGGGAACTTCCATCTCCTCCATTCTCAAACTAAGAGACACTGACTTGGCTCTATGAAGATGGCCCATTTGCAGGATTTTTTCAAAACAGCAGTTATTGGGGGAATAGGAGCTATATTGGATGCAGATGGATCTGTCAGGGGATGTGCATGTGCAACTCTTCTGAACTATAACAATATAATTTTCAGATCTATAAAAATTACAGATTTCAGCCAACTTTAACAGCAATTGAAAAAGGCACAACCTCAATGTAAGAATCATACTCCTCCCAAAGTTAAGCATTCTGCTTCAGAGCCTGAAGTAAAATCCCTGAGACAACAGCAAGAATTTTTCAACGAAAATAAAATTACATATTTTCCTTGATCTCATTCTTCTAAAGGACAAAGGATTTTTCTGGTGTTTTCAAAAAGCACTTGGCTTAAAACAGCTAACTAGTCCAGAGAATTGAAACTTGTTAACTAAAATAAAGGAAATACTACAGTAAATGAAAATAAGATTTGGTGATAGAAAATATCAGTCATATCTAAATATATGTTGAAAATTCTATTTAATAAGGAAAGTGACAGTCCACATGACAGCTCTTAAAATTTTATTAAAGCAAATTATTAAAATTTCATTAAACTAAATTATTATCTGTCTATGCTGGTTTACTACAAACAACTAGGGCTACAGTTCCTTAGTTTTTATTACTGAGAAGTACGGAATAGTAAGATATATATTTTAGAAATTTCTATGGGTTTTTTTTGTAGGTGTTACTCATATACCTCTTCAGAGAAGTCAACAGCTACATTAACACCAGTGAATTCTGGTTATGGCTAAAGAGGGAGTCTGAGACTCTGCAGACTGCATAAATCAGAAAAAAAGTCGAGACTTCTGATCCCAAGACAATAAAATCATTACTTGATATTGGAAAGACAATCAAGAAAAAGGAAATACTTCAAATCATAAATAATAAAAAAATTTCACTGAAGCTAGCTTTTTAAGAAGCAAGTCCACCCCTTCCTACTGGTCTAATCAATATGAAGCAGCTCTGTGAAACTCTAAAACTTTCTGTTGTGGAGATTAGAAATCATCATATGCCCTTGTTAGAAGTCATCACCCTTTCAGTCGATCATCAGTTACAAGTCGATCATCCTTTCTCACACCATATGATTAAAGCCTTGTTCTGGAAAAGATTTCATTTTTTTAAGATATCCCACTGAATAGAGATGCTATGCTGATCAGAAGGTCTCTATCTTGATTTTCAAAAGAAACTCTCCATGCCAAACAGCTTGCAGGCAGTGGGCAGTGATGCTGAATGAGATTCCTGGAAGAATGAAATACAAGCAATCAGCTTGAATATGTTGATCCCAGATCTTCACACTAAGGGTATAAACATGAGGCCAATTACTCCATATGCAAATACATTGTATCACATCTGGATTATATATGCTCAGCTTCTTCTCTGTAGAGAAATCCTTTACAAAATTCATTAGCAATTAACAGAAATATAACTATGGTGACAGATATAATTTAGCTATCAGAAATCTGAAAAGAAAATCCTTTTCCACAAATCATATCTATAAATATATATATATGTGTGTGTGTATGTATGTGTGTGTGTGTGTGCATATGTATATACACAAACACACACACAAAAGTATATATCCATGAAAAGAGATTAATGCCACTGAGGCTTGCTAAAGCCGAAATAGAACTGCTGCATGCTACATTCTTCTATCCTAACCCAGCTGATTTTAAAATTTGAGCATAACAGCCCACTAATGTTGAAGCTGTAGTTGACTTTCCATATCTTTCATTGCCTTGATGAAAGAAACAAACTGGAGAAACACAAAGAGCTATGCATCCAAAGAATTGATAGAGCCAGAAAAGCCCATCAGGATAAACTGTTCAAGTTCTGAAAGAAATTACAAGATACAGTCAAATAAATATTACTTACTTACTGAAAGTAAATAATATTTCCCCTTTCTGAAAATATTTCCCTAAATAAAATGACAGTTAGAACTTATTGGGGTTTTTGTTCACATAGGTGATCAACATGAAAAGGCATATAAAAAAACCTCAAAACTCAGACTAAATTCTTATGTACTGAAGATAGAGAAAGCAGCACTAACAATAACATTTAAATTATTCTAATTTTTAAAATATTCAAGCTGTTTTAGTATCTTTGCCACTCAGTTTTTCTTACCCACTTGATTCTATCTACATAAAACTGCATTCTTCTTGGCCATACATGATTATTTACTTCCTAAAGCAATAAATCATTTTCATGTGGTGCCAACAACTAACAATCTTACTATTCAGAAAAATCTCCCTCCCCTTAGGAATTTCACATGTGAAGTTGCTACACAGAATATTCAAATATGCTTTTTCCCCATTGCCTGTCATAGACTACTCAAAATAAATCTGGAGTCTTAGGATGACAACAGAACCCAAGTAAAAAACCACTGTTTGGGATTTTTGTTTTTATTAGTACTTCTTTCTTTTCTGTTAGAAGAATTTATCTGGATTAGCTGATGGTGTGTGCAGCCTCTGTGTCATAGCAAAAAACATTTACTGCTTTTTCTACTACTGATAAAACTCATTAATAGCCACTGGATTCCCTCAGACCCATTAATTGTGTCAACTGGTTTTGAGTTCTTTTAAACAAATAAAAGTATTTCTTCATATGTCATGAAGAATACAAGAAAACTGGGCAAAACCTAATATACCCTTAGTACTTCTGCTCAATACATCTTCTATCTTGTAAACACTTAGACATATGAACAAGGGTGTGCATGTGTGCAGTGTAACTCAACTTGCTAAGATCACATGCATAAATGTCAGATAGGGGTTCAAACTGTCAGTTAAGTACTTAATTTGCATAATTTGAATTGAGGAGAGGAGTAGTAGTGGCAGTACCCGGCAGATTAAATGTAAGAATAAACCCACAAGGGAAAGGGTCTCTTTTTTCAAAATATTTGAAGCCATGAGCAATCTAGTATGTTCCAAATTGAAAGCATTCATTTTTTTACAGAATTTTTATGAACCTTAGGAATGAAAATTAATTTGGACAAGTTGAAAGAGAGACTCAACTCCATGACTAACATGGGAATTACCCTAATCCTCTCTTCAACTCAATCATGGAATTTTAACAAGGTTTTTCTAGAAGCCCTTGAGATCTCCTAGCTTGAACATTAACTTATGTCCACTATTTTCATAGTAGTTAAAGCACAGTCATAAATGCAATCTGAGGCTGAATTAAGAGATCAGCCCTTTGAGTTCTATATCACTTGTTTGATTCTTGGCCAGAAATTGCCACTGTTTGCTGGATTTTGCATGAAATACATGAAAAAAGTTGACTACCTCATCCTAGCAGCAGTACTAACTGAATTTCCAGCTATGGCTACTTAATGCTAGATTATTTCTGTGGGGGGGGAAAAAAAAAAGTGTTCTCTTGGGCCTATGCTACCGATGAAGGATTTCCTGAGGGTCATTCATGTTCGGAAGCAATGCACAAGTTTCTCCCCTCGTCTGCTCTCCCAAACAAATGCCTCTCGCCATAAACAGATGTGGTGGTGCAGAGATTATACCTCAAAAGGTATTACCCACCCCTGTTCACTTATCTCTTTATCACAATATCCAGAAGAAGGGAACTATGAGCCAGAGGAAACTTTTCGTTTTAAGTAAATGAGGGAAACCCACTGCTTGATTCAAATTTGCTCAAGGCTCAAAGATTCAGTAAAATGATGTTGGTGAGAGCGAGTTTTTCTTCCAGTGTTACTATTCCTGCCAAGTAAATTTAAAGGCAGCAGTAGAACCATAAGAAGCATCAGCCAGAGCTCAGATCTGGTAACTTTCCAGATATGCTGCAGAGCCTGTAGTTTTTCAGGCCTTTAGGGATGGTTGGATTGAAGGATGTGAGGGGCCAGGCTCATTTAGGTGACAGGTAATTATTCTCATTGGACAGTTGGTTTATGGAGTAGTTTATAATGTGCGCTTTGCATTCTGTAAAGCACTTGTAAAAGTGACTAAATGTTCAAATTCAGCCATTAGTAAATGCTAATATTTTGCCTACCTATCAGAAAACACAAACAGGAATCTCTTACTCAGGGAAAGTTACTGTTTCATAAGTAAATCCGAGCATTTCTCTTTAGAATTGCTAAAAAACATGCTCCGTCAGGTGCAAAGCCGGGAAACTTGTCCTTGTAACAGGATCTAAACATCAGCTGTGCCCTTCTTGCTTACTTTCCCTCGGTCTTTGGCTAAATTTTAATCCAGAAACTCATGACCAGCCGTAGTTTCCTTCCCTCCTCGTTCTTCACAACTCTTGGGATCGGTACAACTGCACGAGCTACAACTTTAAAGAGGGAGCGGGAGGGG
>JAHLSL010000019.1:7737796-7912668 GCA_025920805.1 Petroica traversi
GCCGCACCGGGGCCGGCAGGAGCCCGCCCGGCCTCCCGGCTCCGCTTCTCTTCTCTCTGACACTCCCGTCCCCTCACGGCTCCCCGGGTCGTGGAGTCCTTCACGCAGTTTCTGAGGCGCTCTCGGGGGCCGATGACTTGCACCAGGAGAGCGAAGTGCTGAAACGCTGCTCCGCGGCAGCCGAGGATTTTCCCTTGAGTCCTAGGAGGATGCGAGGCAGGCTGGCTGGCGTGACACGGGAGTGTCCGGCTGAGCATGAGCGGCTGCATGTGATAGCAGACACCCTGTTCAGAAACTTGTGTGTGCCACTTACCGGCTGTTGTTGTGTTGGGTTGGATTTTTCGCGTGGTTTTTTTTTTTTTTTTTAAGTCCTCATGTGCTGTTTACTGTATGCGATTTCAGTTCTGTTTAGTCTTCCTATCTCAATAAATCTTCAAAGCACAAAATCTGCAGTAAGCTTTTATTCGATTTTTTTTTTCCCTACCCAAGGCAGGTTTGAAATTGAAGCACAGGCTATGAATTAAGGACAGGAACTAGCCGTGTTGCTTTTATGTATCACTCAGTGTCACTGGCACGTTACGGTTGGGGAATCCAATTTCCCCCTTGTTTGGGTATCCATTAAATCAGGTTAGGGTTGATTTTTAATAGTATGTAACAAAATTGGAAGTTGGTATGAAATCAGATTTATAGACCTGTGTCTGTACAATACTTTCATTTTAAGAGCTCTTTTTCCCTCCCGCCTTCTTCCATCATGCATACTGCGAGAACCTTCACCAGCTAGGTGCAGTGCTAACTTTTTCCCCCGTCATCATGCCTACTACTTTTGGTTTGTAGGAGGCTATTTATATTGGGTTCTTCTGAACCTTTTCACTTAGTTTTTCTTCTCTGCAACAGAGCATTTATCTACCTTTATTTTCTAGAGTTATTAATCAGTTTGTTATTCATTTGTGGTGTAGAAAAGCTGTCATTATGGAATTACTTGAAAGATTGTAACTGGAACCAGATTTTAAAGGGAGATCTGTGGATGTTGTTTATGCAGGAAATACAGCTGAAGAGTTTTGGCAGTGTGTAACCTGCACAAGAAAGAAGGGAATGAAAACTGCACTTTATGCTGGTTAGTGTATAAGTCTGAGAGTATTACATGAAAAAAATCCTGACAGAAGAGAGGATGAAAGGAGTGAGTCTTGTTTTTCTGGCTAAAACAACAATTCCAATCCAATGAAGGAATGGCAAGCTAGTTTGAGTTTACAGGAATGAAACTACTATTACAAATAAATTGGAACACAAATTAGAAATAAAGTGCTCAAAAAGGGAATAATATTTTTTAAATACAAGCTGATTGAATCACTCTATGGATGTTGTCTGTTTCTAAATCAAAAGCAAGTAAACAATAAAGCAGTTTTGGAGCCTTTCGAGCTTAGGTGACTGGTTTGGATTCGAATTATGATGACAGAGGACGTAAGTTATTACTCTCTGCAGGCAGTTTTGGTCTTATTCCAGGTCTTAGCGAATGTATCCAGGTGATAAAGCTACTACCCTAAATGACACTCCTGTTAAGCTGCCTCAACCGAGAATCCGGCAGTGGCATTTCTGGCCAGCTCTACCCCTGTAGTAATTACCCCTAGCAGCAGTGGTCTTTGGCAGAATTGGGTGAGGAATTTCCACATTGTGTGGAAACTAGCAAGATCCCCTATTGTGGGCAAATCTTCTGTCTCTCACAATACACCTGTGTCTTGGATCTTTTTTTTTTAATCTATATAAGCACGAGTTTAAGGTGTCTCTGATAAACAACTCCATTAACAGACTCCAACACCATTAACTCCTTTCAAAATACACTAAATGTAGTGAATTGAATGCAGTTTATAACACATCTCATAAGCCTCAGACCAGGGTGGTTATGTGAGTACCTCAGCCTTTTTGGATGTAGATCGTTGTGTTCTGGTTTTATTTTATCTTCAAAGACTCTATTGGAAAAGTTAAATGTGGCAGGGTATTGCAGCAGAGAGCTCTCCAATCTACATCTGTCTGGTCTAGGTGATAGTGAACCACTGACACATCTTCAAAATTCAGATAATTGCAGAGCTGAATTTCTTTGGATATTAAACTGAATATATTATTTAAATATATTTTGTTAAAATACTTTCTTAAAAGCTCCTTTTTACATCAGTATAGGACAGATAAGGTTGCATAATTCAACGAGTTTTTTGAATTTAAATCATTGGTTGACAGAACAGGAGATAATCGGAATCTTTTTAATACACAAATTTATCTGGGCAGATATTGTAGCAAGCTCAGAAATACATATTCTGCTTATGTACCAGAAAGTGTATATTCTCGTGTTGTCAATCTATGTATTTTTAATGAATGTGTATTTTCTAGAGGGCCTTCTACGGCTCTCTCTCTTCCTCGCTAGTACTGCTACCTAGGCATGCAGCTCAGTGTGGTAGAAAGATGAATGTATAGTTTTATGATACCAGCTTTTAAAATACTGCCCAAAATTCTAATATTTTTGAACTACATCTAGTAAAGAGTGTGTAATTCAAAAACTTCCTGTCTTTTATTTTCCTTTCTAGAAGTTGGAGGACCTCCCAGAAACGTCATTGGAAGAACCCTGTCATGTTCTATCTTACTTGGTTTCATTGATGCTTTTATATCAATAATTTAATTTCTTACTTCTTTTAATAACTTAGCACTAACATATGAGACAGTTTAGTTGTGACAGAATTGCATGTTTATATTTAAAAATAGCTTGAGGAAGCTGTGAGTAAAGTTATTTTTACTCAATACAGACAGTATTGTGTAAGGGGCTTGTCATGTGGTAAGGACCAGGAATTTTTGAATGGCTTTTCCTGCTTAACAGAATAATTCACCAGTTAAACTCTTTCTGTTTCTCATTGGTTTTGTAAGTGCTTGTTTAGGTTAACAAAAAAAGTTTAGAAAGCTGGGAATAGTTTCAGTAGTTACCAACACTCCCATTAGGATGAGAGTATAACTTACATAGAACAATGTACTCACACAAAGCACAAGTCCATTCCCAAAGGCTGTGCAATCTCTAATATTCCCTGGAATTTTTATTATAAATTTTTGTTATAAAGGCTAGAAGGAACTCACAGTGGCCTTATGGAGTAGCCTATGTGTGTCCACTAACCCAGTGGCACCAGTCCAGCTACTGGCCCTGCACGGCACCATCCCCAAGAGTCTCCCTATGTGCCTGTGAGTATTGTTCAGACTTCGTGTGAGTAATGAAAGCAAAAAGGAATACTTGACATCCTTTGTGGGGGGCAGTGGTAAAGCACTTCCATCCTACCACTGAACTGAGACTTGCTCATTGGCCAGCACTGGCATACATTGAGGTGAATCTTGAGAGGAAAGAAACATATATTATTGCAGGATGAGTGTAATGCAGATCTGTATTTTCTTCAAGTGCATTTGTAGTTTGTGGGTGAGTTGAGATGGACCTTTTTCACCTGGGTGTTGGACCATGTTGCTGTTCACCTTGAGAGGTATACAACCCAAGTGGACATAATTCATCATTTAATTTGATCCTGCATTTCTTGTTGAAAGATCATGGGAGCTCTGTCTGAATAAAGAATGGAAATTAAGCTTTCTATTTTTAAATGGCTTATGAAAACAGATACAGGATCAGCAGCTTCCAAGATGGAAGGTAATTCGCTGCCAAATCTTTTCAGCATTTCACTTAGACTATTTGGTTTTAGTCAGTATTCATGTATTTAATTAAATACCATGTTTCCAAAAGGCACGTTTATCCTCTCCTCTAGGCACTCCTTGACATATTTAAAAAATATATTTTTACCAACAGGCTCCTCTAGGGACTCCCCCATTCCTTATAATTAGCATATAATTATCACCCAGCAGCTGAAGACATAGTTAAAATTTGTGATCCCCCCAAAGAGGCCTTGCAAGGCCTCCCAAAGGTCAGAAAAAAGCAGCATCCTTCTGTATGGAACAGCAGTAGTTTTATGGGCTGATACTCAGTGTGAGCAATACAATGGCTATTATAAAGTCAGCAAGAGGTCATTTCTTGTAGAGAAATTAGAATGCGTGGTCAAATGCAGGATCGGATTTTTTTTTTAAAGTTAAAATATTCTTCTCTGTGCTGTGGCTTACCTGAAGAACCATGTATTTTGGAAGATGCAGCCACTCCCGTGTTCTCCTGGTTGAGGGAGGGGGAAAGTCCGAACTTGGTCATGGCTCTGAGCTATATGGGGTATACTAAATAATTGTCTCAACTTTTAATAAAGCAAACGAATATTGGCTCTCTGAGGGGGTTAACAGGATAGGCTGTGAACGTGGTTTGTAAAGCTGGGGGAGGAACAGATGCAGAGCAGGGCTTGGTGTTGCTGGTGGATGAGAGGCTGGACATAACCAGAGAGAGAGACTTTTTACATGGACTTGTAGAGATAGGGCAATTAGGAATGGCCACAAACTGAAAAACAGTAGGTTGAGATTAGTTATCCTTCACTGGGAGGGTGGTGAGGCAGTGGAACCAGTTGATCAGGGAAGTTGTCGATGCCCTGTCCCTGGAAATATTCCAAGCCAGGTTGGATGGGGCTTCAGGCAACCTGATTTAGTGGAAGGTGTCCCTGCCCATGGGCAGGGAAGGTGGAAATGGGTGATTTATAAGGTCCTTTCCAGCTCAAGGCATTGTATGATTCTATGAACCTTTGGTGGTTTAAGGCAAGTTAGTTTAAACCAGATAGTAGCATAAAAGTTGTTGATTCCTTTACTTGGGGAGGGTGCTTGAGAGCTATAAGTGTGGATTTAAGAAATAGGCTTTTCTGATCTAAAATCTTGTGGTTCATGAAATAGAGCTCTGATTAGAAGTGAGGATGGTACAAGGAAAGCCCTTTCTGCTGTAACTGAATGACCTCTGGGAGGATGTGGCCTGGCACCCACTTTGGAAGCTTTTGGCTTCCAGAACAATTTGAATGAAAGGCACTTTTCTTTTTCTCTAGTTGCACTCTATGGTTGAAAACAAGTTGTACTTGACTACATTTGCTGAAGTACTGAGTACTGTGAGAGTATAAACTGTTGGCAGTGAGTTGAAAATTTAAGAAAGAGTTGCTGAACGTTTTTGATTCTGGAATCTAAAGCTTTTCAGAAACGTTTCTGTCGTCCTGCAGGGTATTTTCCTATGCCTTCTGGCAGTAAGTAGAAACTCTTTAAATAACACCATCTTGTACAGCATATCGCATTGTGTCAGATAATGTCTGTACGCAAAACTAAAAATGGACAGAACAATCTCTAGAGTTGCAACCCAAGTTGCAAGTGAGTATTGGGTACTATCCTGGCTTTTAAATTAATGAAGAAACACCCAGTCTTTAATCTTACTCACAAGTGTTTCTGTGATCTGTGTTTAAGTTGAATATTACAGTGGTAATTGCAAATGAATGCTGGTTATTAAGGAGGAAGAGCTCAACTACCCCATTCTTGCTTCATCATACATATAATTATGTCAGACGTTGTTTTGAACTTCACACAATAATGTCCTGTGAATTGGCTAGACTTGGCAATTGGTAACTTTACTATGTTCCATTATACTGTATGGTATTATATTTTCTTTGATGCATACCCCTTGGTTTCCCATTTTACTACCTAGGCTTCTTCTATGGGACTAAGTTACAATGATTATAAAAGAAAGCAGTCTTCCAAAAGTAACTTGCCTTGCATTTTGGTTCAATTGCTGTTAAGAAATCTTGTATTGTAGTACATGTAGATGCAAACAGTAGAAGAGACTTAGATATTTCAGATTGATAAGTACTTCTGAGCTCCAGTGGTGTATAGCATACACAGAGGAGGTGATGAGATTACGTTTTGAAATACATGTTTCTTTAAATAGATTTTTCCAGATATTTGGAATTTTAAATATTTCTACTTTTTAGAAACCATGGAAATTGGTTGTGAGTCCAGATCTGACTAGTGAAGAAATTCTGTCTGGCTTGATTCTTGTTTCAGTTAGACACTTTTCAAAACTATGAGGCCTGGTATTGTTGGAAGACTTCTAGTGGTGGTGTTTAGAAAAAGATATAAATGCAAATCCCTTACAATTATACAGTTTTGATTGCAAACAGGTTTTTATGTTATTTTTGGCTTTGGGTTTTTTTGTTTGATTGTTTTTGTTTTTTTAAATCAAGCTGGAGTACAGGTTTGGAGTTAAACCACAGATTTCATATCTAGAGATGAAACTAAAGTAACAGAGGAGCAGGGTGTCAAAACTGCAGGCTTAAGTGCCTAACTATATCAAAATGGCGAATTCTTTTAATTGATTGAATAGCAGTTTTGACAGAAGACTTCTAATTTACATCCTGTTGCTTCATAATTGCCATTTTCCTGTTGCATTTAATCTGAGATCTACAGTGCTGAGTCTATAAGCATGATCTGATACCATGTGTGACTAGCTCTCTAGCATCTGGAGATGGTAATGCTTATCACTCATTTAGCAGTTAAAAATGGCTAAACAAGTCATAAAGAACGAGGAAAGCAGAAGAGTTTTTTAGCAGTAACTCTAGTTTGCTGTTGCAAAATCTGTTAATACTTGAGATGAGAATTTCCCAAGTGCTGAGCTTGTTCAAAGCTTTGTGACTCCACCGAGTAGTTTTTATGTGGATACAAGCTAAGGTAATTGCTTTCTGTCTTAAAAGATGGGGGTTTTTTTAAGTATTGTCCTTCTGTAGATGAATGTGCAAGTAACATGATCTTAAATTTGAAAGTATCTTGGGAATTGTACTAATCACACAAAATCCTGTAAATCATAATAATGTGTTCCATAATCTTCACTAGCTTTCGCCTTTTGCCCCAGATAAGGGGATAAAAATATTTCACCATCCTTCTTTTCTTAGAGTTAAAATGGTTTAAGTCTTGCAGTACTCTTAGGCTGAACTTGATGTGACCCAGTGTGTCTGAAGTTGCAACTTCTACTTAATTCAGAATGCTTAACACAGGGCGATTAAGAATTGCTGAAAATTTGAATTCTTCCTTCCCTTGTGTTTTTATTCTGAAACAAGCTTTACAAAGGGCTGTTTTTGGAGAGCAGAGTACAGTCTTTTGTTTCTGGATAAAATTGATGGCTGCAAATGAAAGAATAAAGAAGGCTCTCTATTCATGTTCCCCAGCCTTTGTTTCAGTGGGCATTGTTTCAGTTTATAAGAGCTGTTTAGTACATATAGATTACTGGAAAGGCTGAAAGATTCCCAAGCACATTGGTACAGTCTTGTTAAAAATCCCGCTATTTTCTTTGTTGCCTGCCCAGTACCTTTTTGTTTTAAAGATACTATGAAAAACTTTTGTTTCCTTTTCCACCACATTTACTTTGAAGTCACCTTTTTGTGCAGTCTTACTATTTTTCTTTCAAATTATGGAACTCTTCAGCTTTAGAACTCAAACCTGTGATTTGAGTTCTAAAGCTGAAGAAACTGGTTGAAATTCTAGTTATTTTTGATTTGCCATTTTTTTATCTTAAAAACTCAGTATGTAAATAGACTATTGTCACAGAGCTACAGATCCTGGTTCCAGTTTTGTAGGTAACATAGTCCCCTGGTAGCTAAACTGTTGCTTTATTTGCTTTCTCTTTAGGGTCTCCATATAAATTTTTTAAACTACTTAAGCAATTGAACACAGGTGAGCTACCCATGTAGAATTTAAGTCGCAACAGTTTAAGTTAATCTGAAACTTGATAATTACAAGTTCCTTTACTGAATGCATATGTGGATAGTGCATTAACTTGTGAGTTAGTGTGTTTTTGTTTGGTTTGGTTTTTGCTAGTCTCAGTGCTGAGCTGCACAGTTAGGATGCTGTTGGTGTAAATGCAATGCAGTGGGTTACAAATGCCTCCTTGTATTAGTGATAAAATTGTTCCAGCAGGGGTTGTCATGCCGAGTTTGGCCATGTTTGTCAGCAGAGAGATTACGGTTCTGCCTAGTCCCTTTTCCCTGAGGAAACCCTTGTCCTTTGAGGTGCCCCTGTCCCACCTCTGCTTTAATGCTCTCTTTCCCTGAGGTTACTATGATGAATGGGTGTAACACCATCATCTCCTCTTTCTCCTTCCCTTTTTTATTTTTTCTTGTAGGGCTTTCTTTGCAAGTATATTCAGACATGCTTACATGGCCTTGAGTAGGTCCGCTTGATGGAAGCCCATCTGGGAGAGCAAACAGGAAAATCTAATTTAAGTCTTGATCACATTTAAGTATGATATAATCACTCAGTTGCTTGTGCTGTCCAAGACCATGTGGGCATGCATGTGGATAGGCCTTTGTTTGGTATGTGGAGGTGCTTGAGATTGTGCAAGGGGTATCACGATTTCTTAGATATATCTCAGCCCAGGCTGGCATGGGAGCTGACCTCTCTGCTGTGTGCAGTGCAAAAGGGGCTTGGTCAATGTATGGTCCTGTAGCCACATGTAAGGTAGGCCATTGTCTTGTGCAGCACTAAAATGAGACAAAAACAATCCACTCGAAAGAAATCTTACTCCTTTGCCGTAGAAAATGTTTGTTTTTGTTTTTCCAAATAGGCAACAAACTGTCCTGGAAAACAGCTTTGCTACCAGAAGTATCTTCTGAATATGGAAGACTTCAGAACAAACAAGTTTCCAAATGCTGTATTATTTTTCTTAATAAAAAGGCATTTATGAAGCTCTTTTAAGAATTTGATTTGAGGGTAAACTTTTTTAATAAGTGAGAGAACAAACAGTTTCAGTGGCTCAGCTCTTCCATTGTGCAAATTTAATGAGCTACTCTCCTTTTAACTTAATGTCCCTTTGAAATAGGAGATTGCATTGGAAACATTTGGCTTTATATGGTATCTATTTGAACACTAACACGAATGTAAGTTCAGTTAAGTTACTGCAAATGTAACATTTTGTCTTAGTTTACTTGTTCTGGTGCAGCCTCACATAGAAATACTGTAAATAAAGCATTTTAAACCAGTGGTTGGAGTGATCCCTCTCAAGTAATCCGGCTGTGAAAAAGTTGCCGATGGGTTTTGTGCAACATTTATTTCCAGAGGAAGGAATGCTTTTGTTCCCTTTATGATTCCCCTTCAGTCTAGATGTCTGGTTTAGTGGAAATGTTCAGTTGTCAGAAGAATCAAGATGGTGTATTATTTAGATCTTACCAGACAAGTGGGATTTGTTCCTTCCATTCCAGTTATCAGAAAGATTAACCCTTTGCCCTCACGGTCCCAATTGCAGTCGTTCAGAAACAAAGATTGTGCTTTTACAGGACAGCAGCAAAGTGTAGTATGTGCTAACTGAAATATGTCTCTGGTAAATGTGGAATGCAAATATTACATAAATTTTGTCTTGTGTTTCAGGCACCGATAAAAGCAACCTGTGAAGATATGTCATGCAAGACTGGATTTCCTGAAGATGTTCACAGTGCAGTAGTGTCAAGGAGTGTACATGGAGGACAGCCTCTTCTCAATGGTATTGTTAGAAACCATATTTTGAACTTTTTTGTTTCTTCTACTTGTAACCATAAGTCACTCTGGAGCATTTTCATCCTTAAACAGGACACAAACTCTTGCAGGAAAGAGCATCAGCTGCTCCGTGATTATTTCTTGGTCACTGTCATAGGACTTGGAAAATCTGTTTGCATTAGTGGCAGCACATGGGCCTCTGACTGTAATTTGAAAACATTGAGTGTTGCAAAACTTCCCATTATTCTCTAATTCTCAGCACAGCATTCTCACTGATGTTTCTTACTACGATTGACAATGTGTATGCATCAGTCTATATCAGCCCATGTGTGTATGAGGACGTATATCTATATCTATCAGCCCATGTGTGTATGAGGAGGTAAAGAAAATTTCCTTTCTGCTTTACAATTCCCATAGAAGAACTGCAGTTACACCCAGGGCTAGCACTTGTATTAATGCAGACAGTTCCCTTACTGCTTTTTCCTGGCAATCTGAGGAGAGACACCTATGAAAAGCAAGCAATGGGGCAGGCAGCAAAACTAGAGAGTGGCTGTGTGTGAGCCCCTGGTCAGTGACCACAGCACTGCAGGCTGTGTGAGGAGGTGTGCCAGGAGAGGCAGGGCAGTGCCAGGACTGTCTCAGGGACAGAGCACTGCTCTCTCACCCTGGCACCTACCTGCATCTGAATGGCACAGTGCCCAGGCTGGGGATGACCTGCTCTCTCATCTCAGTGAGCGCGAGCCCTTTCCTCCACCAGGGATGCCCTGCAGTCAGTACAATCTGCCCACAGGTTGTCCAGGTTCGGAATTCAGTTCACTGTTCTTTTTGTGTCTCTATTTTGCAGGGATAGAGAAGGGACAGAGGCAGATACTCTGAATGTTTCCTAGGTTTCCTAGCCAGTTAAGTTTCAGTGTACAAGTTTGCAGAAGTACAACATTTTTAAAAAATCTGCATTAATTCATCTGTTTTCTGAACTGCTAACATAGTTTTTTTTTAATCTAATTTGGAAATTGTGGAACTAAGAGCGTCAGTTTTAGACGATTTCAAATATAGCTTAAATAAGGACTAATTTAATTTAATTTGTTGTTTCTTTCACATATAAATTTGTCTACACAGTTCGAGGTATTTAAATGAAAAAAATTCTAATGAGTCTGCAAAACAAATGAAATAAAAGCTGTAGTCTTGATTTTACATGCTGTATGTAGCAGTCTCTCGTTAATTATATTTTACAGACCTGTTTTGTGCTTTCTTAGAAGTATAATGGAAACTTGACTGCAGGATGAATTGATTAGCTTTAGTGTATTTAAACTTGAGTTATTAAAGCTTTCTCTGTTCAGTTTCAAGGAAGTATATTCTACCAGCACAGACTTCCTTTTATTAAAAGGTGGCTTATAAATTTATGTATGGAAGTAAATGTTCTGCCAATTGAGAAAATAATAAAGAGGAAAGAGAATATTGCTTACTTTCCCACCAAATGGGAGTTAATAGGTGGCTCTCCTACAGACTTCTTTAAGAGACATCAGCATGAGAATTCCTTGGTATGTAGTGAACAAACATGGGCAGGGGGCAGAAACAGGGATGCAGAGCACAACAGCCAAATGCTTTCCAAAGGTGCCAACACGAAACCACCAAATGTTTGTTACAGGTTAGCTGCCATGCCATCAGTTCCTTTTGAAACAGAGATCACACAAGTTTTAAGATCTACTCTGTCCTGTGAATGTTCTCTTTACTCTGTATGGAATCAAGGCTGTCCCTGCTGTTTTTCCATTTTCCCACCAGTTAGGAACCACAGTAGACTGGGCACTAATTGTGTGTTATCATTGCTCATGCAAACCTTATGATAACGTCTGATCAGCTTTAACTGAGTCTGAACTAGTAACATAGGATGAGAAACTGACTTCCTGTCTCATTATTCATCCCATTCCCACAGTCCCTTCCCTTGCTTCTCAGAAGTGAGTGAAGCATGACTATTGGTTTGTCCTTGAATGGTATTAAAATGCATAGCATTTTAGGGAAGTAGGAATTGGAAACACTGTATGAGGCAAACAGTATGTATCACATCATATCAGCTGGTTGAAAAATGACCTGGGGGAGTCTTTTTCCTACCATCATTTCGTCAACTGAATTACTGCAGTGGTTAATTCTTTTGAAAATTTTGACATGCTTAAAAGCATATAATTTGCTGGTTACACATAAACATACAGTCCATCATTGCATAGCTTTGACTTAAATTTAATTACACTGTCATTTTGAAATAGTATTGTTGTCAAATGCCTATTTTCTGGTTATTAAACTAGATTCAGATGATGCTGGAAGTTAAGTATAGTTGCATGACATTTGCTTCGTAGGGATAATCGTGTGCCTGATTCTGATCTCAGCTGCCTCGCCTATCTAAATGCATGGAATTATTTAGGTTGGAAAATACCTCTAAAACCATAAAGTCCATCCGTTATTCCAGCACTGCCAAGTTTACTAAAACATGTTCCTAAGCACTACATGTCATTTGAATACCTCCTGAGCTGGTGACTCCAGCACTTTCCTGGGCAGCCTATTCCAATGCTTGCCACCCCCTTTGCTGAAGAAATTATTCCTAATATCCAGTCTAAATTTACCCAGTGGAAGGTGATGCCATTTTCTCTTGTCCTATCACTTGTTTCTGGGAGAAACAGCCAGCCCCCACCTCATTGCAGCCTGCTTTCAGGTAGCTGTAGAGAGCAGTAAGGTCACACAATTGGCCTTGGCTCACTGACCCTCTGCATTACCTTCCAGCAGATGAGCATTCCTTCCCAACCCCCTGAAGTGCAGTTCATCCCCTCATCTCAATCATCGGCAAAGATATTAAACAGGACTGGCCCCAGCTATGAGCCGTGGGGAGCCCCACTGGTGGCCAGCTGGCTGCAACTCCATGCACCACCGCTCCCTGGGCTTGGCCATCCAAGCAGTTTTGTTTTTTTTACCCAGTGAGCACTGCACCCATCCAAGCCATGAGCAGTCAGTTTCTCCAGAATACTCCAATAATCAGTGTCAGAGGCTTTTCTAAAGTCAAGGTGGACAACACCTACAGCCTTCCACTCATCCACTGAGAGGGTCACACTGTCACAACAGGAGATCAGGTCAGTCAAGAGCACCTGCCTTTCATGAGCTCAGTCTGGCAGGGCCTGATCTGCTGTTTGTCTTGTGTGAGCTGCATGGTGTTACTCAAGGTGATCTGCTCCATGTTCTTCCCCAGTCCCTAGGTTAGACGGACAGGCCTGTAGCTCCCTGTGTCCTCCTTCCGCTTCTTGTAGCTAGCTGTGCTAGCTCACCTCTGGTCAACTGGGACCTCCCTGGGACTGCAGACAAATGATGAAAGGTGGCTCGCTGAGCACTTCTGCCAGTTCCTTCAATACCTTTGTGTGGATCCCATCTGGCTCCATAGACTTGTGCGTGTCTAAGTGGTGCAGCAAGTCACTGACAATTTCCCTTTCTGTTATGGGGTCTTCACTCTGCTCCCTGTTCCAGTCTTCTAGCTCAGGGGCTGGGTAGGCTGAGAACAACTGTTTTTTACTGTTGGACTGAGGCAAAGAAAGCACTAAGTACCTCAGCCTTTTCCTCATCCTTTGTCCCTATGTTTCTACTCACATTTGATAAAGGATGGAGGTTCTTCTTAGCCTTCTTTTTGTGGCTGATTCCTAGAAATATTTTTTTTTAAATTGTCTTTTAATAGTAATCTGTCATCAGATTATGTTCAGTTTGGGTTTTGGCACTTCTGATTTTTTCCCTGTATTACCTTGCAATATCCTTGTAGATTCGTAGACTAGTTTCTATATGTTTTAGAGATGAAGGCTTTAATTTTCTTTGGTTTTGTGGATTGCTTTCTTGACAAGTTGCTTCTTAAATACTGCCCAAAAAAATGAACATATGTTTATCACCTGTCCTGTTTATTTGCTTTTGTCTAGTACATTGGGGGACTGGCTTCTCTTAAGGTCTTTGGCTTCTGTCTTACCAAAACTTAAATAAAACTGGAGTTACCATATGACTTGTTTGTCTTTGCATCTCAGTTGTTACAGTAACATAGGTTATCTTGCTTTTAAAACTCTGTTATAAGAAATCTTCTTGTACTACCCTGTACTGTATACTTTTTAAAGAGGTTTTTCTTCATCCTGTGTTCACGTGGTGCTTTTTTTGGTGGAGGATGGGTCTTGTTCCCATTGCATTTAAGAATAATTCATAATGGCTTTGTTCATTCATATGGCTAGGATATTATCACAGCATCTGCTGTTTTTTCCTTTTGTACATGAGGGCATGAGAGGCAACTACACAATCAGTTGTTGTCCAGGTGTTCAGTAGTCGCAGTATGTGAAAAATTGGTGGAGCAATATATATTCAGAACAACTTAAATTCGAAAAGGGAAAAAATCTCCCTATATTTATTAATGTGGGTTGGAGGGACAAAAAAAGAGAAAGAGAACTGCCCTTGCTGTCCTTGGTTTCAGGATGAGGAAATGGAAAAGATTATTCCAGCTGAGAAATCACAGAAGTTGTAAACCACTCCTTTTGTAGGCTGTGACTGAGCTGTGTAGGAGGTAACCTGCACCATATAGGCTGTCCCCTATTGCCTCCTTCTGGCATAGTGTCACCAGTGCCCATGGTCATGTGTTCCCCTGGAACAGACTTCCCTGGTCATAGCCTTGGAGACTTTTTGAAGCTGATACCGTACAATTTGTCTTTGTTCAATGTCTAACAAGTCTGACTTGAAGATACAATATGCTCAGGTCATTAGACACTTTGAGTCCTATAGGCCTAATATTGAATTGATTTATTATGTTTGACATGTTGTTTCACTTTATACCCATTGCTTCTTTGAAAGTACAGTGATTTTTACCAAGGAACTAGGTGAGGTCAGGACTATTACCTTAATTTCTGTAAAGGGAGAAAAAAGAAAATAGTAGTTTCAGAAGCAGAATTAAGAGAAACTTCATTCATTGCTAATAATTGTCTTAGTAATAAAACCATGGAATTATTTGGGTCTCCAGCTCTTCTAAAATTTAATATACTTGGAATATTTTTAGAACTTAAATCCTCCAACATTTGCAAAACAAAATAAGTAACGTGCAAAGAAGTGTCCAGTCATAACCTATTAGAAGTAGATATCTAACCCAAATATAAGGCACAGTACTTGTGACTGCTTTCTGTAAATGAAATATGATTACTGTTTGGAGAGCCATAAATAATATGTAGTATTCAGAGAAGAAGAGGTTAAGTCAGGAGGGAGTTCCATTCAATATATTAAATGCCCTTGCTTCTGCTGGTTTTATCACATTTTTGTAGTTCAGCCAGAGAAAAGTACTTGTGGCAGTTCAATATGTCCAGCATGTTTATCTAATCTTTGTTCTATATCCTGCAAATTTTAAGATACAAATAAAGTGTTTTCAGCTAAAATCATTCACCTCAAAAGGTTACTTGAATGGTTTGCAGAATCATTTCTTAGAGATTCTTACTCTGATAAATATTGTAGCAGTTTCTTATCTTTCAAAGATGTTATTTTAGCATTGTCTGTACTGTTACTAAATGCATGGTTTTAGTTTTCTGCTAAGCAAATTCATTCCTAAACCCTTCCTTCGAGCACTGTGTAGCTATAAAATATTTCTAAGGTCTTTGTGTTGCACAGTTATAAAGAAAAAATATGTTTTGGTGTTGATCACAGAGATAAGCAGTGATTATGGATGATTAACACTGTAGTTTTGTGAGCCATTTAAGCCAAAGTAAGCATCAGCTCTGCCAAAAAAGGCACACTTACACCTTCCCTCCTCTTTGAGCCTGGTACCAAGTGCTCATGAAACCATGAAATGAATGGGGTTAGCCAATTTGTCTGGGGTAAACTTTCACTCCCACTCCTTTAGACTTTTTTTCTGAAAGGCCTTGTAGGCTTAAAGAGAGCCATGGTGTCCCTGCTGCCTTCTCTCCTCTAGCAGTAAAATGCTTAGAAAATGGTGTTTGTTTTGATGCTTTCAAACTGAGTGACAAAACTTGATTTTTGCATTTTCCCACAGACTTATTTTGTAGTTTACTGTTGAAAATGCCAATTGCTCTCAGCCCAGAAATGTGTTACTGTTTGGAGCATGGCTCTCAGGCATGGCCTGGTGCTTAAGAGTAGCTTGACATTTCTTAATGAGGTGGTGGAGGGTTACATGGATGCTGTCTGTCCCAGGTGAAGCTACTTGGTTTTGTTGCTAGTGGTGTTTTACTGTTCTACATATACAAATGTCCACTATCATCTAAGAATAAAATTCTTTTCTTAAAAATCCTAGTGCTTAAAATTGAAGACAGCAGCACGTCTTTTAAGGCACTTTAACTGTAGAGCCAGGGAAAGTGTTCTTAGAAGAATTGTATTTTCCAAGAGAGAAATTAGTCTTTCCCAAGAAAAAAAATTAGCTTTTTTTTTTTTTTTATTAAAAAAAAAAAGAGAATGGTAACCACTTCTTTTGACGTCTCCTTGCCTTAAGCAAAAAGACAAGCTGACAAGTTCCTTCCAGGCAGACAGCCAAAGAATCTCAGATAGTTGGGGTCTCTCTATGAGCTGCTGGCAAGCTGGGGAAAAATTGTTTCAATTCTTCCCAAATGTATTGTTTTCTGAAATTCTTTTCCTGTACTCTTCACCCTGCCCCCCCTTGTAAAAAAAAACAAACAAAACAAAACAAAAAAAAAACAAACAAACTTCTACAACCTACCATCCTTGTAGTTACTCTTTTAAGCCTTAGTGGGAGTAAGAAGTTTTTTTTCCAAAAGCTTCTGTTGTAAAGATATTTTTCCCCCCTCGGTTCTGCTTAATATTTAGTAGGTTTAGATTTGCTCTCTTCTGCGAGTAGAAGAGTAAATTCTGTTGCTGTTACTTGGTTATGCTGTGCCTTCTTGTTTTATTGTATGTTACAGTTGTATTCCAGTTCTTCATTTCTTGCCTTTTTAATCCTTTTCGTTTTCTTTTCTCAAACAGTTTTCCTGTTTGTACTCTTTTCATACCCCACAGCATCCTAAATTCTCCAGTGCCAGTTTTGAGCTTACTATCCTGGATTGGAAGAGCTGCTTCTCTTTGCTTTCACTATGCTAGCACAGTACCTGTTTTGTGATGCCAGTTGTCTGTTTATGTACTGAGCTCTTAAATCTATTCTTAGGTACTCGTCCCCTGAAAATTAGAGCTTTATTATGCTGAAGCAAGAAACTTCTTGAGATGTCATTTCCTTATTCCCTTTTACTAACTACTTAAACATGGATTATATCGTAGAGTAGATATAGCATGTATTCACCTTGCTGAAGAGTGGTAATATACCTGTTTGAATGGTGACTCCTTTTTGTGTTTTTTTGTGTGACTTGTATTGATATCTGATTTTACTTTTGAGTACTAAACTACTGACTATAAGTTGGTATTTTCTTGTTCCAAGCTTGTATGTAGAATACCACATACATACAAACAGAGAATAAGCGTAAATAATGAAGTGCAGTGATGTTATGAATGTGTACAAAGGACAAACATTTCAGAAACATAATTCTATTATGCCTTGGTGGACTGTAAACCTATTATGGAATTGTATGTAGCGTGTGAATCAATTAGTATATTGACTACCAAAGAATTTATCACTTGAGTTCTAGATAAGAAGGAATTCTAAAAAGTCTTATAAACATGAACTAAAAAAAACTTTTACTTTTCATGGAATATTTGTATTACAGATGAAAATACAGTTTGTAGTTAAACCCTAAGTGAACTATTCTCTCTACTTCTTCCAAAGAAGCAAAATGATTCTCCCTTATTCCCTGGAAAAGGGGCGCTGCTCCTGTTTCTTGTGTAGACTGTTACAACTCCATCTTGATAAAGATAAAAATACACCTACAGAGAAATTACAGAAATCTTGAATGGTTGCAGTGTTCTGGGATCTGTAAATTACTATCTTAGTTAATTAGTCCAGTTCAGATAGTAATTTCTGTCTGCAGTGCATTTACTTGGAATGCACTGAATTAATTAGTGTTTATTTTCCTATATCCAGCTGGTTACTTGTGAGGGTCTCAAATGTTAGTGTCCTTTCTGTGTGCAGAACTCTGAAATACAACAGCAGAATTGTTAGCTGCCTCAGTAAGCTCTGAGCATGGCTCAATGAAGGATGGCAAAGTGGATGTTTCTTTCTGCCCTGTGAAGCTGGGTCTAGCATTATAGTCTTTCTAACACCATTTAGTGTAGCCTTAGTTCAATTTTAAACTATGCCATCTGGCTTTGATTCCCGAGGGGCCATTATTTCTCCTGGAATTGTTGTAGTTAGAGCATTCTTCAGCGCTGACCAGTGCTCTAGGGAAGGCTGGGAGGGAATGGTGGCTGCAAAGCTGTGCAGAAAACCTCTCCAATAGGCAAAGGTGCCCTTAGGTATGGGTGATTTAATTAGTTACAGAAAAAAAGTTGCTGTTGCATGCAAGAGCTGCATGGGAAAAAAATGTTTCTTTGTGTTGTATATAAGTATATGCAATACACGGAGCAGAAACTCAGGTGAGGCATTCTGTGTTAGCATACATAATGTGAGAAAATGGTATTTATAATTAGGCATTCAGATTGTCACTTAGGACTGCAGTACATCTTCTGTTGACTTGTCATTTTTTTAACAATCTGGAAAACAAATTTACTAGAGCATCCTACTGAACTGATATTACATGGAAAATATCCTTTATTGCTAAACATATTACCATACTAAATACAGGTAAGCTCCTCTAGTATTTAAACACTTAAAGCCCACATTAATTCAAACACCACTGCATTGAAGACTTGGATATAAGACAACAAATCCCAAGTACAGTTTCAATGTCTCTGATTTTGGTTGAATGCCGTGAGGCTGATGTATTGCTTTTGGTTGAACATGGGACACTCAATGTAGGGGCATTTTTTTATTCTGGGAATGATAACATTATGAAAGAGCTCACTTCCAAGCTTTCACAACATGTCCTAGACATCAGAGCCAGTCTTCTAAACTCAGGGAAAAGGAGGAGGAGAAGGAACGTGCAGAGGAACAGGGTCAGATTTGGATGGAAAGGAAATTTACTGGACTTGCTATTATCTTCTGATATAGACTGTAGTAGGAGCAACTTGCCTTTGTTACCCTTTAAATTTTCCCAATTTAACGCCACACGGATGGTTTTGTGCACATCTCCATGTGCCCTTACTGGTTGATGTGTCCTCCAGAGGGCAGGGAAAATAATGTTGGGGGATAAATGGATTGAAATGCTGGAGTACAAAATGGAGCTGAGGCTGGGGAAAGGATGAAAGCAGAAGAATCCAGGTGATGAAGGATGATGGAATAGGTGGAGGTGTGAACCCTGGTGTCATCCAAGGGGGAAGGGAAAGCACAGGTTCTCCAGAAAGAACAGAGAAGCTTTGCAGTAGTTGGAAGAGGAAGCAG
The DNA here is from genome assembly GCA_025920805.1 of Petroica traversi. Classification (NCBI taxonomy): domain Eukaryota; kingdom Metazoa; phylum Chordata; class Aves; order Passeriformes; family Petroicidae; genus Petroica; species Petroica traversi. The sequence continues at coordinate 7,756,641 of JAHLSL010000019.1, forward strand.
AAGCAGCCCAAGGAAAAAGGAAGGTATCCTGGGATGCTTTCATATTTCCTCATGACATCCAGTTTGAGCTAGTCACAGGCATCTGATACCCACCTTGAAGGAAATGCTGAGGACCCAGTGGAGCTCACCAGTATTGAAATAAGCTGAGAAGTGCTGAGAAGCTTTTCTAGAAGAAACCGCCAGGCCTTCTTGACACCAAAATGACAGCATAGTGTCCCACATCTTCGATTTTTCCTTGCAATTTACACTAATGCAAAAAAACCTAATTATCTGAGTATTCAACCAAGGTCATAACATGCACAAGGAAGAGCCTTTTGAAGATAAACTGATTTTATAGCCAAGACATGAGGTTAGCCAAAGTACCTACAGCTGCACATCATGACTTGTCCACTGTTTTGGAGGTAACATTGAGTTGGAGCACTAAGTGCCCATCAGTGTCTATGAAAGTGGTAGTAGAACCCACTGCTGCTTCTTGTTACAGGTGATTTGGTGCCAGCAATATTTTTTCATTTTTTCTCACTTTGTTTGCATAGATTTGCAGTTTAACTGCATATGAAAACATCAGCCTTAAGTACATCTACAAGAGGATATACTCGAAATGTAAATCTTTCCGTTGTTGCAAATGCATCACAGTTACGTGACTGCAGGAAGAGTGAGTTTGATCAGCAAGGTGATCCATCACAAAACCATCCCTGCTTTTTTTGGTCGGCTCGTTCTCTTGTGGATCAGCTTAGTTGATTTGCTGGGATCTGCTGTGGAAAAGGAGATAAATTAATGAGAAAAGAGGTATGTTGGTGGTGATGAGATAAAAGGAGGTCATAACTGAATGAAACTGCACTGTGTTAGATTCTCTGTTCGGTTTTTTTCCACCCTCTTTTCTCTCTGCTGCACTTTCTTCCTGCTGTTTTAATATATTCCAGAATTGGGCAGTTGAGGATCAGTGCCCTGCTGTCCCTTGCCCTTGTTGCCTGCTGCATCCCAGCACTACCCAGGCAGAGCAGTGAATTGTGCTGACGGTTCAGAGCTGGGTTGCAGATGACAGTGAGCAATCCCATTAACCTGCCAGCCTGGCTGCAGATAATCCTGAGAACCAGGGCACCCAGCGCTGCCCTCGGCTGCCAGCCCTCGCCCCGCTGGCTGCAGCTCCTGCCTGCCTGGAGGTGCTGATGCTCTGGGCAGAGGAGCAGCACAGCACGGCTCAGGTGCATTTCCTCCCTCTCTGAGCTGCCTGCAGAGCTCAGAAACTGGCCCATTTTGAGTTTTCTTTCTGCTGTGTTTTGGCAAACCTGTGAGCAGTGGCAAATATTATGATCATGTCTGCTTGCCTGCAGCTCTTTCTTGTGCACTGCGCTGCCTTTTAAGAAGGAGGTTTTGTTTGGTTTTGAAAGTTAATGGCATATGCCTCTCAGGTTGTGGAGAGGAGGAATTATTTAAGGCCCTCTGTGAGTTCCAGTTTAACACTCTCTTAAATAGGAAAGTTAGAATCCCTAAAAGCACAATTTGTAACATAAAAGCTATCAAAATAGCAGTGCAATCTGTTAAAGTGTTTAAAAATTTGATTCTCTGCAGTTTAAAATGTGAAATAAATGTACACTAATTGTTTTGAATGGAGATGAAGATGGTGTTTGAAGCCAGTCCTTTAAAGGAATTAGTGAGATAGCACTGCAGCTAATGGTGGAGCACTATTTTCCTGTAATGGGCTAAGCAATGCTCTCTAATTAGCTTGCAAATTGATATTCAAATACAAGTAAACTGGCAATCAAATACAAGCAAAACATCTATATAAGTAGACATCAGTGTCTGCATTTAGCATACCTGTATTAAAATTATGTGTGGGTAAAAGGTAAGCTCTTAGTTGTTTTCAGCATGGAGCTTTTATTAATTGTGGCTCACTGGTTACAATAGATCATTATTTTAATTTAAGCACATGAAAAGAGGAAAGAGAAATTTCTTCCACGAGTGAGTGGCTTTTAAGCATTAGTAACCTAATAGTAAGTGTGTATGAGGTTTTTTTTCCTGTGTTCATTTCTTTCTGGTTTTGTCAACTAGTTGTGCACATAAGATTTGATATATAGCTGAGTCAGTGGAAGTTACTCCATTCAGTTTTCCTGGATTTGGATCATATTTATGTTTACTATTAAAATTATTGCTGTATGGTGGAACCATTTCATTTTCAAGCCTTGTGCCAGAAACTGGGTGCATAAAATATTAGTGGTGTTTTTGGTGGTAGGTAGTATACAGGTTCTTAAACTAGAATTGAGTGTCTGTCTCAAATATGTTTCTACAAAGGAGAATCATAGAATGGTTTGGGTTGGAAGGAACTGAAAGACCATCTAGTTCCAATCCCCCTGCCATGGAGAGGAACACCTTCCACTAGCCCAGATTGCTCAGAGTCCCATCCGACTTGGCCTTGGACACTCCCAGGAATGGAGCTTCTCTGAGCATCCTGTTCCAGTGCTCCACCACTCTCACAGTAAAGAATTTCTTCCTCGCCATACAGGAGAGCTGGTGCATAAGAACTGTCGCTGGGAAAGGTGAACAAAGACCACACATTTAAAATTTGGTCTTTGGGGTCTTTTTAAGGTCTCTATTTTTTATAAAACATCTCTTACTCATTGACACACTGATACCTTGCTAACTACCCTCTGTAAGCATATTGTTTACTGACAGATAAAAGTGTGAACCGTATCAGTGGGTCAGGTATGTGGTTTTATCAACCACCAATACTCCTTCCATCAGCTGTTATGGTGTTTGTTCAGCATCATCTTTTATGCTAAAAATTCTTTGGAATGTACTGCCCTAAATCAAATTCTTACATCTGTGCATTCATTAAATCCAATTAATGTTTGCATAGATTTAGGTTTCAGTGCTGACTATGGTCTCAGTTTTTTAAGGGGGAAAAACTCAAACAGAACCAAAACAAAAAAAAGACCTTGTGTTAAGTGTTTTCTGTAAAGCAGCAAGTATGCTTTGTACACCATAGAAATCAGTGAAAGACATAAGTGAAAGTCTTTGACTTAGCAATTCAGTATGTGCTTTTCTGTTCAAATAAACCCAGTTTTCCCTTCACAGGGTTTTAGTGCATGTATGTGCTTTTATAAAAAATTGATCAGCTTGGTTCTCAGGGGGTGGTTAATGGGGGAGTGTAGGTCCCTCAGAGGTCACAGGTTCAGATTAGTCTGTCATCTGCATCCAGTAGCCAGTAACTGCTTGGTAGGTTATGCAAAAGGAGCTTTGGTTGATTTTTGTTTCTTCTGAAGGAGTCTCTGTTGAAAAGGTACTTATTACATAAGAGCAGAAATGCTGCTGAAATTAGTGGAAACTAGGGCAGCGTATGCGGACAGGGAGTGCTCATGTGTATGAAGGTAGCTGGAGAAGGTCAGTATCACAGAGCTTTCCTGACTGGAAGAGAGAAACACTGAAACAGAGTGGAATTTTAACCTCTCGGAGCGCATTTATGCAGAGCTGAGATGTGTTAGGGCAGTAGTTTTAACAGCTTGGAGCAAATAGCACATCTAGAATTTCAGGTGTTGGAGGTTGTTTCTGCCCACGTCTAATTGATTCATTGTGTTTGTAAGAACTGGAATGAAGTCTGTATCACATTGAAACTTCAAATACAAATCAACAGCAAAAGAAATCCCTCTCATCCTTACCCTGTATGTCACTACCCGCACTTCTGACCATGTCAAGTCTCATTTAATTAAATTCTTGTCGTTATGCCTGTGTGCCAATTAATTATTTAAGAATGATATGTGTCATTATTTATAAAAATGGATCTTTTTTCCTCAGAGAAAGTGATTATATCAGTTGTTACAGCTGCAAATGATCTGGAAGTTATTTCTTCCTTCCAGTTTTTGGAACACAGTCTTTGTAATTTACAGATGCATGCAAAAAAGCCAACATAGTGTGGCTAAAATGGAAGATTTTTATTAACCTTCAGTGGATTTGCTGTTTAAAGGAAGCAAATCCCACAAAAGCACAGGTGCACCTGGCTTTAGGAAGCAATTTTGCAAGATATATCCCAGCAGAACATGGCTGTTCCAGTCTGCTGGGTAGGTCATGGTGCTGTGATGAAGCCTGGGTTAAAGTGGCCACTGTCTCAGGATCTGTGGGTTTTATATTGCAGTTGATTTAAAATGAAAAGTTATTGAGTCCTAACAGTGTTGAGTTGTGTGTTCCTCAAAAACCCCAACAATAGTGTACAAAGATTCTTTATTTTTTAAGCCACTTCTGTCATGCAGGACATGGACAAAAAACTGAAGAAGCTCACTCCAAACATTTGTTCCTATAAGTTACTGTCAGCTTTCAAATGGTACCTACAGTTTTTGTAGGGTAACCAAATAAGGTCTTGGAAAAGGCTGTTTTTGAAGATTGCTTGCTTGAAGATGATAGTTTGCAAACAATTAGAAAACTATGAGTGTGAGTCTAGCAGATGAGCAGTCTAGTAAGGGCTTTATATATATTTTTTAGTAGCACTAACTTATTGTAAAACATTTACACTTTTGTAGAAAGGGTGCAGATAGACAAATAGTTTGGTAAGCCCTTACACCAGTGTTTTAATAATGTCTGTCAACCATGTATATTTATGATGCAGAGAATTTTTCAGATTATGGGTAGTGTCAAATGTCACTGCAGGTCAAAATGTGGAGTTTTTTGCTTATAAGTCTTTCTTTTTATTAGGTGCTAGAGTTCTAAAGTCTCTGTATTACTGCTTTAGTAAGAACCTTGCTGTCATGCATTTTAAAATCTCTGCATGCCATGCACAGATCTGCATGCACAGGATAAATTAAATTCTGAGCTTGCCATGGCATGAACTGAGAGAGAGGAAGGCCACCTTTGTGTCATTTTGTATCTCATACTTTATGTTAATTTTGCTAATTTTGCCCACAAAAATATATTTTGGGGTTTTTTTTGTATTTTATTATATAATAATTGTTTTATTAACAAAATTATAATATTAGACAAATTTATGAAAAGAGCTGGAGATGCCAAGGGGACAGTGAGGTCTGTAATACACAATATGGGACAGACAAATGGTTTTAGTTTGTTTTACACATTTCTGATAATGGGATTAGGGGATTAATATTCATTTATGCACCTTCTGTTTGCTGCCTTTCTCAACACATGTGGATGAACATGGTATTTCTCCTCTTTTTAATTGATGTTCCTACTAAACGTTCAAAATACATTTTCCTCACTATAGCGAAGTTTATCTTGTTAATGTTTATCTTGTAAAAAGTTTTTGCTACAGGCTGCAGAATTTTTAGTGGTTCTATGACTTGAACCATCAGGTGTTCCGAGCCCTCCAAGTTGGATGTTACAGGTTGCAGGCACTATCTGTGGCTCTTAAAAAAAAAGTTAAATCTCTGTGATTTGAAGACTGAAAGGGTGCTATCATGGGGGATATTGAAAATGGCTGTGAAGATTAGAAGGTCATTTTGGAAGACTGATTGCCACAAGTTCCCTCATTTCAAGAGCAGCAGTTGCCCTTACTTAGAGGATAGAGCAGAGCAGCATCAGCAGCTCCCAAATAGAGGAGCATATCTTGCTAGTGACAGACAAATGTAAAACAGATGCACATTAAAATAAGGTTTGCTGATAACAGTCCTACTTGTGCCTCACTCTTCCAGACCCAAATGCATTGGAAGATTTTGTGCAGAGGCATTTGTGTTGCTGTGGATGAGGTGACTAAATTAAAGCTTGGTCTCTGTTTTTGGTTCTTTAAAAGGTAGTAGGACCAAAGAGGGTTCGACTGGGGGGTCGGCTGAAAGAGGTGTTTCTCTGAGGGACTGAATGGTACAACTTTCTTTGTGAGCCACACGGCAGATAAGAAGACAACCCACTGTGCATCTTCCCTGGTGATGAAAGAGCTCAGGCAGATGTTCCTTCCCAAGTCTGAGGTCTAAATCCTGTATTGGAACAAAGCGATCTAAATTACTGTGGGAGAGGGCAGTCCCACATCTCTTCCTGGCCCTTCCCAGATGTCCAGCTGCATGTTTTGCACTTGATACCGTGGGTACAGCCTCAGTATGAATCAATGTATTGGTCTGATCAAATGGCAGGCTTACACTGAAGTGAAGGAGAAGTAATATTCCTGTGGATCAGCTGGATGAATCTAGTTGACCCATAGCTGCACTGCAGTGGCTTCTGGGAGAAGAGGGATAAGGGACCATGGGCTTCAAGACCACATCTTTTAGTGGGATCTTGTGCCTAATAATTTTAATTGACATACCAGAAGTGAATCCTATCTGTGTTTGCAAATACTGCTCATTTTCTCCTGAGATCTTCATCTCTCACTGGCCAGCCATACTGCTTTGCTGTCCTTTTAGGTCTGCAGAACCAGGGTGGTTGATTTGAGCATCTAGTATGCAAATCGGATGACCTTTTCACTATGATTGCCTTTTTTTCTTTTTTATTAATGAATGTATAAATCATGGATATTTTCACCATTAACTCAAGCCCTTCTGTGAAATATGAGAATGATGTGCAGCATTTTAATCTTCAGTCTGTCCAGTCTCTCTCCCTTCACACTGACTATCCTGAGCAAGTGGCAGTCTCTTCAGACAGGAGGAGTTGCAGGTTTGTTAGAAAGACAAAAGCGAGCAAAGCTGGCTGCCATAGTTGTAAGCCATTTTTGCATGCACTCCATGCTGAGCTCTCTTTAGTCACCTGGGGTGATGTAAAACATGACAGTCTACCAGGGCTGCTGGAGGGGCTTCAGTGGCATTCTCAGTTCCTCAAGCTTTTCCATGTGTAGAGATTTGAGGGATAGCTCTGCTGGGGCTCCTGCTGTAGCAGAGGCTACTGCTGCCTGGGTGTGTGCATGCTGGCTCTCTGCTGGAGGCTGCCATCCTGCAGCAGGGCTGGTGACGCAGGCTGCCTGTCTGTGCTTTGCCTCCGAGGGTCAAAACCTCCTGTGAATTATCAATAAAGATGTGCTGACACCCGGGCAGCAGCAGCAGGACTGGAGCAGCACAGGGATGTGTGTGGCCTTCTGTCAGGTCTTGCTTGTCACTGTCCTTAACAAAGTCAAAGCAGGTATCTGGGGTTGGAGGTATTTTGTGGTGGGAAGGCAAAAGAGCCCCAGGACTCTGGGTCACAGGGACCTTTGAAGTGTTCTTCAGAAAATGGTCTGCAGTGCTTCCTGAAATAAATTCCTGTGGTAACCAGACTAAGGCTGAAGTCTTGTTCTAGGTATATGTACCTATGCAGTTGGGGTTAAAAATAGAGACACGTTCTCCTTGACTTGTAATAATCAGTTTGATTAAGTTTGGGTTGAAACAACAGGGATGTTTCCTTTTAAGCTGAAGGCTGTGATTTGTTTTGTTCAACATTTCTAAAGCTTCCCATTAAGGGAGGAAAAAAAACCCTAGCAGCCTTGTAAACTGTCTACTACAAAGTTCTTTAAATAGCACAATCTATCTCTCCCCTTAAATTAGTGGTCGGCTTAAAAGTAATTCATCAAGACCAGTGGATTTTCATAAGTATGTGGTATAAGAAAGAGGAAAACTAGGTCTGGAGTTTCTGAGAATACTTGAAATTCAAGGCAAATCTGGCTAGTCTAAAGTAAACCACAAACATAGTAAGTTTCTAGTATTTAGGGATTTGGGATTCTGATTGTTTTTTATTTTGGAATATATCAGCTAGAAAAGGGAAATTCTGTAGTATCTGCTGTGGGTCTTGCATTCTAGAAAAGACTTGAAAGCTCTTTTTATGTATCTTCTGTGAATGTTACAGGTAATGACAGAGGTGTTGGTTTCCTATTCAGGTACAAATAGGAATAAAGGTGTATCTCGAGATTGTTTTGTGTGATGAAGAAAATAATGTATTGGACGGCATAGTTGTGTTTCTTCAGATGAAGATTTTTTGATACCTGATTTGATTATAACTGACCCAGTATTGCTTTTTCTTATGACTTACATATTTGATGTAGAGTTGGATGTTTTTTAGTACCTTTTCTTTTTAATTAAAATACTGATCTGTAGTTGCATAACCTAAACATCTAAAGTTACATTAGTGTTTTCTACTGGTTTACATGGATTATTTTTTTATTTGCCCTTGACTTGTAATGAGCCTATGAGCTACTAGCTATCTGTGTGCCCATGGGCAGATCCTGATTCTAAAAGTAAAAACTGACAGCTGTGGCCAGAGGGGGCTTTTCAATGCAATACAGTGTGGCTTTGCCAATAATTTTAATTTTTCTAAGCAGAGTTTAAGGGAGAGAGGGGGAGCTTTCATTGTTGAGTCAAAAATTTAATGCAGACATTTCTTTTTTATTATTTTTCTTGTGCATCTGAAATATTTTGTGCTCTTATGAGAACATTGTGAAAATAAATCTGCAGTATTTAGACAGATGCAGTACAGAATGACTTCCTCATCTGAATTCAATGACTGCCTGCCTTGCATGGGTGAATACTTGTCATGGTGCAAAACTTCAGAAGTACACTGTAATACTGAAAAAATAGAGCCGTTTTAGGGAGTATTAGGAATTTGGAAATGTTCAGCTTTTCTGAAATGCTGTGCAAGGAACTGAATATGAATATTACATTTTAAAAGAGGCAATTTTAATTCACTTGCGACAGTGCACCTATTAAGCAAAGATCAATAAATAGATCATAAAAGTTAACGTGCATCTTGGTCTTTCTGCAGGTATTCAGTGTGAGGAAGGAGGAGAATACAAAAAGAAAGAAAATTATTAGATTGAGTACACCATGGGTTTTTCTTGTTTTCCAAGTCACAAGTTGGGAAGTCTGTGACATGATAAAACATGGAAATCTGTAGTTCCTGCATACTTACCTTTAAGACTGGTAATTAGATGTTATTTCTGTAACTTTCTTGTACTTCTGTCAAACTGCAGTAGATGTGAAAACAAGAGACATCTGTTTTTTCTCAAATGATAAATGCAGTACCTCAATAGCAATTAAATTATATAGGCTCAGCTCTTATTAGGTGAACTGTTTTGTTTTTTTCTCCTTTATATTCTTGAAGTAGCAGGAAGCAGTGAAATTTCATCATTTACTGTCAGTACAGAAGCTGCATTCAAAGCTTGAAGTGAATTTTGCTTTCTAGAAACCTGTGGTTAATACCGGAGATGAATCGTGCTGTGCAGTGCTGGAAAGCAGAACATCTTGTGAGCTGATTCTGGTGTAGGAAGTGCCCAGAACTACAGGGAACTTCACACTTTTTTTCGGGAATCCTTTCACTTTCTAGTCACTGATGCTGTAGGGAGCAAGAGCCCACATGCTGCTGTGTGTCACTAGAAATGCCAAAGGTTCGTAGGTGGTTTGGAGGTAGAGTACTTGCTGTATGGGAGTTTGGCTGGAAGATTGCACTGGCCAAAAAGGTCCCCTTGCTCAGCAACCCTGCTCCGTCTGAGTGTTTAATGAGTGTTTTCTCCATCTTTCTGTCATTCTACTTAAAATTTCTCATCCCTCAATTTCAAAAGCTGTAGTTTAGGGTATTTGGAAACACTTTAAAAGTGATATGACATTGACAGTAAGCACAGCCTTGGAGGAACAGGATTTTTATAGGAGGATGCCAGGAATGGTTTAAAAATGCAGAGCAGTGCTCATAGTTAGAGCAATTAAGCATGAAAACTTTCCAGTAAAAATGTTGAGATGGGAATGGGCTTTTCAATAATGCAGTAACTCTGCTATCTACTAAAGCCTTTGATTTTTTTTTTATTTTTTTTTTTAAGGAATAAAACAAAAACACCCCCTGGTTTTATGTAATATGTTTTGCAGCCTTTGTGTCTTTGTTTCATGCTGTTAGAAAGCTCGGTAAGCAATACGAGTTATTGACACCTAGTCCAGTTTTTCATATCCCATATCCTTTGCTCCTAAAAGGTTATCATCATTGCATACAGGAGGAGAGTAGCATATGGATTAAAAGTATCTAGCAAAGTAAATGTAAGGCTAAGTAAGTGTAATGCAGCTGGGTTACCTTTACTGAAATATTTTCTCCTTAAATCTCGTAAGTTGTCACTGTGTGTCATACTGCTTGCCTTTGCATCATTAGTCAAGGCAGCTTGTGTCCTGAGAGCCTGAAGGGCTGGTCTAGAAACCTTTGCGTTGTGCAGGTGGGAAGGAAAGCTTTGGGATCAGACAGCTCTGAACGGAGCCACACATACTAGTAAGACATCGCTTCCCACCCATGGGCATGGTAGCATTTGTGTGCCATGGGGAAAGGACAGTGGGTTTGCTGAGGCACAGTGTGCCGCCAGTTCCACCAAGCAAGGCAAATCTGTCCAAGAAGATCAGACCTGTGCTCCACCCTCATGCTGGAGGGTGGAGCACCCTCATGCTGGAAATGAAGGCACAATTGCAGTCTTCAAAGTCTTGGGAGACTTAGATGAGTTTTTTAAAAGTACATTTTAAAAAAATAAAAAGCAAGTATCAGAGCTGATCTCTATATTTAAGAAGGGTCTAGCTGTAGGATAAGCTTCCATCTGAAGTAGAATAGCCTTTAAAAAAATGAGTATTTTCAAAGAGCAGCTCACTGTTTCACCCAGAGAGACGATGTAAAGAACCCTCACAAGAAAGTCTTCTTACATATTTGGCCAAAATAGTCTTTTGTAAAGATAAAGAAGAAAAATGGGGAAATCCTCCTCTCCTCTCCTCAACAGAGGCTTGGAGTAGAAATACTCACTAAAGACACATTTTGGTCTTTAGCTGTCAGTATTTTCATAGTGGGAAAAGCTGAGGATGGTTGTTTAACCTTTTCTTTTACCTCTTCCTTTCTTCCCCTATATTTTTTTTAGCCTCTATTAATCTAGTGTTAAGTTTTGGAGAATGAAGACTTTTGTTGCTGCCACATACTGTCTGTTCTTTGATACATTTCTCACATTTTTGTCTTTATTTTCTATGACTTTAAAAAATAACCTAGTGAGTGAAATCAGAGAGAAACCAGAACGTGCACATGCATCAAACTTCTCTTTGAATGCCACAGATTCCGAGGCTATTTTGAGCAAATGACTTAAGAGGTGTGTCAGTGAGCTGATGGTCCTTATCTCTGGCTGTCACCTCCGTGTCAGATCCGATGGGACCTGGGCATGCAGAATGTGTGCTGCATTCCCAGATGCTGTCCTGCCACAGCTGCGGGGAGGTCAGATGCTGGAGGCACCTCTGGTCGTCTCCAGGCAGCTCCCAGGATGGTAGCAGCAGAAAGCATCTGTGGTTTATTTTAGTCTAGTGACTTTGTCTCCGGCCACAAAGCAGAGATAGGAAAATCAAAGAACTGCATGCCTCCAGGAGCCTGTAGTGGGTGTGATTCAAGAAGTTATCTGCAGGTGACAAGGTGTTCCATAAACTTCATTGTATGGTTTCTGGCTGTACTTTCTGCTGGGTCTATAATTAGTTGCTAGTCATTAATGTTTCATGCATGAAGTGCAGTGAAGATGTGAAAGTGAAATTCTCAGTCAAAAATGAAGCAAAAATTAAGGCATCAAGGAAAACAAGCAGTCAAGATTTAAATACCGAATATTTTTAATAGCAGTGAAAATCTGAGCAAGTTTCCGTGGGAATCCTTTACAGCTAAAAGAGGAAGATTTGGGGTCAGATCCTGCCGTGCTGGATGAACTTATGTGTTTCTCCGCTGCCAGGGCCTGTAAAATACAGCAGTCAAAGGTGACACAAAAAATACTGTTGAAAGAAACTAAAACCACCTTAATTTAAAAAATCATAACTATGTGAGTAAAAGTATTGTGCTTCCAAATTGTTTGTCCATCTCGCTATGTAAAATAATGTAGATCTAGTAATTTAAAGTTACCAGATAGTAATACAAGAATCTTTGGTGCTTAGGCGGTTGGACTTGACATGCAACCTAGCTGTCGGTATCCTTTGACTAGTAAATTAACCCAGCTTTTTAATAAAGAAAATATTTAAGGGGAGGAGAGTACTACGCTGAAGGTACAGCACCCTGAAGTTGTTACTTTTTATGTACTAAAATTAGAAATTGTGACAGTTCTGGCAGTGGGACTGAACTTTGTGTGGGTGTGGCAGTTTTTTGTCTTGTGTAGATCCAGGTTGCTGCTCAAATATATTGCCTGTGAAGATAGGGGTAGATGGCCTTAAAATGTTTCTTATACCGACTGAACATTGCTAATTCTCTAGAGCCTGCCTTGATGTTTCATTCCCTAAAAGAAGGCTATGCTCTCCATTTCTCATTGCTAAACCTGTGAACCACTGGTAAGTGTGGTTCAGAGGTCTCATATAGAATTAATACATGAGGCAATTAATGTTCCACTGCATTAAAGCAAAGTTTGTCTTCTGTCAACTTTTACACTCCCCGAGAGCAAAGAGGCTCGAGTTGGCATGCTTGCTTGCCATCTGAAGTCTAAACAGGGATGTGGTCAAGAAGGAAAGTTGAGAGGAAGATGTCAGGGTTTTAAAGTTCTTTCATATTTTTCCAGACAGAATTTTGTTAGGAAGGACCTTTGTGGTGATGCTTTTTTTGTTTGCAAAGCTCTCTGACAATGACAAGCCCTGGGTAGTGCAGGCTGTCATTATTGCCGTCCGTGGTCTAACCATTGCTCAATGTGCATATTTTGTGATGTCTATAATCTTCTGACAGGACAGGGCTGTTGAAATGCCATGTAAAGTTCATTCCATCCTTTTTAGTAGTTAGCTGAATTTTCTTCAGAAAGATGGTTTTGCTTCGTGGCAAACCTTGAAAGATGATCTCCAGTATTTTCTGTACGTAAGAACTAATGACAGAGTTACAAAAACAGCCGCAAACTTCTTTGAGCATCATGCTCAACTCTTCATTTGTTTTCAGAGTAGTTGCACGTAGGCTGAATTGACCTTTTTGACTTAAGTTTGCTCCGTGCAGCAAGAGGCTCTGGACTTACTTGGAGACCTCTCAAATCTGTCTTCCTATACTTCCACTATATCCATACCTCCCTGAAAGGAGGACCCATCCCGACCCATCCCGACCCATCCCTACCCATCTGCACATTTTCATCCTGCTTTTTTAAATGCAGACCCCAGCACTGCTTTTGCCACAGTTCCTGCTGTTGTCCTCCTCTGTATCCCCAACCTGTTGAACCAGAAAGGCCTCATCTTTAAAGAGTGTACCTCAAATACAACTTTGCTTCAGCTTTGTTGAACAGGTTATCATTGTCATGTAGCAGCTGATGGCCTCCTTGTGCACATGCCCAAGTGGTGGCACATCCAGAAGTCGGCAAACTGAATGCTACCATTCATTGCTAGTTTATGCCAAAATTTTTTCGGCGTAAGGTGTGTATTTGAATGCTATTTCTTTTGACTAGATCACTCAGCAGATAGACCTTTCCATTCTTGCACAGTCTTCCCATTTTTTATGCATAGCCCTGTGAAGTGTGTAATGTTGGGAGTTGGGATATCAAACCCATGTGAGTTTTATGTGCTGAGGACTAATCATCTCATAAAACAATGGAGCAGGCACTGCTTTAAGTTCTTCCTCAAGAGTTATATGTAAATGTTTTGTTGAATAGTGAAATTATTCTTAACAATTCATGGAGTGCATTCTTGAGAGTGTAATGAAAGACCAGAAGTTCAGGGATTACACAGCAGAGAAGCATAAATGGTTCTGTGGGTATAATGAGAAGTTATGCCACAGTTTTCTCCTGCTCTCTTGGGATGTGGTGCAAGACCAAAGTTAAGTCACTTTCTCATAAGCCCTGTAATTTATCAGGTTACTTAGATGTTTGTGGTTTCGCTTTGTAGGATGCCATTCCACAAGATGGCAGTACTCAAAGGGCTGTGCTCATTCTTAAAGTGAGATTACAGGGTGCATAGAAGTGGCAGAGGTTAAAAACAGAGAGGGAAATTCTGTCCCCACTTTTAACTTTGCAGCAATGATAAGGCTAACTAGACTGAAGTCAACCTACATTTTAAGCTTGTGATATGGTGGAGGAGGACACTCTTGGCTGGTTGATATACAACAAAGATATCTGTGTCAGGGGGTATGTCATGCTCTGAACTTGAACCACTGCTACAGATATCCAATATGACCAAGATAGTACAAGTTTGGAAAAGTTTTTAGATAAACACTGTACCTTCTTACTGGATAAACAAAGCACAGAAGTCCAGCCGCCTTCCTGCTCAGTGCAAACCTGATTTTTTAGAAAATCCGTGTTTGACTTTGCTGTTGAAATCTCTCCTAATGGGCTGGAAGAGTTGGGCTTCTGCTGTGTGTCAAAGGCTTGAGCACCAGCCCACGTGGGTGCACTGGTACTGACAGAGCCCCAGGCACTTTGGTATTTCAGCTGCTGCTGTTGCAGCAGATGGACCTGTTTAGCTGGGTGTTCTGCCTCTGTCTTTCTTAAAAAAAAAAAAAAAAAAAAAAAAAAAATCCACTCATTTAGACTGCAGTTAGGAAAAAAGTTAATGAGCTCATATGTTAGGAATGAATAAATGTCCAGAAGAAGTTTATACTTACAGATGTTTTGAGTATTGGTAGCTTGCAGGGCTGCTTGCCAGGAAGGGACCTCTTGGTCAAATGCCAAGACTAAAGTGTTAGAAAATGAGTCGGTTTATATCTTCACCATTTGTCATGCTCATTGGACATATGTAGGTTTATTTTTTTTTTATTAACTGTTCAGCAAGACCATTCTCATATTTTCTTCTTTCCAAACACCCCTGGCCCCGTCACATCAGTTGTGGGTTTCTGTTTCATTTGTGGACTGAAATGGTGCTAGAGAATTTTGAAATAGCTTCAATTTAAAAAAAATCTGGATAATTTCATTTAATTAAATGGCAGAATTATATGTGTACTTTAAACAAGAAGTTCTTTAAAGATAAATCTTGTCAGTAGCTACAAAAATTTTACTGAAGGAAAACAACTATAGCTATGGAAGATGTTAAGTGCGTCTTGGTCTCCTTTCTGATTTGCAAGCTGGCTAACCAAAATGTACAGAAAAAGATTTTGCTTAACCCTTTCAGCAAAGTGTTGCCTCAGAATGAGGCATCTGTAAACACTAGTGTTTGCCTTTGTGCAAGTGGGCTAACGACAGAAGTTGTAGGTTTTGTGCAGTTTTGGAAACGTGCATTGATCAATGTACATATATAATTGTCTATGGCATGTTTTCATTGCATAAGAACTAGAAAATTACAAAAAAGCACAATTCGTAGTACAATAATTTTCTTTAACTTCTAGTTGATGACAGCAATTAAGAATTTTTGGTGAGTTTCTTTTGCAAACTCTTTTTCACAGCTATATTAACTTTAGGAAAGATAGGTTTAATTTCCTTAATGTTTTGTGTTTACAAAACTATTATTTTCATAAGCTGTTTTTTTGTGTGTTTATTTTTTGGTTTGTTTTTTGTTTGGTTTTGGTTTTTTGGGGTTTTTTAAAATTGATTTTTATTTGGATTCTGTGGTGATCATTTTGACCAAATCATTCTTTCCACATCTACATTAGCTATTTGGACATGGGTTAAAACTTCTTGCTTTCCATGAAGTTTTGATTGTTTTAAGGCAGTGGCCTAGTAGCCAGGAAGGAGGTGGCCAAAATGCCTTGCTGGGTGGCATCTCAATAACTTTTTTTATTTCTTCAAAGAGCAGCCTTGAAATGCATAATGTTAGCTCAGGAAAGCAAGGACCTATTGACTGGTGACCCTTCCTCCACAGTTTCTTCCCTTTTCCATTGTGAATCAGATAATCTCATTCCTGATGCTGCTCAGAGTTCCATGACATAAATCTGAGTAGACTAAATGTTCAGCTGCATGTAATGACTTCTGTGTACTTTTGAACTGACTGCATAAATTATATAGTAGAAGATTCATGCACAAAATATACAGATACTGAGTAGCAGTAAATGGGGTTTGTGGATGAAATTCACTCCATGCAGATGGCCCATTTAAGATGCTTCTACTTGACAACCTCTGTCAGAGGTATGTTTATGGGAGGAAGGAGGGTAGTAAAGGATGAAATGTAATTTTGGCACTGTCTAAAAGGACAGTAAGTAAGCATCTTACTTGACAGCCTTTCCAGGATTTATGGATCAGATAACCTGGGGGCATCTTTCTTCTAGTTTTGCATTTGTATTGGAGGCTGCAAATAAACATTACTTGATAAAAGGAAAAGTAAAATAATGTGAATTTTCTTGAACAACTTGGCTGTTAAAGGAGACAGTATTACTAAGGATTGATCACAAGGTACTGAGTACCGTCCCTCAAACAGGGTAGAAGTGTTATCTAGTGTGTGGAGCCAAGGAATTCTATATTGAACAAAGATTTAAAATTAGACTTAAAGAAAGGAAATGTAAATTCTGTGAACTGTACCTAAATGACAGAAAAATCAGAGGAGAATGTCTGAGCAGGCTGATGGCAGGGCTGTGGGGGAGCTCTTTGGGACAGCACCCTATGGTAAAACTGGCAGGCAAAAATGATTACATTACTTGTTTAAATAAAATTGACCTTAGAAATAATTTATTTTTCTTGAGGAAAAAGCATCATGTAAATCTGACATTATTTGGAACCCTTATTTATATTTACAGCTATTAAGAGATAACTATCGCATTTAGAGTAAAGTAATGATGTTTTCTCCTTCTAAACATAATTACTGTAAGCAGCAAACATCAAAGGTCAGTGTTACCAGAGCACTCTTTAGTATATTCAAGCAAGCCATTATCAGTTAGGAGGCTATATACTGAGTTGAAAGCTGTGGTATATGTAGGATTGAGACAGAGAACTAACAAAAAGTCAGCAGAGGATGCTCTATTCTGGTGTCACCCTAAAGTCAGTGTCTGCATGCATGTGTTCTGTAGAGCATGTCTGTAAAAAAGGCTTTGTACTTCCCAGTGTATTGTTCAGCAGTGAGATGTGTATCAAATATGCTTACTGTGCGAGTTTAATTATGTTCCCTCTAATTGCTAGTCTTGCATTTTTAGTCTGAAACCTAAGTTTAAAGTGCATTTTGCTTTTTCATCTTCAATATTAAATATTGCGTGGATTCATCTAAGCCTTTATTTTTGCAGCTCTAGTCCTGGCAGCTTTGCCCAGTGGAGCTGTTGAGGCTGTACTGTAAGATATGCTGCATACTTATAAAGAAAAGAAACTGTTTTCTCTTGGTACTTTCACCAGCCATCCCAGTCACCCTCCAAAAATAATTCTGCTTAACACTCCCACACGTGTATTGGCTTCTTGCATTTGGCTCACAGTTTACAATCAGTGCATTGTTTGTTTAAGAAAGGTTTTTTTTAAGATAGGATGTTATAATGCTATTCTTCACCTTTCCTTTTGTGTGCACACAAATGTCTCCTTCATCCTTATGAAGTATGTATCCAGTGATGCATTTTTTTTATTTAGTTGTTTGGGTGCTGTTTTGTTGTTTTATCTGGGTTTTTTTTTCCTGGGTGATTAGGTAGCTTTTCCTATAATTGATGGATTTCCTCTCTAGTTTAGTGAAGCTTAGAATCACAGGCCCTTTCCTTTGAAAGACTGGATGTAAATTTACTCTCCCAGAGTGTTGATGTTGCTAACCTTGAACCTTAGTAGATACCTCATCCTTGATCTTGTGGTGTTCTACATGAGCTTTCATGAGTGAAACATAGCCAAAAACCTGATCTTTTTCTTTTCCCCTGATAGTTTTTTGAAACTGATGCTAGTTGGAAAGGCGATCTGAGGAAATTCCTACATAGAAGTACATGAACTTCTGGGATTTAAGCCTTTCTGTCATCTGCTCTGTGTTATACTTGTTCGGCACATGCATGAATATGCAGGTTCAGCACCCTTGCTGTTTTGTCTCTGCCCTGTTCAGTGCAATCTCTGGAAAGTGATTCATAAAAAGGTTTTAGGTTGCTTTTCACATGCTGATGTAAGTCTTACTCACAACCTAGAAAAAGCAAAAAAAATGATGATGATGTTCTTATTTCTCTCACAAATTTGTCTGTGGTAAGGTGTTCATCCCCAAAACAAGTCAGAGTAGTGCCTCCAGATTCTTCTGGGGAAGTAAGGTGCTTGTTGTTGTTTCATGGGTTTATTGTCTGGTTTTTATTCAAGGGCTTTGGTTTTTTCATGTTTGAGAAGGATTTTCCAAGGTCTTTCTTATTTTGCTATTCCTCTTTGTGGATTTTATTTTTTAAAAAATAAATGAAATCATCTCGTGTGATAGGGCTTTCTAAATCCGTGTTTTATAATTCCTGCCATACCAGCAAAGCCCATGTGGAAAAACACTAAGATTGCAGAGATGAAAACAAATTTGCAGGTACACAACTCAGACTGGCTTCTGTCACATAGGTTGCAAAGAGCTAAGAGCTGTTCCCACATGAAAGGATGTTTTTTTTCCAGAGGTAGCGCAAGGTTTTGGAAATTACCAGAGTCAGGGGAAGTGTTACTCTTTCAAACATAACTGCATGGTAAGTGATTCTTATTAAAGACTCTTGCTGATATTCTGCTTCCATTGTTCCTATCTTCACAGGCTGGTGAACTCGTGGCACCCTCATGGGTCATGCAGCCTTACAGAATTCCTCATCCTCCTCCGCATTATGTGTCCTTCAAATACTTTGCAGAGGATATCATGCCTCCCTCAGTTGTTGCTTCACTAAGATATGTGAAGCGCTATGTTCAGCCTTTTAATCTTCCAGTATTAATTGCTCTTGCCAAGCTGCTTCTTATGTTTGCCGCCTCACTTCCTTTTGGTTTGTCTTTATCCTTCTCTTTTTTAGACTTGGACAAACAAAGGATTTGGAATACTAGTTAGGGAGGATAATAGAATATTACTAGTTATCACTAATTATGCTACCTCCAGTCTTTCTGGATGATGCAGCTATGTGTTCCTTTTTCTGCTTTATTTCATTAGAAGAGGAAAGGCATCTTTAGTATCACATTGTCTTAAAAAGAAGCATCTGCATCCTTTGGTTGCAATAAGTATAAATTTGGTTTTTTTATGGAGGGGAAATTGATTTAAAGAAATGTAGCAGCTTAGCCATAGTCTGGTCATCAGAGAGGTGGTAGATTTGTAGTCCTTTTGTAGCTCTATTTTCTTGACCTGCTAACTTGTAGTCACTTTGTATGTTTGAATGGTGTTTTTAAAACAAAGATCAAGGAGCAGTTGACAAAAAGAAAGAGAGTGTATTAGAAATATGTAAATCATGACAACTCATACTCCTGTGAGAACTGGTAAAATTTTTGCAGCAAGTTATAGAAGAAATATGTATGATTTACTGCCAGACATTTTATGTCAGACAATTAAAATTATTTAGGAAAGCTGGGTATCTGAAACAGAATTGGAAAGCAGATCAGTCTGGGGAATTGTCCCATCTGGCAGATGTCTGCAAGAAATCACTGCAAGCAAGAATAATTTTTTTTTCCTTCTTTCCCCCAAATTAGATATGCTTTTCCAAATTTAACAGCAGCCTTCTAAGAAATACCTGGTTTCAGTTTCATTGTTCCCACTATGAGTGCCTGTAAGAACCACTGAGGAAAGACAGATTTCCAAACTGAAGCAAATAAAAGGATTATTGCCCTCCTGAATTGTTATTTGATAGGTTAAATCTCACAGTCCCAGATTTTTATTATTTCTGGTTGAGCAGAATTACTGAGCAACCATGACTTCCTTGTCTCTACAGCCAGATGCCTTGTATCAGTTCTATATCTCAGTTGCAGTGAATAGAGCTATTCAATTACTATGATTTTTGCTTCTTATTTGTGTGTTTTGGGAGCTCTCCTGTAGCTGTATTAAGAAGCTCTCATCAGGAGACTGAAGTTTGTTAGATAGAGAGGTACCTGTTCAGTGGAAAATGCTTTAGGCCCCCTCAAAAAAGGGGGGAAAAATCCAACAACTGGTTTTTTGTGTGTGTTCCTAGCTCTTTTCAGATATCCTCATGCCTATTTTTTTCCTCCTCTGGAAACTGACTTTTGGATTGTGAAGGAGGAAAAAATAAATGGAAAAAGTTGTCATTGTGGGTATTCTTTTTGAATTTTTAGCTTCCTTTCTGGAATTAGTGCCCCTTTCCAAATCCTGTTTCCTTTCTTGTGACTTGCAGTTGGTATATGAGAACATATAATCACTGACTGGTATTTGCCCTCTGACCAGCTTCAGTGAGTGAAGTAATACTTTACAAGCCTGTTGGAAGTACAGTTTTAAATGTTTTTTTCATCTTCAAAGGTTTATTGGTTTGGGTTTGATTTCTTTTTTTTTTAATGTAAATCACCAGATACCACAGTTTATCTAAAATATTTTTCCCTATGATTGAAAAAGACTTTATCAGATGTTAGATGCTGGATATTTATTTATTACTGAAATAATGCTTTTTAACAAAGTGTATTCAGGATAGCAAGGTTTATTTGCAAGCACACCCATTTTCTTTGCATGGAAAATAATTTTCCATAAACAATTCATTTGCCATGTTTTGGCTCTTATAGTAAAATGATGACTGGTTATATTTAAAATTATTTCATCCATAAATCTTGGCTTCTTTATAATTGTTTATGTTCATACCTGAAAGAATCAATGCTTAGAGAAATAACATATCTTTTACGAGGCAAGAAAACCTTTGTTAAGTGTGGATCACATGAATGAGAATAGTTTCTCCAAAAGTTTGTAGTTTAAGTTCAATTTTTTCAAGATTAGAATTTTTCTTTGTTCTTTTTTAACAATCATGGACACATCACACTAGTTTTGTATAGGGGTGGTGTCATACATAGAGAACTGAAGAACTGCAAAAATAAAAATCTTCCGCAGAAGTTTGGAGTAGTTTCTGTTACAAAGACTAAATTCCAATATATGTAATTGGTCCACCCAATAATGAGACAGTTGCTTACCTAATGTAATAAAGACGCTGTTATGCTTTAAAAAAACCCCAGTCAAGTAATACTTTAAGCTAGAGATGAATGTTCTTGGGATGCTACTTTTTTTCCCCTGTAAAACAGCAGTGCAATTTCAGAATTAGTTTATTGTGTTCTGTTCTTGTTCCCATGCTGGTGGAAGTCATGCTTAATTTTGGGCAGAATGAAATACTACCTTGATTTGTCTCCATGTTTTTGCTTCTGAAATGAGCACCAGAGAGAACCATGTATTATACAGTATATTTCTCTGCCTCAATCTCAAACACAATATTTCTGCACTCACTGTCTCTTCAGGACATGCCAGCCCTGTGCTTGGTCACATGAGGAATTTTAGCTGGTGTGGTGGAGCTGTGGGACACTTTAATTGTGACCCAGGATTTATACTATGTTCTGCAGTGCTGTGAAGACTTATTCAATGAAGTCTTATACTCATCAAATGTGTACTGTGATGTGAATTCTGCTCTGAAGGCAACAACACATTCCCTTTCTGAAAAGAGGTTTTGCATGTCTCTGTTAGTATAATTATTCAGAAATTTTACAAAGGAGCAAAAAAGCCTTTGATTCACCATGTTCCAAAGTGTTGAAATAATTTTTTTTTTAATGTGTTTAGTGTTGCATTTCGGACTTCTTCCAGTTTTAAGTTGGGACACTTAGAAAGCAGAGAGATTGGATGTTGCAGTGGTCATCATTATCTCCTTAATAAGAGCCTGAGATGAGCACCTTAAAAGCAGTATTTGGTTTTGATACTGGCAAAGAAGTCCATATTTATTTAATTTTTCTTTTAATTTTATCATGATAGTAAACTTCTTTGCACAAAATCTATTACAATTTAACTATGATTTTAAGGATAGGTAATGTTTAAAAGATGGATCTGGTATCCAGCTCTTGGATCTTGGCTCTTTACTTACTGTGATATGTAACCATCTCAGCTCTTGCTCTGTATAGGAAAAGTGCATATTTCCTTTTTTGCAGACATGGACAAATGCATCGGCCACAGTTTTGGTCTTCAGAGCATTTTCACATGTTCTGCTGAAACCATATTATGAAAGGCTAATCAATAATGCAAAAAAAAAAAAACCAGCCTCACTCATGCCTTTGTAAAACACTTAATCTATTTGAAATTAGTTTTGTTTCCTAAAGAGAAGCCTTATAAAACAAAGACTTAAGGGTGTGGAAAAAACCACTGATGTTTAATTGAATAACCTGTCCTCCTGTAATGTTGTTGTAGTAGTGATACACACATTTGCACTGCTGTAAAATGCTGCTTCCCTTATGTTGTGTGAGTTTGGCTTTGGTGCAGCTGCATTGGAGCACAATTGCAAAAGAAGAGAACCTGACTGAGCAATTAAAAAGACCCTTTTGTAAAGATGAGGCCTAAAACTGGTCTCTCCAGCCTGAATTTTTGTTGCTATTATTGTTCCTGTTGGTTATTTGCTAAGTATAGGAATCAAAGAGCTTTTGTATTGGAGTTAAGAATAGAGCTTCTAACAAGGTGGAACCAATAACTGAGAATTAAGAACAACTTGATGTTTGGAAGAGCCAGCAGAAGGTTTTCCCACTTGAAGATATCTACTAACAAAACAAAACAAAGCACACAATTTTTTTAGCATTGTTCCATCCATATTTATCCCTGTTTCAAAATCAAATTTCCCATAGATTTGCAAGTTCTGCTTTGGTAGTCTGTTAATTGCGTACTGCATTGGTAAATAAATAAAGAGACTTGTGATTTAAATTGCAGAAATGAATCCTATCTGGCATGTTTGTCTAGCATTAAAATTTCATTGACCACCATTCCTAAATTTTAGGAGTAGAGTCTTCTGATACACAGTTAAACTTCTAGTTATGTAAGAATGTAGGCTTTTATATTCAGTTTTCATGGTGAAAAAAAGGTAAGATGCTCTCGAGTCTAGTACAGCATTTGTTCAAGCAATCTGAGTTTAGCATAGCAATGCCATCCACTGACACATTGTCAGTCTGCCGGGGTTTTCTTCATAATTTAGTTTACTTGCATAAATAATTTGTAAAAATATTGAAATTACAGAAAATAATGTGGATAAAATGAACGTTAAACCACAGTTGTTATTATTAAAGTCCTTTGTGAATATTGAAGTAAAAAATTACGTGTAGCTTTGTCGGTCAAGCTTTTTGTTTTTTCTTTTGGTGATAGAGTCATGTAATCTGTGATGAACCTTACATAGCACTTTTTTGTAGAAACACTGTGTATACTGTTTAAAAAATACCTCTTCCAGGCAACTGTGCACTGGGAATTTCTGAGAAAACAGGGTACACTTCAGCCTGAACCTTATGCTCTTAGCAAGCAGAGTGATCTCATCAGCAAATTTCCATTTCTGGACTATAGTTGTGTGCTCATACTGGGGGAGAACAATTCTGGAAGCAATTTTTCATGTTTGGTGTATGTTTTTATTAGCAGCTTCCCTCCCCCTTGTCTTTTTATCTGCCCTGTGTACTTCTCCAGTAAAAATGCATGTTACGTGCAAGTGATGGTAATCAGCCCTTGCGAATCCATTTAACTCAGTTTGAAAGGAGCAGATCTGGAATGATTGAGGAAAGAGGAATGGGATCCTTGAAAAACTTGGTGATGTGTGGTTCTTGATATGTTGTCTTTTTTTCTGTATTTACACATAAAGAAAAATATATGTGGGGAAAAGGAAAACTACATGTCTTGCATTTGGTGGTTAGGTTTAAAGAAACTGCTGTAGTTTTACTAAGATACTCATGTTTGATTAATCATATCTTTAATTGATTGGAAACTTCTGTTGCTTCTGAATGCAATTTCACTTACTAACTTAGCTCATTACCAGTATTTTTTCATGTGAAGATTAGTTTTTATATACTGGGACATGCTTAAATTGTTTTCTTTATATGTTAAATTTCTTTGGAAAGTTCATTTAGTAAGCCATTAACATTGAAGACTAGAATAGTACATTAACAAAATGAATGTTTGACAAGCATGATTCTTTAAACGTACATTGTTTTTTAGTTTCATATGGCTGTAAAATTAAAAGTGCTCTTAATGTAATTCAGTTTCAACAAATGGTGCTTTTATCCAATTGAAAAATAATCACCTTTTCTTTCTGTTGAGCAAATTAAATATTTTTACCAAGTAACTAGATTATTAACTTAATGTGCCTCAGTTACTTTGACTGACACGAGGGGGGAAAAAAACTGCGTAGGTTTTGCTTAATGTATTCAGTCTGTTATAATCAAAAAACCCTAGAAGTTCATTCAGTAAATAATAATTTATTAATTTCATAGTATAAAGACAATGATCTTTGCATTTTGTCTTACTAGCACAAATTTGTGCAAAAAGAGTGATTTAGAGAGACTGGGGAGGTAAGTCAGAACAGCTGAAAACTAAACACCATGCCATTTTAAGCTGCTGTTCATGACAGTTTTAGGGAGGCTGAGTTCTAAGTTAGACGCAACAATATATGTGGAAATGTAAGTTGCTGTGGGTAAGGTGACGATACTGACACAAAGCCTAATCTGTGAATGTTTTCATACAAACTGGATTTCTGTATTAGTAACTTCAGTCTAAGATTTTCTTTTGTTGTCACTACTTCGCACTTTAGGTGAGCTACAGATAAAAATGAGTAGGTAGACATAACTATTTATGTGTCGCTAGGCATAATAGTTGAACATCAAAGAAGATTCTCATCCTAAAGTTAGTTTGGAAGAAAGAGATTTTAAATCTAATGTTACAGCAAGCGTGTAGATATTATTTAGTACAGAGATAATTCTCAGTCTTTATTGCATCTAGTAGCCCACAAAAGAGTCTGTATTTGTAATTTTCTGTAAAATAAAGCAGGAAGGCCCAAGACTGTGAAGTAAAACAGAAACCTCTTCTTTCATAGATCCATTAGTTGAGTGAATGTTTAGAGTCATCTGTGCTGTGCAGGTGGAAAGGTCCATTTGACCACACTTCCAAAGTTATGGTATCTCACGTGGAAATGGAAGAACAAAGTTGTGTAAGACTGTCGTCTGCTGGTCCTTCTTAAGTTGTTTCCTTGTCCTTCTGTTTAAAACCCTATATTAGTATTTGCATAATCTATGCATGGTCATCATTGCATATATAACTTTTAAAACACAATGATGAAAATATGATAGAAGAATTTGTCTTTTGAGATGATACACTGGTATCTATATATTTTGGGGTTTTGTGTTATTATCGTTCAATTCACTTGTTCAGCAGCAGTTGCTGCTTTCATGGAACGAGAAGCTCCGTTTCTTTTCTTATGTTTTTGTGCATGCTTTTGTTTCTGTGTAGTTGGTTTCTTTGATAGCCTTGGTTTACCTCATGACATCTTGATGGTTCATCTTGGATCAGCAGCAGAACTGCTTTATCATGCGTCTCTTTGGGCAGATGCACAGCTCTTTGTGCACCCGCCTTCTAACTTTCATCCCGCCTTTTGTCTCTGTGGCGTGGAAATTGATCCCTCCTAAAGGGCGCTGTCAAATTCAGTCAGGGGTAAAAGGATACCCTCCCAAGGCTGGAGGAGAAAATCAGCAGGTCCCAAAGGATGAGCCTGTTTCAGCATGACTGCATAGCTGAAATATTGAAGCTGGTGGCTCTGTGTGTGCCATCTTAAGAATTTGTCAGTGTGAATAACCCCCGACCCTCCGACTGTATGCAAAGCAAGGCCTGAATAACAGCTTTGTGCTGCAGGAACTTAACACATGGAGCAGGACTAAAAGCCGAGTTTCATTGGGTGTTTTGGACATTTAGCATTCAAGTCTCGTAGAAGAGAGAAGCTCGTTATGACTCAGTTCCGTTAATTAGACGTAAATTACTGTCTTCAGTGCCTTAACACAAGGGAAGGTAAGGGGGAGTTCTGCAGGACCAGAGGATACAGGAATTGTAATTAGATGAGGGCTTGGGCTGGGAAAGGGTGGATGAGCACAAGCCCCCATTGAGCTCGGGGGGCTCACGCTGAACAGTGTGTGCAAGGACTGAAGTCAGAATAATCACTTTTTAGTCTCCACCCAGATTTGTTGTGTTTCATTCCAAGATGACTGGTGTGGCTGACTCTGAATGATGTGATGAACAGATGTGGTTCATCTAGTAAAGGTTTTATCTTCTGCGGAAAGCTTTAAGCAATCTCCGTTTTAAAAAGGCGATTAGCCTTTAATTCTTAAAAGTTCAAAGGGACATCCGAAGTATTCCCTGACTTCTCATGGTCCTGGGCATGGCCATGGGCTTTTCGTAGTATTTATCATTTCTTTACTGTGGACAGGCTAAATACATAATACATTATGTCTATTACATACTGTCTAGCATACCCTGGTTTGGGTTTGAAGCAGAATTGTAAAAGCATTAAGGAGATAAATGAATTCACATGTTCAGGAAGAGGTAATAATTTGTTTTGAAGCTAACAATTC
The DNA here is from genome assembly GCA_025920805.1 of Petroica traversi. Classification (NCBI taxonomy): domain Eukaryota; kingdom Metazoa; phylum Chordata; class Aves; order Passeriformes; family Petroicidae; genus Petroica; species Petroica traversi. The sequence continues at coordinate 7,782,808 of JAHLSL010000019.1, forward strand.
TTATATTAGATTTGGTGGGGTTTTTTCCATTGCTTGCAAAATTAACCATTTGTAAAATGTACGACATAAAAGGTGCTTTAATCCACTATAAAGGATTTCTGAAAAGCATTTTGCGGTTGGTTGATTCAAATTCAGAGATGAAAAGATTGTTTACCATGGTGTAAATATGGAAATGTTTATTGTCCACCTTGTTAGTAAATAGCAATAGCTAGTCTTTCCTCTCTACTAGCATTAAACAAGCGTCTGACTCAGCAGCAGTTGTAGTTTTGTTCCCCTCTCCAGAGTTGAATTCAGAAGTAACATATTAATATCCACAATGGAGTAGTCAGTTTTGAGAGACTGATAGAAATAAAAGTACTTAAAGTATAATTTCATTTGTTTTTGAATGGTAGTATCTAACAAGGAAAAGTTAGCTGTAGGGAATTAATGACAGGGCAGGCTCATCGCTGGAAGATTAACAGTGAATAATCTTTTGTTCCTGCCTTGTTATCTGTCCAACTGTTCCATGAATACCTTTTAGAGCCAAGCAGTAAATCTTCCTGTAACTTTTATGCTGTTTCTCTAAGAACAGTTTTCTCTTCTTGTGATAATAATGTTGGTAAGTAACCAGGCTGGTTATATCTAGCAAAGCTGGGATTTTTGGTCTTGCCTCCTGATGATTAGGCTTTCTTTGTTCAGCAAAAAGCCATTGAAGTATTAATAAAGGCAAAAAACAGCAGGTTACTCAGCACCAGTCAGAAGCCAACCCAGTGAGGAGCAGGGGGCAGGCAAGGGGAGGACACAGATGGACTTGTAAGTAAATACCAAAATGCAGTTTCAGGCTTTTCTTGTAAAAAAAACAGAATGGAGTTTAAAGCATCTAATGAAATGGTCAGTTTGGGCAACTGACACCTAGTGTATTGCAGAATACATTTAAAGAATTTACCAGTTTGAATGTCACAGTTTGAAATGCAGGAAACACAAACATTACATTTCTGTAAAGATTGTTGCTAAAGCAAAACTATGATTTGCTTCACTCCTAGTAATTCTTTTTGGATTTATTTTAATTGATACTCCTTTCCTAACCCTTCAACTACCTTTGGAGTAACAACCTAAAAAAGACAGAAACAGTTTCACAAACATTAATATTCCAGAGGCAAATCTGACCCTGAGGCCCACACTTATCTGCAGACATACTTGCTCCTGTGAGTGCTAAGAGTGACTCTTGTAGCTACGTTGTTGTAGACTTCTGAAACCTAAACTTGTGAGGTGTCCTAGAAAAGCAAACAAAGTGTTTTCTTTGAACAAAGTGAATTGTTTTGTTCTTATCTCAAACGGTTTGGCTCGTAAATCCTATTTTAGCCTTTTCAGTTACTTCAGCAATTTGATAGGGAGAAACATTGTGTTCTTCACTATGCAATCTTACTCATTAACTGTGGTCACTGTAAATCATTGTCAGAGTGACAATCTGTTAGTGACAGGATGGAAGATACCACGTTCGCCCATGCAGCTGGAAGGGCATAACTCTTACCACTGAAGGTCATTTCTGAATGCAGAAGGAATGGTAGATATTTATTTTAAACAGTTTTTGCATGACCAGAGTTAAACATTCCATATATCCAGTTAGTGAGATTGTTTTTGACAAATAGGAAAAACTTCCTTTTTCTCATTGCAATACTGCCAGCTGAAAATGGCCTTATAGATGTTATTGATGTGATTCTTGTTTGGGGTAGGATAGAATTCTACACTGATTCTTTCTGCTCAATCAGTTTACCATGTAGACCATTTACTGAAATGCTTAATAAATAAACTGTGATGAACTATATATAATTAGAGAACCAGATCCTGTAGCAGATGTAGGAATCTTGCTGGTACAACCTGTGTTCTTCATGTCCTACCTTCTGCATCATCTGATTCTAATCTAATGTAGTGAAGTACCTAAAACACATGCCTAGTTAAGTCTGTAGTGATCAGATTTTTGTCCACCAGCCTGGTACTCCTGTGTCCTGGTACATGTTTTCCTCCTTCCTGTTAGTCAGTAAAAGAACGACTTCTGAAGAAGTTGAATCAAGGGAATTAAAAACATCAGTCAAATAAGTTAATTAAATAAAGAAATCTTGTATGTAAAAGATTTTTTTTCTTAGTCTTAAAGCGCAAGTAGCAGGGACAGTTCTCTCATACATAATTTGGATGGACCTCCTTCCAAGCAGTAGATCCTCTGCAGTTATTCTTCGAGAGTATGTAATCTCTCCCACCAGCCTGTCTGAAGGGCTCAGCTTCCAGCCGCTAATTTTGTTCCCTTGAGTCTATGTGCTTACTTTACCTCAAATCTCAGAAATTTTTAAAGAGAATAAATCCTCCTTCCTACTCTAAAGAAAGAAATGTCTTTATTTAAGACTTGCTTTTATACGACTTGGAGTGCAAGATCATGTGTTTTTGTTAGCTAGTACTGAGCAGCTGGTACTTTTTTGCCTCAAGTTGTGCCAGAGGAGGTTTGGATAGGATGTTAGGGAAAAAAAATCACTGGAACGGTTGTCAAGCACTGGAACAGGCTGCCCAGGGTAGTGGTTAAGTCACCATCCCTGGAGGTACTAAAAGACATGTGGATGTAGCACCTAGGGACATGGTTTAGTGGTGCACTTGACAGTGTCATGTTAACGGTTGGGCTCTATGATCTTAAAAGTCTTTTCTAAACTAAAAAATTCTGTGATTTTAAACCTGGATCCTGATTGGGGAGTAACTTGTTATAGTTGCCTAAATTCATGTTGTGTTTGAGATATTTTGAAAGAAACTGTGTATTCTCATTAAAAACAAACAAACAAACAAAAAAAACCTAATAAAAACCCCTTTATGGCATCTCTTCCTATTAATTTCTTTTTGTAATCACAAGTCCATTTTTTTCTGTAAACATATGAATTAGAAGTTGCATACCATCTTCTAACTGATCTTTGTTCACTGTGCTTTAGTCTTAATATCTTCCCTGTCACTGCAGCACCATGAGGTTGTACCAAGAGAGAAGCAGAGCCTCCAAGAAGTGCAGCCAGTGCTCTTTGGGGAGCTGTTGCATGCAGTGCTTAGTGACACAATGTCCAGTCCTTAAATTTCAGACTTAAGTTTGAGAAGTGTATCTTTTACAGGCTATGGGAAACAGAGGAGAAGGTAAAGCATTAATCAATCTGTTTCTATTTGAGCATCTTCACATTAGGATGTGGGTTTGTGGGGCGCTTTGTTGGGAGAGGAGCAGGAGCTGGCGGCACGGGTTCCTGTCGACTGCTGAGAGCCAGTCAGGGAGCACAGTCAAACAGCAAAGCAGCATCCCTGTGTATGCAATGAAACTAAATGCATCACAGGAAAAAGACAAAAGGAACCTGATATTTTTATCTGATTCATTATTCTAAGAATTGCATTGTAATCTCTCCTTTCCAGCATTAGTTCCTGTGTGCTTCCAGCTGGCACATCTTCCCGTATTAGGCCTTATGCCCTTGTTTTGCAATCTTCCACTATTATTTCTGTTGCTGTTTCATACTTAGCTCTTCACAGTTTTCTTCAATGGCCTATTAAATCTTCCCTCTGGATTCTTCCTGCTCTGTTGGGCACTGCTCAACAATTTATGGGAAGCTTTTTGTTTGTGCCCGCCAACTGCAACGCAAACTGGAGAAGACGTTGCTCCTTGTCAAGTGGCTGTGCTAATTGCGACCCACACTGGGTGTATCATCAAGGCTAGTTCAGATCCAGGGTAGGAGCCTTTGCCAGACCAGCTGCTATCCATTCAAGGTCAGGTCTGGTGTCTGAGTCCCTGAGGGGTAAGTACACAGATATCTATCTATAGCTCAGTGAAAGGATTGTATCAGATTTTTGAAAGACTGGCCACCCTCCAATGCTGATTCTCATCAAGACAATTTACCTGTAGGCAGTCTCAACATCAGAACTGTAAACAAATACATCAGTAATTTTTCCCCTGGATATATTTATGTATAAACCACTTCTGATCTGTACTGACTTTCTCCTTTTCAGAAACGCTGCCTAAAAACAGGCTCTTGTTTCAGTCCAGTTAATGTTATTTAGAACAAATCTGTTTCAGTCTAACATTACAATTTTTTATCAAAAAAAACCCCAAACAACCACAAGTGCAAACAACAACAAAAAAAAGCATTCTTCCTCAGGTGGCTGGCTGTTCTTTGACTTTGTGGAAAGACTTGCATAGGTGAATTAAACATTTGAAAAAAATAGTGTTGATGGGGTATGGAGTTTTCTTGTGAACTTGAACTGATACTATTTATCATCAAAAGTGAGTATATTTACTGGGTAGATGACACCAAAGTACTTTTATTGTTTGAATATGCTGTGCAAAAACTCATATAAGGCATTTTCACAAGTCTCTCTTTGTTCAGTGCAAGGTCTCCAGAAGTATCAGAAGAAGTGATGTAAGCTGGGAGAGGAGCCCACTCCAAATATACATCTAGAACCACTTGATCTTTGATCTTAGTTTGCTGGTGGTTTGCACGTAGCCCAGGGCAAATCTTTTGACTTTGTATGTGTGCCTTTCTTTGGCTCCAGAATAAGAATAATTGCCCAGCTGAGAATAACATTGGAAAGATTTTAAAACAAAAAAGGCTTTGTCTGCCCCAAGTCTTGTGTCATTTTTAAAAACGACACGAGTTGGCCTAATGAAAGATACTTCTTTATCTAAAACTTATCATTCACTGTTAATCCTCTAGTCTGTGTTGTCTGGGCTCTGGCTTCTCCAGTGAAGAGGGAGTTATTTTTAGATGGCAGGTTTCCCATTCTGCCTTAACCCTTTAGCAAAGCAATTTGTCTTTTAGATGAGTACAGAAAGTGTCCAGATGATGCGACACATTTGAATGTGCTAGAGTTAGTTGCAAGAAATTCCACCATCTTTAGCTAGTTGTTCCTGTCTTTAAAATGTTTACATTTATTTGATAAATTGAGTAGAAAATGGGGTAAAAACATGCCAGATAATTTCTGGAAGTCTGCTTCTGAGGATCCCCTGAAGACAGAAGCCATTATATGAATACTACATCAGCAGCATCCCCATGTCAGGGACTTAAATACACAGTTAACTTAGGGCAGAGATAAATAACATTCAGTGTCCTAAGGCATTGTTATGAATCCATATATATTTATTAGTGTGTGTTGGGCATCCATGTTTATATAAACAACACAAGTGTCCTAAGATACAGGAAAACCTGTTAGTTTACATTCTGAATACATTCTGCATTTTTCTGTATCCCTTAACAATATCAATCTTGTTAAGGATAAGCTGAAATTCTGATAATACACTAGTTGATGGTCCTTTTTCAATATATGTCAGGTCCTCTTATATATCTTGTTCTTCTCTTTGGATAAAGGCCAAAGAAAACATTTTTAATAGGTTAGATAAATACAAAAAGTTTCAGTTCTGTGTCTTTTATTCTTTTGTTCAGTTCTCAGAATGGAAATTGAACTTTTCATATCAGTTACAGATACAGTCTTTGAAAAACAAAAGTTTCAGTGGTGTTATTAGCAAATTTTGATTCTTTATCCTATGAATTTCTAAGGGAGGAATGTGACCAGTTTTGAATAAGTGTAGCAAGAACATATATATTTTGAAGTCCTAGATGTTGAAATAATTCCCAACCATAAGAAATTTGAGTGACTTTCCTATGAGAACTGAAGTGGTTCTGAGTCTCCTGAATAGCTTCACAGGCAACCAGATCTCTCCTGTGTAGTGTGTTTAGTTGTGATTTCAGCTGAAAAGGAACTTGTCAGACTTTGAATTATGAATATTGCATTTAGAGGGGGGGAGAAACATTAAATTGTTAATGTATACTTTATTTGACATCACTGAGTTTAAGCAGTGATTTACCCCCAACTCCATGAGTTATACACACCTATAATTTGGACTCAAATTGGAAGACTGTTGATTATAGAACTAGCATTCCTGTTGCTTCTGCTTAGCAATCTGTTATGCACAGTCAGCATCCGTAATATTTATTATATGCCAAGATTCCCATTTTGTTTTTCTCCCCCCCATGCGTATTTGCTATATGCTGGAGCTTTGCATCCCTCTTCTCTCCTGTACAGTAAGATATCTGTGAGTATCAGTGAGAGTAGAGCAGAGCTGGCTGTATATAATTCTAGTGAATTTCTCTCTGCTCTGGTGACACAATCCCACAGCAGGAATACAGGCTTGTTTTGCATTTCTTTTTGCATCCCCACAGTGGAAAAGGGATTTAGCTGAAGAAAATGGGGAAGGGATATAATGCACAGATTTTAAAAAATAAGGGGGAAATGAGCTAGAGGAAATAATGTTCAAGTATAGTATTAAGAGCCTACGCTGATGGGTTTGAAGGGATTTCGCTCCTTTGGAAGCAGATGACTAAATAAAGCAATCAGTCATAGATACCTTCTTAACTAGCATCTCCTACCAAATTTTTTATCCTGCCAGTTTCCACCATAGGAATAGCATGGATGTAAATACCAGCTAGAGCTATAAAAGTGATGTTAGCAGCAGGAGTGTAAATCTCAGTTTTTCAGCTACTGTTTCAATACTGAGATTCATATATTAACAGTCCAGGACTGTATCTCCAAAAGGATTTATACATATGCCCAGGTCAAAGCATATGAGTAGTCCAGGAGTATTTGTAATAATACAAAAATTATTTTAGTGGTTCCAGCTTTGTTTTCCAGTCAGGCAAATCCTACAGATGACCTCATGGTGATTTGTAGCTAAAGCTACAAATTAGCTAAAGCTGCAAAATATGCTTTTTGTTTGTGTAGTATAATATTTTGTTTGTTTACATTACTAATGTCATTCCTCTGTGATCGTGCTTCGTTCCTATAATTCTGACTTTATCTGTTATGATGTAGGTTTGGCTTTGGAAAATTGGAAACAGACTTGTGGTTATAATTGTATCCATAAACCATGCAGCCTTTAGTGCACAAGTCTAAATAAAGAACAGAATTCCCATAAAACAGAGTAATAGAAGCAAGTAGCTTCTGCTGCAAAAAAAATAAGCAAACCTGTTCTATTTAGTAATAAAAGTTTCAATATGTTAGTTTGAATGTATCTATTGTGGGCATTGGTCATGTGAAAACTTAGTCTATTGGCTGATTATTGCAAATACAGAAAACATACAGAGATTTATTGTCCAAATACAAATAGGTTTCCACAGAGTGTCACTCTATTGTATGACAACAGGAAGGAAGAAAATATTCCAGGTTCTGGTTTTTACAGCTGTGTTCCTTCTTGTTGCTTTTAGGTTTTGTTGTACCAGGACATAAGAGGTGGGTCAGTGATAACTCTGAAATTTGGCAGTCTTTGTGCATCAGCTGCATAAAGCCCAGGCTCTTAAAAAGGTTCTGGTAAACTGAGCTGGGGCAGGGAGGAATGTGCTTTAAAGAACAAACCTCTAATTTACTGTTTCCCAGATTTGTTATGGTGGAAATAATTTTAATAGACATCCAGTATGGCATGTCCACAATGGTACAGTGCAGCTATCAGTAAAAGCATATTATCTTTCCAGTTTCACTTACCTGTAAATAAATGCGGTAGATCTTAATTACAGTTTGCCTGAAAAGTAGGGTTAGAACTTCTAATTTTTATTTCTTTTTTTGGTCTGGGAGGCAAGAGGAGACTTTTTTTTTTTGTGTGTGGTTTTGAGGTTTTTGATGTGGATCTAGGGAAAAATTTCTTCTAGCTAGAAACTTCCTTACCATGAACATTCATTATGGTCATTGCCTAGATGTTTTACTAAATGCTCATGGATTCATCATGTTATAACATCTTGTGCTTCAGTTCTGGGCAGCATTTGAGAGCCTCCTCTAACAAAATGAGGTAGGCTGCAGATAGGCATCCAACCTGAAAATTGATTTTGATGCAGAAGCATACCCAAGTGTCTTCTTTGTTCATCTTCTGGTTGCTCTTCTTCCCTTTTAGATTGAGTCTCTAGTGTGACATCATAAAATAGGTACGGCTCTTGGTTGATCTCATGCAGAATTTCAACTATTTTAAAACTAGAAATAGATGGAGAAAGGATGTTGTATATTGTGTTCTGCTTTGCTCATCATCATCAAAATCATGTGGTTGTGTTTTCTGAGCCTAGTCTTTACTGCTGGCATCAGTGTCTGAAATGGTGATAGCACAGCTTGACTGTTTAGTTCCTATAAACTTCACAGCAGGACTTAGGATTCCATGAGTGCAAAATTCACCTGTATCCATATTGGAGGACCTCTCTGTGGCAGGCAGGGTTTTAATTTTAGTAACTGAGGGAATAGAATATTTTTTCCCTCACAAATCATACTGAATTGTACTGTCACAGATGTTCCAGGTACATGAAGTAGCTACACTAAGGAATAGGTCATGTGTACAAAGTGTGTGTAGATTTATTCATCGTCAAAGGAACTCTGAATGATGCATCAAAGAGACTTTCTGTTACACTGGCCCAGTCTGGGGAGCTAATGCAGTTTCCAAATTTGTACTTGGATTGCTGAAATTTTTTTAGGTAATAATGCCAGATTTTCATTATACAAATGATTGACAAGTAAAAGACTTTGCTTCAGAAATAATCACCAAGCACTGGTCATTAGGGTGCTGCAGCCGTAAGTGGTCAATCCCAGGTCCTTGGGTTTTTGGCTTGTACCCAGGAAAAGACAGGGATGTTAGACTAATCTTTTTTATTTCAAGTACAGACTCATGATCTTACAGACATACAAGAAAGAGACCTGGCATGAAGAAAGCTTCATGCAAATGCAAGCACCACAAGCTAAGCCCTGGAAGGGTACAGTTAACCCATGTTCTGGATAGTTTTGAGGACAAGGTTTCTGATTTTTTTTTGGTTTTTTGTTTTTTTTTTTTTTTTTTTTTTACATTGCAGAAATCACAGACTCTCCAGATGAGAGGTATTGTGTCTTGATGATGTTTGTCCTGGTCTGGATATGCCTTAGCTATGTGATGCCTGAAATGAGATTCAGCAATCCATATTGTGTTATTTATAAATAGTTTGATTTCCAGTGGTCCCAAAAAACCACAGCTGCTGTCAGCAATTCAGTTAATTCAGTACACTGTTTTGCATTTAGTGACAAAACAAATGAGCCAGAATTAACAGAGTTGGTTGTTTTAGCACGTAGGCACCTCTGATGTGGAAATACACCACTAGCAATTGCTCACATCAGATTGAGTGTCTTTTGCATCGTTTGACCCAGGTTTTCTACCGTTGTCAGTCAGATGTTTGAGAGGGTAACAATTACCTGCTAGAGATACACAGCTTTATGTAAAGACATTGAGAGGGCTTTTAAGATGGTGCTGGTGCTGATTATTTCAATATCTCTTTGTCAGGTATTACTTGCCTATTTTATAACTCTTCAGAAGAGACTGGAAAGGCAAGGAGTTCACCTATCTACCTATCTGTGTATAGCCTCAGTGCTTCCCTCCTCTTCAATTCCCTGTACAGACAAAAAGAAGGAGCAACATGAAAGAAGAGGAGGTTATGATGTGAAAAATTTTCCATTTTTTCCTGCTTCACCCATCCTACTGTCAGAACTAAATGTTGATATATCATGCACAATTATTGTTGTACTCACAGAATTTGAAAGTGGGCATATAAAACTCAGCAGCCTGTAAAATCAGGAAGTTTATAAACTTCCATGCAAGCAGGTGACCTGTGGCACGGTGAGACTTCTATGTGTTTTTGTGAGAAATAGTTACAGCCCTGCACTCTATTTGCAGGTAAGAAGTCAGTATCATGCTTGTCCTACAGGAAGTTAAGATGTGAAGACAGGGAGGCAGATGCGTTGTGGCAAATACTGCACTGTCAGCTAAATAGTCACATTATCCAGCTAGTGTTACAGTGCTTAATTCAAGGGTTGATAGATGCATGTGGCAGTGTGTACCTAAAGCCAGTATGGCATCCTCTGATGTATGTCTAAATTGCATTATCAGTGAAAAGAATTATAAATTGAAAAGATTTCGTGTACATGATGCGCATATGACAGTGCAATATACTGATCACGTGCTGCTTCATGGTAATAGCCTTCATCTCCAGCCAGGTTAAAGGTGACAGAAATTGCATGCTTGTCCCATCTCCTTAAAAAGCTAGAGATGACAGTCTAGTATGGGAGTTAACACATTTCAGCATTAAAAGACTCAGTAATTGGAATAAGAAGCATTCCCTGCTCATGGGCTCTTTAAAAAATAAACTCCGGTCAAAATTCTTTTCCATGCTTACCTCAGTTACACTGAGAAAGAACTTGGAGTTTTCACAGTTGCAGCGTAAATGTCACTAGCCATTTCTCCTAGTTACCTCAAGGTACTTTGCTAGATTTGTGCTTCAAAGTTTGGAAGGAGCCTAGCAGTAGAACACTTGAATAATTGGAGAGAGCCCCCAGAGCAGCTCCAGGGCCCTTGCACAAACCAGGAGAGACTGCTTGCTTTATTTCTTTTAAAGACCCTTAGGTGGAAGGGTTTAATTCTTGTGCAGGGCTAAACCTTCAAAGTGAGCAAACGTGAGTCTCATTTGCTAGAGTTTTCATGTCGAAAGCTGTTCCTTGGGATAAAGGGTGCTCTGGGACTTCGTGAAACTCCTAAGCAAGTGCAGATTTCTACCTCAATGAGCTGTTCCTGCTGCCAGCATTCCCCGCATACCCATCCCAGGGAGGCCCTTCTCCGTAAACTCCACATGAAAGAGAGCAGACTAAAAGCCTTAGAAAGTGCATCCAGCTTTTTGTTTCCTTTGTCATCAATACAGTGTGTTCTGGTGTCTCCAAGACAACCATGTCTAAAAGGCTGACTGCATCTTTCACTGCTGCTCTATTGCGAGCTTGCCGAGATGGGCTGTGAGGGCCAACCTGTAGCCAGTTTTTATCCATGTGTTTTTGGGGTACTGCCTAAGTACTTCATGTGCTTGCTTTGGTTTCAGTTTTATTGCAAGATTTAAGCTTTGGTTTATTGGATTCTGGTTTTAAAGATGCTGTTTTGGGGTACTCCCAGCACATATTTCTTTGAGTAATCGTAATGAGCACTAGGATGTTCCCAGTAACGCCTGCAACAATGCTGGCTTTCTCTGCATTTCGGGTCCATTCTGCGTCTGATAATAGATGCCTTCCTGCCACTGAATAGAGATGTACTGAATCTTGTGTTCTGCCTGCTCTTTTGTTGCCCATGTGTGCTGCCTTCTTGAGTGATTACTGGTTCCAAATTTGAGATGAGAGAGTCTAAATAACTTGGTTTTATGTTTTCAGTGTAGTTGTCTTGTCAGTTTGCGTATTTGCGAACCTGCAGACTTGGGGGAAGGAGGTGAGGGATCATTCACATGGTATGTGTTCCCTGAGCAACATCATCACAGTCATTTCCCTGTGTTCAGCTGCCCCAGATCTGTGGCCTCTATGTCCCCTTCTGTGTAATGTACTTCTCTGCCACTTGCTTAGAGAAAACTGGTTAATGAAATACGGTTCCATGAGGTCAGGGGCTTTGGGAATTACCATTGTTCTGTTTCCTTACAGTTGTCTAGGAGAAGCTGGATCCAAGGCAAGTTTTTTTCTGGCTGAAGTGAAGAGTAGTTAAAGATAATGTAATTATTTGTGGTTTATAGCTGCCACACCACCCCATTCCTGCCATGGGCTTTGTCAAGGTAGTTAGCATGGGTATCTCTAAGAGTTAAGCAAATGTTACTACTGCTTTCCAGAATGTCTAAGATCCACATTATTAGACAAAGAAGTAAAATTTTCTGGTAGCAAATTCCAGCCTGAGTAGTGGCAATTCTGTTTTCTTGGCAGCCTCAATATACTGTAAAAAAATACACAGATAATGTACTGTAAAAATCTAAACAGCTAGATAGATAACATTTATATACGTTGGGAAATCTTTAAACGGATGCATCATCTTTAGTATTGTGTAGTAGGCCATTAATTTATTTGTATGTCAAAATCCAGTATCTTAGAGATAAAATTGATTTCTGCAAGCACTGTATTGGTGTACTTGAAAAAGATAAGCAAGGACTTGCCTGTAAACAATAAGAAATGACTGTGTGAAAAAGACAGTATTGGTGAAGGTGTTGTTTGCAGTGGAATGAGTGAGAGCAAGCTGTGGTGCCTGTGACCAGGGCCATATCTAACTTGGCAGAAGGATTCTTCCTTGCCTGCATGCAGTTGGTGAGGCTAGTCATGTACTCCCTTAGTGCTGTGTTTAGAAACATTTCCTCTGTTTTTTGGTTTTCGTTTTTTTTTTTGGTTTTCGTTTTTTTTTTTTACCAGGGTCTCAGCAGAGCAGTCAAATTGAGAGGCAAGAGGATAAAGGGCGGGGGGAGACTGGGACACTCTTCATGATTTGACAGCCTTGATTCCCACACACACACTCCCTCCTTCCCTTTTTCTGTTAGTCATCAGAAATTTTAGGAAAAGCCTTAGGAACTAATCCATATGGTGGTAAGATTCCAGACATCAGATACTGTGTTGAAGCTCCTTTTCATTTCCCTAGGATGCAGTCTTGTAGTTCTCCTGCATGCCACCCCAAATCAATACCAGCATGTAGTACAGAGAGTTTTCTGGTATCTTACTTGTTTCCCTTTAGCACTTTGTAAACACAGTGATTTTACTCTGGAAAAGCTGGTCTTTGGTTGTTGAGATTTTATTTATTTATTAAGTATCAATTTGAAATGCATGTTCAGGAAGGTTTTTTGTTCAACTTTCAAATGAAATTACAAGTGAAGACTCATGCATTTTTCTGTGGCATTCTGTACGTTTTTTCCTTTCTTGCTTCATTTAAAGCAAGAATAAATAATACCAAGACTACTTTAATGTTTTCGATCGTTGAGGTGGTGTTTTTTTGGGTTTTTTTTGGTTTTTTTTTCTTCAGTTTTAATGTGTAAGGGGTATTTTGGTTTTTGGTTTTTTTGTTTGTTTGTTTGTTTTTTTCCAAAACAGCCTGAAATTACATTTCCAGTAGACACCATCCAAGAGTTTTAACAGAGTGGTGGAGTAAGTAATACCTAGAAATTGGAGAGGGTGGGAGGACACGTGACTTTTAAAATACTTTTGTGGAGACTTTAATTTTATAAAGACTTGCAAGAACTTAAGGGTGATATGATTGATCTTACTATATTACCAGGCTATGGCTGGTTGGTTCAGGCTTTTCAGGTCTTGCTTAAATTCACTAAATTCGCATTCATTAATAATGTGGCTGCCATCCCTTAGTTGTTCTGTTGCACCATAAATCATTTGTTTCATGCCTGTGTAATGTTTTCAGTAAATTGACTGATGTGGGCATTGAGTTATGCAATAATGAACATCTTGAAACTACAATCAGTTTTAGTCTACTGTGCTATCAGAATAGCCTGTAAGTCAACACACTTTTCTCTGAATTACTGTTCTAAGTTGCATTTAATAAGCACGATTCATAATCTGTTAAATTTTTTATCATTTCAGTGTTTCATGTTTAATGTTTTCATTTGAAGGTGGATTGTTTCTCTGTAAATTGATCAGTGTTAGCTGAAGTCACCTTCTTCTATGAATGTAGCACTTTACAATCTACTTCAGTTTTAGGAGTTTTGACAAAAATTTCACTTTTTCCTAGATAAAAGTTTGGGGGCAAAGATAACTATTTTTTTCACGTTACTATGAAATTATTCCCCATTGTCACCAGCTGTGTTATAATTTCTTATTTAACATACACTAGTGGTACAGCATAAACTTCTCAATGGCCCACAGAAAACTTTACAAATACGTTTCTATTTTTATCATCAGTAATGCCTGCTAGTGGGCTCTGTCACTTAACTTCTGCCTAGCTGTAAATAAAATTATTTTTTCAGCCATATATCGCTTCCCTCAACTTGCCATGCAAATCTTTAGCCTGAGAGTGATTTTTCTCACGAGGAATCTCTTTGATACTGTGGTTTGCCATGAAGGCTAGGGCAGATTCTTGCTCCAGTTGTAAACCTTTGCAAAAACAGCTTGCTAAATAGTTTTGGAGGGATTTGTTTGCCTCCTTTCTGTTTGCTTTTGAACTGGCGTGCTTAGCACTCTTGCTGGACATGTTATGTAGAATAACTGGGGAGGGAGGAAGGACAAAAAAGTCAGTGTGCCACACATAGCATAGAACTTGGCAGACTTGATAAAGAAACAGACCTAGGACTCTGCCGATTTCCCCAGACACCAGTCAAGTACAAATGCTTTTGCAGCTTTCACTGCCCAAGGCAAGCTGGAATGAATTGCCACCCTTCCTAGTCAAAAGCCACTTACACAGTAAACAAAATAGTCACTAAACGATTTGCTGCCCTTAATATTTAGCTGACCTCTGTGACCCCTTGTCCCGCCTGTATGGCACAGCTGTGCCGGCAGCAGCGTCGCTGGAAAACTCTGGGCTACAGCATTTGGGTCGTGTTTGATGATGAATTCCTGAGCTCTGTGTTTGTGGGTCAGAGCATAAATTCCTCATCTGAGCAGAGACTGAGATGGCTTCTCTTGCCTGGAAAGACAGAGGTTTGTAGCAGTTACAGGAGGAGCAGGAATGCTTGTGTGTAGGCTCAGATGGTGCCTTCCCTGTGCAGTGTGAAACTGCCCAGCTCAGCTGTGGCACCAACAGCAGAGGATCCTCCTCACCTCTTACCTCTCCACCTCCATCTGCAGGGAAACTCCTGTTTAACCAGGGAGTGATGTTCCTTGGGGTTACCCAGTAAAGCAGCATTGATAGGGGCGGGCATAGGCTCATTCCCTACCTCCTTTACTGGATGGTTATATTTACCTTAGATCATGTTTTATAGCAGCTGCATTTGAAGCCCTTAAAAAGTTTGAGTGTTGTTTTTATTTGAATTTATTATCTATGGTAAGAAAAGGAAGTAATCAAACCATTACTGCATGTGCATGATGTTTATGAGCAGATGAGAAATGCAGATTTGGCTATTGGTCCAGTAAATGTAATAAAGCATTAAATCAGGAAACCTAAATGCATCTTTTAAAAACTTGATAAATTTAATTTTGGGAAATGGTTTAACACAGCATTAAACAATATCAAAACTGTGTTTGGTTTTGGTGAACTAGTTCTCTAATTCAAAGTTACATACCTTTGTTGAACAGGCCTTCTAAATGTATTTCAGGCTCAGATGAAAAAAGTAAAGGACAAAGCCATCTTTTTTACATTAATTAAAACAACCTCTAAAATCTCAGCCTTCGGTAACTGATGCCCACAGTGAAGAAAAGTATCAAATATTAGCAAATATTTAAAAAATAAAAAATGCTACATGACTGAGAAGACATTCTTAGGAAAAGGTGCATCCTTTCCATTTTAATCTAGAGAAATTAGATAGCTTTTCCTGTGTTAAACATCTGGTTTTTTCCTTCAGAGAATAACAAGCTCACCTGTACGTTTGACCTGATGAGGCTACCAAGAAAAGATGGTTTGACAAGAGAGGAAACATTGAAATGAATCGTACTCATTTATTATTTTCTAAATAAAACAAAAAAGATTTCTGTACATAGTTTAAGTGGTGACAGATTTTCAGGACAGTATTTTGAAAGTAGTGTTGCATTCCTCCATTCTTTTTTAAAATTACTTCAGTATGACTTTCACGTTTTTCTTTACAGACTTCTGTGCTGATTTCTGATTCCTGTGTGGAAGTCTTCTTAACTTAGGTCTAGCCTGCTTTTTGGAATTCATTTAAGAATTGTTTCTGATTTTTTTGTAAACACAGTGTGGCTTGTGTGTGTTCTTCATCTCTCATTAGATAACAGCATCTCTAGTTGTAATGGGGAGAATGCATTTGACTGAATAGTGGAAGGAAGTGATGTGTTTGGGGTTGTTATCCCCTAAAATACTGTGAGTTAAGCTTTCTCAGGTAAGGGAGATGTTTTTGCTTAAGAAATTGTTGTTTGTCTTGGCTCTTCCATCAAGATTTTGGGAAGACCATCAGCTCTGCTACCTTAGAGACTTTTCTTATTCTCACTCCATCTTTCCCATTTGGGAGAATGATAGAATGAACACCTGCATAGCCATACTACTGCTCTGAACGACATGGACACATTTTGTGGCAAACACCTCGAAGACAAGTAGCTGAAAAATGTGAAGGCAGAGAATTGGGTTGGGTGTCATGTGTGAGAAGGTAGGCTAAGAAAAGACATGTTGGAGTCAAGCTGTATTAAGGATATTAATTAATACCAAAACAAGTTAACATTGCAATACTTGGCTAAAGTGCAGAAATCTGATGGATCTGGAGGTAAATTACTTTAAAAACAGAGTTATGTAGCATGAGACAGTTTAATGTGATTTGTATACAGATTTAATGCAGTACTGATTTTTATCCTGGGGGCTTGTTGAGAGTAGCAATGATAAGTCATAGTTCAGTGACTAAAATTTCATGTGTCTCAAGTTACTCTGTTACCTTGGTCCTCAAAGAAAAATTTGAATTGTGTGTTAGAGATATCCAGCAGTACAGGAGTTAAGGAAAAACCATGTAGACTGGTTATGTCATTTGTTTTCAAAATCTATAAGTTATGACTATAATGTACAAAATGCCAACAGATGCACATTATAAGTGACATCTCTGCGTTTATAAAACAAAAAAAAATCCACACTGTAGTGAACTTTATAAATTTTTAACTTCTAATAAGGAACGGTCGTTGTGTGCTTGTGAGCCAAAAGTCTTGTTAATTTTACCCAAATTCCTTTCTCCATACCCAGGGTACTGCATGTATTTAATTTATGGCATCATGTGTATGTTCCTTGATTATTTTTTTTGATTTATGACACTACTAAGCATGAATCTGTTAAGTCCTTCACATGAATGCTATTATTTCATGACATCATAGCCTTTTGTAACATCCTTAAGTTATGTACACAGTATCACAAGGATTATTGAAAACTGGACAGAACCTCAAAATGAAGTTCAATTTTCAATGGCTCTACTTATCCTTGGCAGCCTATGAAAGCAAAGTAATAACATCTCAGTGCCAGTATTTTAAAATGTAGCTCAGATGTTTATTGTAAGGTCAGATCTTTTCCGTTTCACTTGCTGCTTCCTCCTGCTGCGGGAAAGGCTGCTTTTAGTTTGCAGAAATCCCTTTCTCATGGGAAGGTGAGCTTTAGATAACACAATCTTGAGCCTTAAGAGGCAAATCAAAATAACACATCACTCATTTACTGTAGGCAAAGCGTAACTTAATAAGAGTCATTCTGGACTTGGAGTGCTCAGCTGAGATGGACAGATCAAATTGATTATATTGCTTGCTAACCTGTTTGATTACCTCATCAAAGTGTTACACCAGCCATGTAGACTCTATACACTGGCAGGAGGGTCTGCAGTACAGGGACTGTGAGCAGCCTTTCCAAATAAAGATGAAAGTGTGATGCCACATGTCCAAAAGGCATTATCCAGAACAGCTACTAACCCTGTGTTTGCAGGCTCTCAGGCTCTGTTCTTTGGGAGCCTCCTTCTGAGGGCAACTGAACTCCTCAGCTTTACTATCTAATGGGGTAGGGTGATGTGAATATGACTCTATCTTCCAGTTAAAATGTGCACGTTTTAATGGATTAAAATGTGCACCTTTTAATGGAAAGTACAAAGTAGTTGGGAATACCTGCATTAAAATTACTTGAAATGAATAGAACACATTTAGCTTTGGGGGGCTTTTTTTAAAAAATTATTTTCAGGGTATGGATGTGCAAGGAGATGGTTTGTTCTTTAGCTTTTCAGTGTTGGGGTTTTTGAGTTAGGTTTTTGTTCTGTGTTTCTTGCTTTGTTTGGTATAGTTTCTTTGTTGTTTTCTTGGGGTTTTTTTAAGTTCCTGGAACACAGCCCTTAAACCATAGTGAAATAGGTCCTAAACACTGTTGCAGATATTCCAGTCCTTCCCTATGATGCAGACTGGCCACACCTGCATGCAGATGACTGTAGGTTCCCTCAGAGAGAGGTGAGAGGAGAGAGCAGTTTTTGATCTACTACTGAGGAGTGTCAGGCTCGCAACATCTGATGACAGATTGCTATTTCATGCTCTGCAGTTTTGTTTCAACAGAAACTCAGTATGCTGTTTCACTGAATGACTTCGTGTTCTCCCTGTTGGTGACACTGTTGCATTTATGGGCTGAAAGCATTTGCACATGCCTACAAAGACACATCTGGGGTATGGTATTAGAGAGAAACTGCATCATGCACCAAGAAAGGAAGGGATTCTGCCATGAGTAACTTCAACAGTCTTCTAGATAGATCATGAATCTGCTTATATTAGCCATCCAAGTACAGCATTTCAGTGATCTTTGCACAAGATGTTCATGGTAATACTTATCCTAAGGAAAAATAGCTCTGGATCAGTAGTCGTTACTGTAGAACGCAGTGGATAGTGTTTTTGGAAGTATATAGCAAGCATAGCATGGCTTTCTTTATTCCCTTCGCAAACAGGCATTGTTTTTGGAAAGTGGAAATGAAAAGAGATGTTTGTTCTTGTGAATGTGTGCCACAGGTGTCTTTTTGAGGAGTTCAGACATTTGAGGAAAATTGAGAGGAATACAGATGGCAGTTAAAATAGCCATTGAAATGTTAAAATGTTTATTACAATGGAGCTTTTCCATTCAGATTCCTTTTGAGAATGAATATTTGTATTCTGGTAAGCAAAGACAGGAGTGCCTTTCTATTAGAATAATACAGTACTTGGGTTTCTAAACGAAAATTTAGTTCAATTTTTGTGATGGATTGATTCTGGAAGTTACTGATTGTTTCCATTGTTCAGGTCTTTGTGTCATGTCTGATTCATGTAAATATTAGAAGTTAACCAATTCTCATCTTGTACCAAGGACTCCTAATCAAGGAACAGTCCTGTTATACCAGTTGCTGTAGAAAAAATCCCCAGACACTTAGGATACAATCTGGGCATTTGGAGGGTGTTGCTGTGTGATCTTTACTAAGAAACTTAGAATGTTGTGACTAATAATTGAAAAAATCAAGACTGCATAGAGTGCAATAGCTCAGTGCTTCTCAGCAAAATAGTCTTTGACTCAGACAGTAATAGGTTAATTGCCACATCCAGAAATGAATCCTAATGATTCCCTCTAGGAGCCATTATCACATGTGGGGTTTTCATTGAGATATTTATAGCTGTAATCTTTGGTCTCAAAGCTCATGTAACTGTTCATTCCAGCAAAGGGGTTCAGAAAGGTAATACCCTGCTCTCATCCTTAGGCTTTGCTAAAAGTAGAATTTTCAGTTCTAGTTCAATCAGTCAAGCCCCTGCTATTTTCAGGCATTATTCCAATCTAACATAATTTGAATGTCAAGTGTCTTGTGTTTTGTGCTCACAAGGCCCACAGGAAAGTCTAGACACAAAAAAAAAATAAAAAAGAAAAAGAAAAAAGCTGCATTTATCATAGGAAGAGTATCTTCGAATGTATCAGAAGTTTCGTTCTTTTTCTTCTCTTTTCTTCTGTGACTAGACTGAATCACGATTGTAAAACAAGAGTCTGTTCAGCCAGGTCTGTCTCTTCTCTTTCCACCTGGAATAAATTGCATAAATTTGCACAGCATTGCTTTGGCATAGAATCCTGAAGTATGTCTTAATTTTGGAGTGGTTGTACTGAAAGTTCCCTCTTGAATGAAGTCTGTCTGTATTTCTTTCATTTGTCTGCAAATTGTATCCAAGGATTTATTCTCTTTTTCCCCTTTCTGTATTGATCCTGATACCATGTTGTGCTGCTGTCACGCTTGTCTGCGTTTTGTGAAGAAAACCTTTTTTTTATCAGTGTTTTTTTCCTGGAGTAACGCCTCTTTTATTTCTGTCAATTCTAATGCTGTCAATTTGAATTTAAGGGGATTATCTGAGCCTCATAATTTTGTAATCCCTAGACAGGATATTCAAACAACAGTGAAAGATCTTGAAGGAAAGTAGCGTCACTTAAATTTTGACTTACACTGTGTCAGCTGTACACAAGTAACCTCACGTTGGTTGTCTTAATGAGTTTGCATTGTATGGTGCAGTCAAACATGGAGCAACAGTGCTACTTCTGCTTACAGCCAGTGTTTGTCTAACTTACCTAGAGTCAGGTAGATCTTACATGAAATAAAGAAAATAATTTGAAAAGACTCAAGTCTGTGGTCCCAGCTCTGTAGCTATGCACAAAAAGGCCAAGTTTCTCTTTCTCTTTTGTTTTCCTTTTGTGCTGTTGATACTTGCTGATCTTGCAAGGATGAGTGGTTTTCATCTCATTGAGAATATGGTGTAGGTAGTCAACCAAGAAGATAAAAATAATTAATAATCATTTGTGAGCATTCACTAGGTTCCAGTCACTAGAAAGTATTCCAACACTGGATTTTTTTTCTGAACATTGTACTTACTTTAGGACATGAGGAAAAATACGTAATATATGTGCCAGTTACTCTTTGCTCCCATGTGTTGACTGATGACAACACTAAGGCTTCCCTATGATGTTGCAGTATTTTTGTGAGCTTCCATGGCCAGCAGTATGAAGTAAATTCTTATATATTTCTAATTCAATCTAATTCTAGTACTAGCGGTTCTTTATTTATTTTTGAGGTATCTGCACACATATATTGGATCAAGAGGGAATGTTAAGCGTATTTGGAGACATGCTGTAACAAGATTCTATGAGCAACCCAAATAATAATCTTCAAATGTGTGAAATCAGGCATTTTCCTAATAGTTCTTGTGTTATATCCCCCTCTTCAATGATAATCAGTTAATTTGATGTTTTAAATGTTGAAAGTGGTACACAGAGGGAGTGAATATCCATTTAGGGGTTATTTTCATCCACAGGTACTCCTCATAATAGGATAGACTACAACTTTTAGAGTCCTCTGCTTTGTTATGGCCAGCACTACTGTGGCCTGGCTGTTAAATACTCTGTCTTAGCCTGCACCAGTCACCAAGAGCTTTTTCTGAATGTTAAGGTCAGATATCTCTGTTTAAGAATAATAATGATGAAAACCTGTGGTCTGACTAGATACTATTAAGCTGCCATGCCAACTAGTTTTCTGCCTGAGGCCTATTGGACATGATCCAGTGATACTGTAATCCATGGGATTTATGATTTTTATTGCTATGTAACCACATCAGTGTAAATACTGCTGGGCTGTCTCTGCTGTCTCTTCCATCCCCTTTGGCAACTGGCAGGTTTCTTGCCCTTGTTTAATACAAAAGCACAGTGTTCAAGGAGGGTGTTTTTTCAACGTTATCCATTTGCTAAGGAAATGAGCATCCCAGTGTTACAGGGTGGTTCTGCTTTGAGATCAGCTGTGCCTGCAGTTTGCTGTGGGGATGCTGGTGCAGGTGTGTCTGTATCCAGCTCTGCGGGCTGGAAGGTTCTCCAGGATCCCCCCAGAGGATAACAGCCTTCAAGTGGCACACAGAGCTGCCACAGTAACTAGAGTATGACTAAGGACCCTTTAAAAGTCATAAAGAATAATTGCAGCTTTGGAAAATTAGACTGTAGCATGCCCAGAGGAGTGATGTAGGAGAGTGACAAAAGCCACTAGTGTTGGGCAGACCAGACAAAGGAAGGAAGGAAGGAAGGTAAGAAGGAAGGAAGCAGAGGAAAATCTGTATTGGTGTTTCTGGAGGGTCATTGCATTCAAATGAGTGCTGGTCTGTGAAGCTGAAAGGCAAGTTTAGGCAGAGTTTTCACCCTTTCCCCTTGAAGCATCCATAGCCAAACGGGAGGGACTGCAAAATGCAGTCTCAAGAAGCAGGTGGTATCCTGGGGTATGCAGGAAAATATACAGATCATTAAGTGTTCCTGCATCAGCTTCATAACTTTTTTTTTAATGGGAGGCAGGATTGTTGAGAGGATTCCTGCCATTTTTTCAGTGCTGGGAATTTTTGTTGGATGCAATGCAGTGCAAATACAACACTCATTCTGCCTCAGCAGTCCTGTAATTTAATGAGAAAAAATCCCTAATTTTATTTTATTGTATTTCTTTTCATGGTAAGAAGCGACACACTGCCTAAAAGTGATATATGCTTCTCTCCTATGTTCTGTTGTTGTTCCTAAACCCCTTTTAGTGTGGGGGCTTAAGCCACTGTTTAAAGCTGCTGACCAGTTGAATTTGTAAAACAGATCATCAGCTCATTTGAAAGTATGCACTCATTTGATATTTCAGCAAGTTCTAGCTTTTTACAGAAACTCCAGGAGCCGGGATATTTAGTTAGTTAATTTGTTAATTTTTGTAGAGACAGCCTCCAATGATCTTTCTGCCCAGGTGTGCTCCCAGCCAAAGCTGCAGCCTGAAATTATCAGTGCTTGGACACCTCAGCACCTCTGTCAGGAGCACAGTTGAAAGGGGGGACAAGAAAAATGAGAATGTCAGGGAATAAAGTAAGTTTAAAGAAACTAGAAAACAGAACACCTGGAAAGGAGGAACAGTAAAGAAGAGAGAGGGAAGAGCTAGGAAAAAAATTTGAAACCTGAAGACTAAAAGGCTTCAGGCCAAGAACAGTTAGCAAAGAGAGCATATAAAAGCATCTATTCTCTGTTCTCACTTTCCTGATATTGCTAGTGAGGGAGAAGGGAAAAAAAAAAGAGCAAACTTTTTGGGCATTTTCTAAAGATAGACTAAAAGGTAAAGCAGATTATCTAGTTTTTACTAGATATTTAGTCATTACTGTAGCACAAAAACTGCCCTTTAATTGCTGCACCGTAATTGTAGTTATTTGTTTCTTATACTGCTTAAGGTCACATATAAATGAATAGAGGTAAAAATAGGTTTGTGTTAAGTGCCTCAATTTTGAAGCTGTTTTCTGCTAGCTATCTGCAGAGACAGTACTTCCCCTTTAGTCTCCTTGTTTGACTGTTCGGTAGATACATTTTTTAATTACCAAATTGGATTTTAGCAGGTGTAGTCAGTTGATGCATTATGGGTATAAGAGATTAGTGTTTAATCCTTCTTTTTATTACTGTGTAGAATGGTATACTTGGGAAAGTATTAAAGGTGCATTGCATACTCCAGAGTACAGAAATGACATTTATTACTGAGTTTTCTTTCAGCTAGCATCATTTAGGGAAAAAGCTGCTGCAGAACTCTGCAGGGGCCTATAGGCTCATCTATAGTGAAACTGCCTTAAACAATACAGAGTAGAGAAAAATTGAAAGAAACCTTTTTATGTTTTAAAACAAAAGCAGTTGTCGAAATATAAGTACTTTCCCTCTTGAAGATGATTATTCTCTTTTTCTGCATTTTATTTTTTCTATAATAAAGACAAAAGGGTGTGAAAGCCTAGATCTTTGTGCCAGTGAGTGGTAGAGGCAAGGACTGAAAAGGGTCAGTGAATCAGATATAATTTGGACTCTGTTTGAGATACCAGTCCTGTGTTTTGCTGATGGCTGGTATTCCCGTCCTGAAAAGCTGCAGAGGCATTTCTATGGAAGAGAAAGAACATTATCCCCATTTTCATTCTGGCATGCCTGTTACGACTTTGTTCTGTAAACAAAGAGGATTATGGGAACTGGAAACTAGATGGCATTTTATTAAAGAACTGTGTGAGTCTTTCCCTGTGAATGCAAGAATTAGGGAGTCTAGTGATAGCTACCTGTGAAAGAAAATACTTCTAAAATAGACCTTAATGTTTGAATTATTGGGCTCATGAGGAGGCAGTCCTCATGAATGTAGGAAGAAGCTTTAATATTTCCCCGTTGTACTCTGCAAAAGAATACTTCAAAAGAAAAACTTTCACAGTAATTGTACAAATTAAGAAAGAAAAAGAATATGTTGTAGAAACAGGGAGAGGAATGTTTCTGTCCAGTGTTCTTCTGTCATGTAGGCTGCTGGATTGCTTTAAAAGTGTGTTATTTCAGGAAATATACATATATATCTACCTAGAATTAGCAGTTCTGGGAGTGGGGCAGGAGGGAGACTTACATTGAATCATAGTTATAGTAACCAGTACAAATTATTTTTACCTGCATAACATACAACTTTTATAAAACATAGGGCTTTTGTACAGTAGACTACTTACTTAACATTCTAATTTCCCAGAGTAAAGTCATAATAATATATGGTTTTTCCTGATGCCTACTGCAGATCACTCAAACTGCTTTCAATTAATGAAAAAAATGTACAGTATGAATTAAACCTAATTCTTGCAAATCACTTTTCCTTTTAATTATTGTTTTCCTAACTGAATAGACAATTAAGAAAACAGTTCAGCATGGAACTGTGGGAAGTTAAGCTGCTGTTAGTCAGATCATGAAACATCTAAAGTTGGTAAATAGCTTGAATGCATCCTTGGTTTTACCTTGGTTGAAACCCTCTGATGTGACACTTCTTTGTCACTTGAGAGCTTCTTAACTAGGCTTACCCATGGAACCAGATTGTAAAGATGATGAAGACAAGTGCAATTAGGAATTAGAAGCAAATGGCCATATTCGGTCCTTAATAAGTGGCAAAACTCCAGTTGGGCTTGCATGACCTGCTGAAGCAGCCCTGTACTCGGAGTGAGCTGGGTGGCAGAACACAGTGCTCAGCACAAGGCACAAGTTTTCAAAAGCAATTATTGAATTAGCAGGCTTTGGTAAGTAGCTGACTTTTGACAGCCAACTTTCTTTTGAAGTGTCACAGGTTGGTTACACTGGCAAGGCTCAAAATGAATAGTGCTTCGAGATTTTTTGGATGGTCCGTAGTATGGGATAAACTACAGGTCATTAATATAAAAGTAGAGAAGAAAAAGGGATTAGAAAAAAAGGCTAGAAGAACCTTTTAGAATTAATGCTGGTGTATGGAAACACATCTAAAGGATATGACAAATTGAATTACAGTACAGATAGGGAAATGCCATTGCCTAAAATAACCTGATTATATTTCACATTTATTTTGACTCAGTAATTTTCATAGCTAATTTTCTCAGTTTACACGTGCAAACACATTTTTCTGGCTGGTGTAGACAGAAAATGTCTACAGAAATGTATCAGAAAATCAAATAATAATAGTATTTAATAATATTTCAACCTGGTTTTAGGAAGTTCTAAAATCAGACCAAATTTAAGGGTGGTGATGGAAAAGTCAAGTTAGAATGTACTTTAGTTCTTTGTGCTTATAAAAGTTCACCAGCATTCAAAAACCCAGTTATTTTGAAGGTCATCTATAATAATAGTAAAGGGTGTCTCATGGGCATTACACATGCCACTCCAACAAGCCATGAACTGAAATATGAGCATGTGCACTATGTCAGTAGGACTAACAGATCACTTTACAGATACAGAAGTAACTAGTATGAATAAATTACTAATTTATAAACTAAGGGGAGGGAGGGGATGGCATTATACGGGGTTTCTCTTGTTTTCTCCTGCTTCTCTCTCTGAGAAGTTAAAACTTTTTAAATGTAGAGTGTTCTTGGAGAGTGTTAAGATATTAAGTATGCAGATAGCTAGACAGTTCAAGAATGTTTCCATATAGTTTCTCCTTCTGTCAAAGGTATAAGTGGTATCTAGTAGGGAGTTGTACCTAAGATACTTCCCTATTCTGTTTGTCTGCTGCAAAACAATCCCACGTGGATTAAATAGCCATAGGTTTTCTGCTTTTATGGTGCACACTCTTAACTGTATTGCTGAAATACACGTGTTGTTAGCACTTGACATTTGTTGCAGTTTTCCATAATGTCTGCTAAGTGTGCCTTTGCCTTGAGGTTGGTGCTCAGGCATTGAGAAGAGCATTCTAGAGGAGTAGTGTTCTGACAAATTTACAGAAGGAGGCACACTAGTTTGCTTGTGTGCATGTGGGTGTTATCTAGAAATGAATTTTTTAAGTGCAGATAATCTAGGTGGCAAACTCAGTCTCATGATCAAAACAAGTAATGAAAATTCTGTATTAATATTCTATATTGCACATGAATATAATATGTTCATGAAATATTGTAAAGGGGGCTATATTATTAACATTAAATTTTTGCTAAGTCTTTGGATCAAGTAATTCTGATATTTTTTGCCTAAGACAGAAAGACCAGAAGCGGATGTCAAAGAGTGCAAACCAACATGATTAGCTGAAAAAAGTGTTTTATTGCCTAAGAAATTATTCTAGGTAATTGAAGATTACCAGTAAGGTACATGAGGTTGGACATGTAATTTACAGTTACTATGAATCATTCATCTCATTAGACCTGAGCATGAGTGGCGGTGATCTCTAGTGCACTTTAAATGAATTTGCATGTCTAGTTTTTAACGTTTAGTGCACTACACGTGTAAGCACACATTGTAATTACTTCCATGCGAGAGTGTTAAACTAAAAGCTTCCTTTAATACCATGGAGTTGTAGATTTTCATTCTACATTGGTGTAGTCTCAGAGGTCCTCTTCTATTCTTTATTTAATAGAATATGCTTGCCTTGGTTTTAGGACAAGAAAATACTCAAATTAGGATATTAATGACCTTTGTCTTAGGGTATAATATTTAATAATATTCATATGCTAATACTAAATACAAATTTTTTTTTCTGTTTAAAGACCTTACTTTTATAAATCCTTGTGCTCAGCCTTATTTTGAGCCTGTGAACTGTGTGCATTTACTCCCATGTTGCATATTATTGTTTTGATATGACCAAAGGTATTCTCTTTAAAACTGAAACAGTTAGCTTTGAGTTTGATTGAATACTTCCTAGGGCTTTCAAATAATATATTTCTGAAAAGCAGATACTTTCAGAAGATGCACAGGATACTCAGAAATACTTAAAAATCCATGAGTTATTTTTATGGATTATGATACTCTGATAATTTATGCAGGGTGTTAGTAAAAAGCAATAAAATCAGATACTTGATTACTTTTTCTATTGCATATAAAGTGACTAAGATTCTGCAAAGTTTGGCTAGTTAACCTTTTTTTAAGTGGGAAAAAAAATAATCTGTGATTGATCTGTCAACATAAAATGACTTGTGGAAAGCCTGCCTCCCTTTCCTGTGGTTTTTAGAAAAGAACATGGTTGCATAAGCAGTCATTATTCACAGTAAAAAAAATATTTCCTGTAGCATTTTTGTAAAAAAAAATCTTTGCCTAAAAACCTACTGTCAAAAATCACTCTTTGTTCATACTAGTTGAACACTGAAAAATGAAGCAAAGTGATCTAAATCGAATTTACAAGACTGATAACCATGTGGTTGGGGGAGAGTAACAACTGCACAACCTGTACTCTGTCAAGGGAATTTAATTATAGATGGTTATACTTGACTATAATTCGTTAATGTGTGCTCCTTGCAAAGGGAGAATAATTCTCACATAGACAATTTTATATGTTTTTACCAGGATACTGTCAGAGGAAGGGATTTTCATTGAATTTCCATAATTTCCACAGTCGCCCCTAGGAAGAATATCAATGAAGTGGCTAGCAGGGTGGTTTTTTTTGTTTTATTTTTGTGCTGCTGGAGTCTATATATAAGGAGATGGGGAGAAAGAAATCTTCTTTATGAATTTGAATATCTGAAATGTGAATATATTCTGTTACTCTGCAATAGTTAGGAAAATTTTTTTATAAAATATTGTGGTGATATCTTGGTCTTTTGGACCATAATGACAAATATTCATTTTAGCTTTCACCTTTTTGAGAAACAGTAATGATCAAAGTTTATATGAATCTTCCTTCTCTTTCCTACTTTTGTACTTTTTGGAAGTAAGTCTGAGAAGAGCCAGAGGTAGAACTGGCTTTGCTCTTTGTCCTTTGGTCAAGATACTCTTTTGAAAAGCAGATTTTGAGAGCAGTTGTAGCTGAGATGAGAGGTTAGCAGAGGCACAGAGCTATGATTTATGTTGCTGGCTGGTGGGGTGGTTTTTTTATTGTTGTTTTTGTTTTTTACTTATGTGAACTGTTTCCGAGAGTTTTGTTTGTGAACAGTGGTGGCATTTCAGAGGTGCTCAGCTTCCTCCATGCGTGGGGTCTGGATAGTCTGTGCCTATGTAACCAAGTACAAGTAGCACTGTTTAATAATCCAGTCACTAAATTCTTATATCACTAAATGTAATGACTTTGGAGTAAGCTCTTCCTGGGCATCTTTTTGGTTTTGTGCTGGGCCATACAGTCTACCCAGCTCTGAAGGTGGGCCAATCAGAATTACAGAATTATGACTGCAGTAATGATTTCTACATACTGGAATAGTTGCTTTAAGTAGGAGTTTTATATTCTTGGCTTAGAGTCTTGCATTTTCTCATTTGGCTGTTGCATTTCGACAGTGTTACAGTGAGCTGACTCAAGCTGCAAGGCCCATGTTGAAAAAAGTGGGAGGTCAATGGTATGGTTGACATCTGGGAACTGGACCTTCTTGATGTCAATTTTCTGCTCCCCTGTGAACAGCAAACCAAAGGTTCTGACATCTTCTCCAAATTCTGCAGGCCTTTAGATGGTAGGGAAGGAAGACATTTTACCTGATACAGCAGGTAGGATGGACTTGAGGAGTCATAGGAATTGCTTAAATATATGAAAACCTATGCAAGAGGCTGAGTACTTACTAGAATTTTAGAAAGCACTCTCTCTGTTTATGCGGGAGACCAGAAGCAACCTCTCCAAGGGGCATCACAGGAGCAGCCCTGCTGATAAAGGTTCAGCCTTTTACACAGGCAGATTTGTTTTTTCTGGGCTCAGTGCTTTGTGGGCATGGCATGCCCTTCTCCCCAAGGTGAGGCTGGCTTTTCACAGGAAGAGACCTTTGAACTCTAGGATCTGTCTGGAAAGAGCAGTATCCCTGCCTGGTCGACCAAGATTAATATTGGGAAGGTTGATGCTGTGTCATTGGTTTAGAGTAGGGCTGTGCTTTGTCTCCTGTTCGTATCTGATGAGTCCTTTTAAAATACAGTCTGTTCTGTCAGGAGAAGGCAAATGGGGGATTCTGGATAACTGACAGGGTGCAATAAGGAAAGAAATTTAGTATGTCATCTGAACATCAGCTTGGTCCTTGAAGTTCAAATACAAAAAAGTATGATTCTTCTTCTCAGTACCTTCCTAGAAACAGTGCAATACAGAAAAAAGTGTATGATGCATGACATTTAGTAGTGATTTTTCTTGAGAGGGACCTTTAGGTTTTGGAGCTAAATAGTTTGTGCATGGTTTAGCACAATATAAAAAGTCCAATAACTGAAATGAGGCATAAAGCCTCATTTCATCTTCATCTTCACTATGTGGATTTCAGCACAACCTTCATAATGGTATTTTGCACTTCTATTGCCCATACAATCAAAATATTTTGTAATGCCTTGGAAGCATTAAAGAGCAATCATAGGTTATAAAAGCCCACTTCCAGTTTTTTACTTTCTATTATTTGCAGTAACCCAGAAGATAAGTGGTGGTGAAAAGAATTGGGTAGAGAAGGCAGTTACCAGTTCTGTTTTGTGCATAACACATCACTGTCTCTACAATTGGTTTTACTGACTTCATGTTCCAGTGTCAGCAACAAAAGGAATGAAATAAGAATAGGTGATTCCTAAGTAGGTAAAGGAATACGTGTTGGACATAATATAGCAAAAAAAAAAATACAAACAAAAAAACCACCTCAACCGAACAAGCATAAAAACTCAAACCAAACCAAAAACTCAAGGTCTTTAACTTAGGTTTTCTCTGTGAGGTATTTACTGCCTCCTCCATCTTGTCAATGAAGGATGAGGAAGCTCAGTCCCAGAGCTCATAATTAATCTTCCTGAGATGACACTGAATCACAGGCTGATGTGGGCACAGAATTTAATATTTTTAACATATTTCAGAGTTTCTGCCTTAGTCCCATTGGCAGAGAAGGTACTGCAAGCGCAGTGTTGCAGTGTAATTAAATTTTTTGAGTGTTTTTAATGAATTGTCTTGACTGGATCTTTGCAAGGCTTGAGATGCAAATCCTGCAGCCACTGACTTGGCAACCAACTGAAATGTACCATGCACATGGAAGGAGATGGTTTTCTTGATGGTGGTGGGGTAGATTTGTAGGAGGGAGGCTGTTCCTATCTAGGGTTAAAATATCTGCCTAGCAGTCCACAGAAGAATATGATTGTTATGTGCCCTTGACTGACCCATAAAGTACAAGTCCTAACTCATAATTGCATGCGGTAATAGCAGCAACAAGTTAAGTATCTCTGTTTTTGAGTTTGTTCTTAGCGCATTTTATGTCGCAGTGAATTCAAGTGGGTCACTTTTCAATTTTTTTTTTCTCTTTGTCTTTTTATGTCTGTTTTACAGTGAGGTTTCGAAGCTGTGACGGAAACAAAAAGATACACTTTGGGAGCAGTGAGCCAGAAGATTTCAGAGTAGGTGAAGATGGTGTGGTCTATGCAGAGCGGAGCTTTCAGCTTTCTGCAGAGCCCACAGAGTTTGTTGTGTCTGCTCAAGACACAGAAACCCGGCAGGAATGGCAAATGAGGGTGAAGCTAACCCCTGAACCAGCCTTCACAGGGGCTTCAGAAAAGGTAAAACAGCAGCTAAATGCAGCCTGTATAAATGTATCTCCACAAAGAGGCCTAAAAATAGGGGTTAAATTTATCCTGTCATGCACCTCTCTATGAACCAGCTTATTAATGGACACCTAGTGCATGCAAAGCTGGAGCTGTAGAAGGAACTTCTATAGTCTTTTATTCTGTAGTTTTGCTAAAGCGTAGAAAGACATGCCTGTTTAACTATATAGGATTCTTTATGTTTGAGCTTTTTGTTTGTATAGCTTGAGATTTATACCTGAATTTAAGTCTCACACAGCCATTTCTTTATTTTAAATTGCTTGAAAGTATTATAGTATTTATTCAAGCAGTTAAATATAACCGCAAAATAAACAAATCTGTGATAGAATGCATCAGTCACATTTATTAGATGGGAGCTGCAGATTTACAGCAGTAAGTAGGAAAGCACTTCTGGCAGGGAATATTGGCTTTGTCTTGTCCCGTCATAATCAAATTGGAGATTGTAAATTATTCATGATTCCAGTACTACTTGGTAAGGAAGATAGTCTCCCTCTGCTGGAAGCTGACACAGGATAAACCATGTACTGTAACAAAAATCAGACATAGCAATATGCAATTAGCAATGCTTTTACTTTAGAAAAGCATATTAGGTTGTCTTTTTCTGTTATATTACCGGTTGCCTGCTGTTTCTTGCCTTCTCCTTAGTGAAGGAGAAGTGCTTTGTTTACAGATGAAGAACGAAATTTATTCATAGATTAACATACCTGTAATAGGTACACATTAAAGATTTAAGCATAATGTTAAAATAGGTAATGTGGTTATGCAAGACATTTTTCCTGAGAACACACTGGAGACCACTGCTGTGTAATCCTCAGTTATTTGTTTGCTTACTTGGTGATTGTGTTAAATCTGCTAAGGCATGTTTTTAACAGTGGAAATGCTGTCATTTTGTTCATGGAAGCGTAGTAAAAGAGCAGATGCTTAGATGTGCCAGAGCATGCCCAGTTTATTCCAAAGTCACTGTTCAGGTATCCTTACCATCAACAGAAAGTAGAGTAGTAGAATCTGGCCTTCAGCTTGGCATACTCTGTGACATAGTCAATTAGATTTAAAAAAAGTTCTTCTTTTAAAATATTTGGAAAAATGTTTTTGTCTCCCTGTTTCCAACCTTAAGCAAGGTAGCTGTGTGTGCTGTCATCCAAAGGATGAAATGAGTGCAGATATAGAAGGGAATAGGAAGGGACTGTTGACACCCAGCAGAGATTAATGCCCAGTGTGTAAAGTGGGTCATCTTCTGCATCCATCATAGCTGACATAGGTTTAAAATAATTACAGCATTAATTCTATGGGATTTAATAGGGTCATAAATATTTGAGACTTTCCTTACCAGTAGGTATTAAACTTCTCTTGGAACTCAAATTACATTATATCACACCCAGATCTAAATTTAGTGTACAGTAGCACATTACCTGAACTGAAGCACAAGCTAATGAGAAATACATAAAGGCGTACTATTAAATTCTGCAAAATATAAACTACTTCTCACAAAGTGCTGAATAGTTTTCACAGTAGTGCCATGTTATAAATGGTTTATAATTCCCTTTCTCTTCCTGGTTAAGCAAGAAAAGAAAGGGTTCTTACAATTTTGCAATGCAGTTGTTAATGATACTGGATATTTTCAAACTGCACTGTGAATACAAATAAAACAGTTCAATGAACATAGAAGAAAGACAGCCTTTCAGTCAATTATGTAATTGTATCTGAGTTACTTTATAATGTCACTTTATAATGTCTGCTAGTAATTCTCGTTCTAACATGTACTTAATTTTATCTTGTACCTGGGAAAGGACCAAAGGAAAATTGAAGAAATCATATTTCCATGGCAACAATACAAGCACAGCAGTCCTCTGAAGAGGCAGAAGAGAGACTGGGTTATTCCTCCAATCAACCTACCAGAAAATTCCAAAGGACCTTTTCCTCAGGAATTAGTTAGGGTAAGGAAGTTAATAGAAGTGTGGTTTCAGCGTCCCTCAGAGAGCTCTTGAAGAGATTTTGTGTAAATGATGTCTTGTTCATTGTCCAGACATTTATCAGAGACTTGTGGGCTGGTTTCTTGTTGCTACCTCTTCATTGCATTCTGGGATGCATCTAATTTCCTGGGGTTTAAGTTGTCCCTATGCTTCTGTACTGGTGGAAGATGACCTTGTTGTGGGTGGTAGGGGTATTAAGGGGTATCTCTGCTGGTTCAGGAGTTCTCCAGTCTCCTGCACTGGAGTTCTCTGCCTGGGAAATGGTGTGCAAGTGAGCAGGAAGCAAAATGCACCAGGAGACCAAAGGAAATGGGATCTGATGGGGTGAGGACAGCAGCTGTTCCACAGGACTCTGCTGCCCAGAAGTGGCCACTGCAAGGAGCCAAAGCAGCTCTTCTGGGCTGGCTTCCAGCTGTGGTACTGGCTGGTCATGATCAATTTGTTGGAACTTGGCAGAACATTAGCCCAAGTTGGTAGGACACTGTTTCACTCTGTTCTGTTTGATGTGTGTGCTGGTGATTCAGCTGCTCCTCACTGATGCACTGCCCTGTGGTTGTTTCCTTGGAAGATGAAACAAGTTCAGCTTTTAAGCAAACATGGCAAGTTTCAAAACAAGCTGACTTGTAATGGAAGACAGCCTGTAGCTTTGGGCTGGGAGAGTATAGGAGGAGAAAAACACAAACCAGACTTTTGATTTCACGTGTAATTTTGTGATAGTACATGTTTTCTCTTACATCTAAACAATTCTGCTTAAGGTAAAAGTACTTACTTGTTTTTGTTTAGCACGAATAAGTTTTATTCTGAGCAGTAGACAGGGATAATTTTATATTTCTGAATATCCATTGACCAGCGATCGAACAGGGAGTGCTGTTGAGAACTTCAGACTTTTTACCAACTCTGTACCATTTCCAGAATAACTATTTTTGCAAGTACAGCTTAAGGAGCAGGGAGAAAATAAATAGACCCGCTGCTCGTCTCAGCAGCAGTCCCATCCTGTGCTTGTCTGTAGCTAATGTAAACTTCATCTTTTTTGACACACAGATTAGGTCTGATCGTGATAAAAGCCTTTCGCTACGGTACAGTGTGACTGGCCCAGGAGCTGACCAGCCTCCAACAGGCATCTTCATCATCAACCCCATCTCAGGACAGCTGTCTGTGACAAAGCCTTTGGACCGGGAGCAGATTGCGTCTTTTCATGTAAGAGTTTAATTTACCATAAATCAGATTATCAAATTGAAGACGAACATCTGCTTCAAACATGACTTGAGCAGCCAGCATTCAGTTTTGTATGAGATATGATTTGAAGAGTTTGTAGCAGATTTGTATTTATTGTACTTAATAAGGCTAACTCTTACTATATTTAAGCAGCTTAAGTACATTAACATATGTAAACAGTGATTAAATGTATTTAGATAAAGTAATTTTAAAAGATTGAAATATGGATGCTGTGGCTTATGTTTCAAGTACAGGCCATTGATCACAGTCTCCACTGAATTGTATACTTTCCGAAAGTTTATTTTTAATTCAGAAACTTAAATTAGGATGTGACTGCTATTAGAATTGCAGCAGCTTGGATTTGAGAAATGGATGGGAAGAATAACGTACCAATTTTTATTTTAGGGGCAAATCTAAGCATTTTAATAGAATTGTAAATCAGGCCTGTCAGCTTATGAAAATGATATTCTTGCTCTAAAGCAATTGACAAAGTAGACCACAGATTCCAGTGTCTGTGCTAAAGGAAAGTTTCAAGGAAGAGGGAGCGCAAGCTGTGAACTAAAGTCCTCTGTGCTTTTGGGAAACCTTGCTGAAATCATTACAGAAGTCACCCAGCTCCTGGAGACAGTTTTTCTAGCATGTTGTGGATTAAAACACTCCTTGCCTTGTGCTCCAGGGAGCCCTTTGAGTGCTGCTCCCAAACAGAGGACACGGGGGGAGGCATCTGGAGGGGAGGTGTGGGTGAAAGGCTCTCTCAGACAACAGCTCTGCATCTGTAAGATTTTAACGGAGCATTTGACATTGGCTATTCAGGATTTATTGACTTAGGAATTTACATTTATATGAGTGATTTCCAGAGTGGTGAGTTAATAATTCCATCTTGCTGCTTTCTAGTAGTTTTGTAGCCATAAGATATGCGTGTGTATAAATACAAATACATACCAGGCATCAGCAGGACTGCTATAGGAGAAAGTTGTTCTTTTTCCCTAACAATGGCCATGCTCTGGTCTAAATACATACATTTATATTTAAATCTGCATATTTTTAGAGAATATTTTCTAATAGCCACTATTAAAACCATAATTCTTTATTAGAATATATAGACAGTAGGCACTAGTAGTAATCAAAATTACATGATCTAAAATAATTGTCATCAAATCAGAGAAGGAAGTCTGCAACTTAGAATAGTTTGGAAGTCTGAACATCAGTTCCATTAGCAACTTGGAAATTTAAAAGGTCAATATGAGGCAGTAGTGATAAATAACAAAATACACGGAGCTAAAAATCCCTGGCCTGAAACTTCCTGTCACTGTTATTATATCTATTTGCACCTATACATTGTGCAAATTCTAATACTTTTAATGATTTTTGCAGCTGAGAGCACACGCAGTGGATGTAAATGGCAACCAGGTGGAAAATCCTATTGACATTGTTATTAATGTCATTGACATGAATGACAATAGACCTGAATTCTTACACCAGGTTTGGAATGGGACAGTCCCTGAGGGATCAAAGCCAGGTAATACATGGGCTTTTGGGAGGAAGGAGCATTATTTTGAAGTATGACATTTACATTATCATTTTGAAGGTGTGATGAAGGGGTGCCTTCAGACCTTGTAATACTTTGAAAGGTATCTCAAATCTCAGATGCTATATTCTTATTTCACCTTATTTTTAGTGCACTTTTTAGCATGCTAGGATTCATTTCCAAAAGGCAAAATTGCTATGTACATGACCTAAAACCAGGGAAGGCTTTAAGAATATGAATTCTGGCTCATGGTTTTCAAAATCATAATTATAACATCAGACTTCTTACATTTATTTTTATGATAGACATTGATGTTCATTTAGTTGACAGGTCAGGGTATAAGGGACTTCTGAAATGTCACCAGATCCAGTTCTAGTTCTGATTCCCAGGGGCTTTGCAAGTACTGGGGTTTGAAATCAGTGTCATTTGAATTCTTGAGAAAACCTAAGTGTTGTTCAGATCTCATTAAAATTCCAATCAGCTCAGACTAAAGTTTGCACTATGGCTGAAACCACTTCCTTAATTTGTCAGAAGTGCAAAATGGAAGGTTAGCACCAGAAATGTGTTTCCTAGCTTTGCAATATTTACTTGGCATTTGAGATATATCTCAAAGACTTTTGGAAGAGTATTATTTATATTGATTTTCAGTCACTATCAGTATGTCCACCAATCCTGAACAATAAGTATATTTCCTTTGGCCCAATTAATAACATAAGTATCTAAACATGAGATGTTCTCTTGTTACAGAAATGTTATTTGTGGCAGAACTGTAGGATTTCTTTGTTTATGTAGCTTCTTCAGTTATAAGCAAATCTAGTATTTTATAAACATAGAGTATTTTTATCTCCTCTTATGTATTTTAATTACTCTGTTGGTGAGTCTTGAGTTTAGCCAGTTTGTTTTGAGTACAGAAGGAATGTGCAGATTTTACCAAAAGAAATATGTGCTTTGACCACTGCTTGGAAAGTGATCTTGTATAATCTGAGTGTAAACTGTTTATATAACATCAATTATTTATCCTGCTGCTAGGAACCTACGTGATGACTGTTACTGCCATCGATGCTGATGATCCCAATGCCCAGAATGGGATGCTGAGATACAGGATCTTGTCACAGGCCCCAAGCAGCCCTTCTCCAAACATGTTTACAATCAACAACGAAACTGGTGACATTATCACTGTAGCAGCTGGGCTTGACAGAGAGGTATGGCTGGTGTTAATCCCTGGGGCTGGGTTGCACTTCATATTGTAAAGATGTACGGCTCAGGGATGCAGGTGGATGAGAGGCTGGGCATGAGCTGACAGTGACCACTTGCAGGCAGTCATATCCGGGGCTGCATCAGAAGCAGCATGGCCAGCAGGTCAGGGGAGGTAGTTCTCCTCCTCAGTTCTGCTCCTGTGAGACCCCACCTGGAGTGCTGCGTCCACATCTGGGGTTCTCAGCACATGGACCTGCCTGGATCAAGTCCAGAGGAAGGATGTGAAGATCATCAGAAGGTTGGAGCACCTCTCCTATGAAGACAGGCTGAGAGAGCTGGGGCTATTCAGTCTGGAGAAGAGAAGGCTCTGGGGAGACCTTATTGCTGCCTTCCAGTACTTAAATGGGACCTACAGGAGAGCCTTGAGAGGGGTTTTTAATAAGGGCATATAGAGATAGGACAAGGGGAGATGACTAGAAACTGAAAGCAGGTGCATTTAGATCAGATAAAAGGAAGAAATTCTTTACTGTGATGGGTGGTATGACATGGGAACAAGTTGCCCAGAGAAGTTCTGGATGCCCTGTTCCTGGAAGTGTTCAAGGCCAGGTTGGATGGTGTTCTGAGCAACCCACTGTAGTTGGAGGTGTCCCTACCCAGGGCTGGGTGTCTGCAACTAGATGATCTTTAAGGTCACTTCTAGTCCAAACAATTTCATGATGCTGTGAAGTATTTCTCCCCCTCTTCGGTCTTAACTTACTCTCTTTTTTCATCCTGTTGACACTGGTCCTTGTCCTAACACCAGAGTACAAAAACTCAGAGGAGAGAAAATTATGTTAGGGATGAAAATTGGACCTACATATTCCATTCATGTAGTTACCCTTGGCTGTATGGGGTCATGGAAGGAATCTTGTCCCATAAGCCTGTTTGCTCTTAAGAAGCAGATACACATTAAAGCAGAGAAATGCAGTAATAATAATTATAAAAAGAAATAATGTGTCTGTAATTCATTGCTATGTGCTGGGCAAGGTTCATTCTGTCTAGACAGTTCTTCACTGTGCCCACCACTGGAGAAAGAGCGTGCCAGATCCTCTGCTCTGCTTTACCCATCTGTGAGGTTGGGAATAAAAGTATTTCCCTCCCAACTCCAAATCTGTCACACTAACTATGCTTTTAAACCACTTGAAAACTTCACAAGAGATAAGCATTATTTTATAAACAAGCTATAAAATCCAAACAAATCTCTTTTGAATATATCTTGTTTCAACTTCTGTATTACTAACCTCATTTTAGCTCATTAAATCCAAAGTACTGGATTTGCTGTTCATCTTTTTGCTGCTTGTTTATAGTTATTTGAAATGGAGAATAAAAATGCTTTCTGAAGTTCTGGGTTTGCTATTAATATTCTGGTGCATTTCAGTTTGAAAGTGGCAATCAGAAGATTTGAAAAGCTAAACAGACTTAGATATTGCGATTAATTTTTGAGGTTTTATTAACATTCATTCTATTTAAGTTGGTTTTGAAGAGAAGGGATTTGAGCAAAGGAAAACCCTGAACTTTACAGTATTGCCCTATTAAATTAAAAGAATGATAGGCAGCTTTGCCCTTGTTTTTAAAATCCCCTGGTCATCTTTGACAGATGAACTTTCAGGAGGACATAGCGATAATTCTTGAGGTTTTATCACTTGGTGACTGGCTGTGCTGGAGGGATTTAACTCGGAAGAAACCAGCTGGCTGTGGAGCTTAGACCTGCACGTTAACAGTTGGAAAATCCTTGTCATTCACCATCAGTTTTCGTGATGGATATCTCCGCTGATACCCAAATACATATATATAAACATTTCTTGAACATGTTGGATATTAATGATTAACATTAAATCATTCAAATATTAAATTAGACTAATATGAGATAAAATGGTTTCCTTCCCAAGCCATTGCTTTGCTTCCTCCATTTCCTGAGTCATTTTGTGGAAGTCAATTAAATTAAAATGACCGGGAGTCTAGAAAGCCAAAGCTGAATCGTCTTCTGACAGTGGGCTGGGGAGTGCCTTGTTATCCATGTAGCCCAGCTGGACTGCCTACTTCTGCCTTTCCACTCTTTTCTATAAGCCTTGTCTCTTTATAAAGCTCTAATTAAAGTCATAAAATACTCGACAAAATTTTAAATTCTTAAATAATGTGACACATTTTTTACGGGAGCATAAGTGTTGTAGGCATTAAAAAAAAAAACCTGGTTCCTCTGATAGCATTCCTCATCTGCTGGTATTTTAGATTAACATGCAAAATGCATTATCTGTGCTAACATGCACAGGAGGAGATTTGCTTAGGTAAGGAAACTCAGCTTAAGGCAGAAGAAATCTTTCATTTGTTATCTCAAAAGATGCTGTTTCATGAGATCCAGCTGCTCTTATTTCTTCTGTTATTGCTGTGGAATTCACTTCAGCATTAAAACATCTGCCTTACTGCTGGAGGTGCTGAAGAAGTCAGGCAGGGTACTTAAATTTACACACTGACATTCCTGCCTCACGTGAGGTTAATTCAGTGAAGTGCTCTTTTATTTGGCCTGTGTTGAAGTGGAAAGATGTGAACTGATGAGGTCTGCATTCTTTCTTGAAGCTGCCAGTTCGTTTTTGAATGTGTTGCTGCTAAGTCTCTGTGGAGGCTGCTGACACATGCTCCACAGCTTATTCCTGGCTGCCTCTCAAACCACAGTAAAAAGAGGAGACCCACCTCCCCCAATTTCCCCATGCTTGGAAAGTTGTGCGCTTGTTGATTTCTGAAATCTCACTCTCAGCAGTTGATCTGCTTTATGTGAGCGCTGGGAAGAGCGGTAAAAAACAAGGAACCAAACAAAAACATTGATGTGCTGTCTTTTGGGGCACTTTCTGGGGAGGTTTCTAGTGTGCTAGTTCTGTTAGAATTAAGACGATTGTAAGGAAGCTGAGTCTCTGTGTAATAATAATGGAGTTCTCTTAATGAAATTTGCTACTTGGGATCAGTGTGTTAAAACCCAGATGAATCAGAAGCACCTGCTGTTTCAATAACATAGAATCATATAGCACTGAGATTCGCTTCAATACTGCTTTAGATTTTATTGCTTCACAGTAAGTAAAGTATGATTTTTTCCTGGATGAAAGTGGTAAAAGCATTTCTTCGATTCCCTCATGACTGCTACTCTTGTTGGTGTCATGAAGGAAATCTTTAGGATATTTAAAGCCTTTTGAAGGTCAGTTTGCAAGTATATTTTCCAAGCCAGAAT
This sequence comes from Petroica traversi, assembly GCA_025920805.1. NCBI lineage: Eukaryota > Metazoa > Chordata > Aves > Passeriformes > Petroicidae > Petroica > Petroica traversi. The sequence goes on from JAHLSL010000019.1 coordinate 7,822,341, forward strand.
TTATTTATCTATCTATCTATTTATTTATTTATTGATTGATTATTAAACATATGAATACTGTATTTCTGTAGACTTAATATTAGTCTTGCTTTTTAAAAGAATTGTGGTATGCATATATAGCAATACACATCTGGGGTGCCTTGTAAGGGTTTCTGTGTGAAAGAGGGCATGACCATAAATCATTATCTTCAGTGGGAGATAAAGATCCATACAGCTTATTTTTAAAACTTTTTATTGTGTGACTCACAGTTGCTGCTTGGAAATGTGCAAACCGTTAAACCTCTCGTTTCAGTTGTTCTGTCTGGCCAAAATTTGAAAGAAAGCTAAATACTTTCAGTAGAATTGCCCTTGCTTATTTTTTGTATCGATATCTGTAATTCCATTTTTGTAAATGGTGTGATTCTTGGGATGTCTTGGTTAGGTTCAGGAGTTGGACTCTGATCCTCATGGGTCCATTCCAACTCAGCACGTTTCATGATTCTGTAAATTGTTTCCATGAAAAGTAATCTCTCATATACCCCACTCTTTAGATAATGGAAGAAAATAACAAGTGGGAAAAAAACCTCACAACATAAAAACAGGCTTTTCTTGAAATATTTTTTATTTTGCCAAAACGTTTTTACCAGTGTTAGTAAACCATTTGTGAAAGTGCAGTTTCAAAGCAATAGCAGCTCCTTATGTTTGTGTCCTTTCTTTGAGAAGAACTGAATGGCAGCACTTTTCTCCATGGAAGGACAATGAACTGGTAAATGAAGGAACATTCACAATATTTGAGAGCAATGAGTTAAAATAAACTTTTCAGCAACTCTACACATAAAATATCTTTATGATTTTCCTGTTCTTTTTTTTTTCTTTTTTTTAGTACAACCTTGTCAATGTTTTAAACAGCTCACCAGACTGAGATCAGGTCTCTGCCAGGCGTTTCTGGTGCTTAGGGACCCTGGCCCCACTCCAGCTGCGATGGGGGAGTGAGTGCCTGGCTCAAGGGCCGTTAGAAGCTGTGGGGGGAGAGGGGCCCACGGCCACCATACTCGGCCTGGGTGTTCGACATTTATGGAAATAACCCGTTTGGTGCTTCCCTCCCCCTTTCTCGCAGTGCCCTTACTTGCCTCTCTTGGCCTCGACATCTTTGGTTTCCATAGAGATCCCAAGAAGTTGCAGCAGCAGTTTTATACTCAGGCTTGGCTGAAACAAAACCTTGGCAGTTGCGGCCATTTGGCCGACAAACCTACCTTGGCTCAGTGCTCTCAAATGCTTTTGAGGACTTTCCCTGTTTTAGTATAAACTGCACTCTGGATTTCTTTTCGCCATTTGAAAAGCCTTGTTAAACCTGTGATCATGCATTAACTGTCTAAAGTGGTTTGATTTATTAGAGTAGGAAGCAGTCAGCCTATCCTTACCTTGATGGTCTTTGAAGAAAGTCAAACAGTAGTTCACAGCATGATGCTGTGTTCCTGTGGCACAAACTTTGCTCCTGTCATTTTGGGTGATGCTAACTAGAATAAACAGTGTGATAGGCTCCATTGCTTAGCAGAGTGCAGTTTTGGGAACACCTACTGTCCTATGGTAATGTTAGTTTTGTCTAAAACTTATGTTGTCATTTTGTGTTTTAGAAAGTACAACAATATACATTAATAATTCAAGCTACGGACATGGAAGGAAACCCAACATATGGTCTTTCAAACACAGCAACTGCTGTCATCGCTGTGACAGATGTCAATGACAATCCTCCAGAGTTCACTGCCATGACTGTAAGTACAGGAGAGGAGTTACTGAAGGATGTGCATATTTATAACCATTCTCTGTTTCTCTCATTATATACACAGACAGTAAATATTCATTACTTACTAAATACTGTACTGGCAGGCAGAATCAAAATATGTGCAGAATATATATCCCTTGCAAACAGTGTTCTGCTTTTGGCCAAAAGGCAAAAGCTGACAAGGGAATCAAAGCATTGGTTCTCTGGGTGGCCTCAGGTAAACTTCATTAGATAAATTGTCAGAGCTCCAGTGAAGAGAGATGCGCTGCCCTGCATTGATGGATGTTCAGCATGGTGTGGCTCTTGCATGTGTCCCCAGATGAGGTAAAACCTTTCTTTGGTTTGTGCAGTTCTACGGGGAGGTGCCAGAGAACAGGGTGGATGTGATCGTGGCGAACCTGACGGTGACAGACAAAGACCAGCCGCACACACCGGCCTGGAACGCCATGTACCGCATGACCGGGGGAGACCCCACGGGCCGCTTCACCATCCTCACCGACCCCAACAGCAACGATGGGCTGGTCACCGTCGTCAAGGTAAGGCATGCCTGCCTTCAGGGAATCCAGCAGAGATGGAAGAGGTGGGAGAGCACTGAACGGGGGGAAACGTCAATTCCTGAGTCCAGCGTGATTCCGGAATAAAATGGATGCTCTCTTTCTTGTGGAATCGAGTAATCTGTCTCTTCTACTGTTACTTGCTTATGCTATCCATAGTATTCCATCTGCTCAGTTTTGAAAATCAAGCTAGGTTATCAAAAATTACAAATCTTGAATCTTTGTTAGCCAAAAGTTAGAAATTGCTCTGTGAAAAAGTGTCTGCTTAGTATTTTATGCTAGTCTAAAGAAACAACTTCCTGCCTCCTCAATTAGTAGTCATGCGTGTTGTCTGCACGTTTTATGTCAAGATGTTCCATTAAGGAACAGATATAGGAACAGTCAAAGCACAATCAGAAAGGAAAAAATGATAGGTGGGAGGGTAGTTCTACAAGAGACATTTAAAGACTGGCTATTTTTAAAACCTCATTTAAATACCTTTTATGGAATAACCTGTCTATCTTCATTCTCTAGCCAACACAGCTCTGTGTTGAGGGATGACTTATTTCAAGTGATAATAACAATGTGGTTCTAAAATTAAACCTAACAGGCAGTAGCCACCTTTCCTTATGACTCTCTGATAAGCGTCTCATCTCTGAGTTGGCCTGCTCTGGTTTTGGCTGATCCCTTTCAAAGTCAAATGTGCGATGCCAGTAATCCCATTTGGAAATTAAAAAAATCACCTTCTATTTCATTTTTTGGTTTTTTTTGTTTGTGTTGTTTTGTTTTATTTTGTTTTGTTTAATTTCATTTTGTTTTGATTTATTTTAAATCACCCAGTATCTAGGTGACAAAAAGACACAACCTTCATACAGTATTAATAGTAATTCACACTGGCTTTTTTTTAAGAACTATCTCTGGTTTATAACTGCTCTTCCCCAGAGGTACCAATTGTTGCATTGCAGTCTTCCAGAAGAATTATGTGAGTGTTTGTGGTTTTTAGCACTGCGTTAAGTGCCCAGACATGGGAAGAGTTGGAAACTTGCCTATAGTTTTTATTGGCAGTGCAGTGAGTTTATCTGTCAACCTGTAATGAAGATTAGATTGTCTCCTGTCACTTACTTCATACTGTCACATGCCAACTGCCCCAGTAAGGTGCAGGATTTCTTCCAGTCTGGGATCTGTGTGAACAGTACAGTGCATAGTACAAAGGCATATCCTCTCTCCAGGAATGCCTCAACTCTATGCAGTATGACAGAGGAGCTCTAGACTCAAACTGGTTTTAGTTCTCCTTAAATTTGACTTTGTTCTCAGTGAGGAAATCTTCAAACTGAAGGTTGATTCACTGGGAAGATGGAAGCTGTAGGTATACCAGAAATGAGGTTGGCTGGGATTACCAGGCGTCTTTCTAGTGAGATGTTGAGGGCATGAGAACCTCTGATCTATGGGAATAGATATAATCATGAACATGTTTGAAGGAAACTTTCATCCTTCTAACAGAAAGAGGCAGCTTTCTATCCTCTGGAGAGATCATCAGGAGGCACAAGTGAGTGCCTGGCACAAAGCTGGGAGCTTCTTCATAATTTTGTGAATAAACTATTTTTCTCCTCATTTGTGTCTAATGGCAGTACCAGAGTAAGTTATATATAGGAATGACAAGGTTTCTAGCTCTTCTGACTTCAAAACTGCTGCTGCTGCTGCTAAGCAAAACACCAACCAACAGGGGTTGAGATGATGATACTGTGTTCTCCTCAGACTCTCTGCTCATTTTTGAGAAAAGCAGTACAAGTAATGTTTAAAAATGGGCTTTAAATTTACAATGTTATTGTGTGTTCATTGCTACTGTGAGTAAACCTTAACACTTCCTGCTCTTTGCAGCCTATTGACTTCGAGACCAACAGGATGTTTGTACTTACCGTGGCTGCGGAAAATCAAGTGCCTTTGGCTAAGGGGATTCAGCATCCTCCTCAGTCAACAGCAACCGTTTCCATTACAGTCATAGATGTGAATGAGAGCCCATACTTTGTCCCAAACCCCAAGCTCGTGCGTCAGGAAGAAGGGCTGATGGCTGGTAGCATCTTGACAACTTTTACTGCTCAGGATCCAGATCGTTACATGCAGCAAACGTCTCTAAGGTCTCTGTAAACATTGTGCAATATCAGTGTTATGGAATGGGTGGGGAGCAAAGAGATGACATGTGAAATGAATGCATTTACCACAGCACACTACTATCCCAACTCATCCATGGGTTTTGTGCAGCTTTCGCCAAAGGGGTTTTTGGCTGTAGAGAAGGTGGACAGACCAGTATTTTTAGGTGTGTGAACTGGGTCATTTTCTCATCCTAAGTCCCATTTCATCAAGATGGAATGCAGTTATGCATCTGTGGTAAAGTATATGTTCCGTCCCAGCAAATTCAGTCAGAGCCGACACGTGCTTCTGTGAAGTAAGATCATTTGCAATTTAAATCCACCAGTAATTTTCACAGGGCAGCAAAACCAGATCGTTGATGAATCTGAAGGGTTTTCTTTTAATTTTTTTCTCCAGCAATGCAAAGCGGTGCTGTTGTCTGCCTTTGAACTCTTGTGCTGGTAGCTATGATCATAATTGGATCTTAATTTTTCTTATATCTAAAACTTCGCTGAACAAGCATGCCTTGTATAAGACATGGTCATTATCTGCAAAGTTAAGGTTGTGCTGGCCATGGGTCAGAACTCACCTTATCCAGCTTTTTTTTTTTCAGCTTATGTAGAAGGAACTCCGGAACTTATGTTCTGTCTTCCGTTCCAAAATCAAGATTATTGCAATTTTATTTTCTCTTGATTTTTTGGTTAGCTCTTTGCGATACTTTGCTCATTTCTGGACGAAACCATCATAGAAATGACAGCATGAGGACTTCGATGCTAAGATAGCTTGCACTTGATTAATGTCAAAGGGAAAATTTATCAGCTAGAAGAATGGTTTTGAAAGACACTTCTCTTTCAAATTAAGATGAGAAGCATGCAGTAAAACCAGGGCCTGTGAAAATGAAGTGATATTGAAGTGCTAGAACAGTGTGAGTTAGTGCAACTTTAACGCTATCCATTTATACCTCTCTCAGCACTGTGACAAGATGAAAATTAGCATGAACAGCTCTGTAGGTGTAGAAAAACCAAGAAGGATCCTGACTGAATATTTTAATTGAGCCTGAATATTAATGTTATGTAGTTTATGGTAATTATATGATTTTTCTCAAGTTGCATGATAACTTCCAGGCCAAGGCACTTCAAGAATCAAAATACAGGACTGGCTTTAATATGTATTTCCAAAAATTTTAGTGACAGGGCTTGATAGATGGAAATTTGTAAAATGCTATTTTCAAATTCCAAAAACTTTTTCAAAATACCAATTAAAATATTAATACTTTGTTGTCAATATTTATGTGACAGATAAATAACATAACTTATTATTCAATACACAGGTACTCAAAACTTTCAGATCCTGCAAACTGGCTGAAAATTGACCCTGTTAATGGACAAATAACTACTACAGCTGTTTTGGATAGAGAGTCGATATATGTGCAAAACAATATGTATAATGCAACATTTCTTGCTTCTGATAATGGTATGTATCAATAATGTTTATTTTTTTCAAAAATCTTTTCTTTGTGGTTGAATGGCATTCAGTTTTACTGGGGCAGAAAACAGGATATGCTTAGAATACATCCCGTTGGAAACGTGTATTACTATCAGACTGTGTATAATTTCCTGGCTAATTGGGAAATGGCTGAAAAATAATTCTCTGAGTTTGTAGAAAAACATTGGCTTGGCTACAGTAGTTGAGTTGACAGAAAATTGAAAAAAAAACCCTGCATGGGAGTGTGATAGGTTGAGTCAATGCACAGCATGAGTGGGCTTTGTGGGGAGTAATGTGTTGGTGGAGGGGCTTTGTATTTTCCCACTTTCAGGCTGCAGCATTGCAGAGGGAAAAGTATCTTTTTGTTGCCAGTTTGTTAATGACAATTAACACTGCTCAGAAATGAGTCCTTTGATTTCAGCTGGAGTGCTGCACTGTTCATAGCTGATAGCAGAAAAATGGACAGGCGCAGTTAGGAACGTTTTCACATTAGAAGGGAAAACCGAAACACATGGACAATTTGCCTTGGAAAGGAGACATGGTAAAATTTTCTGAACTGGAAGCTAGATCAACTGTTTCTATACTTTGGCTCTGTTCTGGAAAAAAAAGCAAAAATGAAACGGGAAGATTATGAGAGGTGGAATGAGAACCATTGCTGGTTATACTACAAAATTCAGTGCCAAATGATCACATAAATGTGTGATTCCAGCAAAGTTTATGGAGGCATCACACATTTGATATGGATAGCATGCTGAAAGTCAGTATTAGAAAGAATTTAAATAGCACATTTATGGTAAAGGGTGATCTTAAGCCTTCAAAGTTAGGAAATAATCTGTCCAGAGTACAAACTATCCTAATTTTGCACCTTCTTCTTTGAAGCCTTTGATGTGGACCATCTATAGAGATTAACTGCCTGTCTGGTCAGTGAAGTGGATGAGTCACTGATTTGTGGATCTGCAGTTATTTGCTGAATTTTGCTGAGTAGGGCCATTTTTCTGAGAACAGACTACATAAGAATTAGTGTGTTAGCAGGAGCAGGGACAGTATTAGATTGATTTTCTGTAAAGACAGAATCCCAAAATTGAGGTAAACATACAAAAATGTTGGTAGGACTTCGTTTACTTAACGAACTTGAAACAGTCTTAATGCTATTTCCTTTTCTTTCAGGAATACCCCCGATGAGTGGGACTGGCACACTTCAGATATACCTGCTGGACATCAATGATAATGCCCCCCCAAGTGCATCCAAAAGAAGCCACAACCTGTGAAACACTGCAGCCTAATGCTATTAACATCACTGCTGTAGATCCTGACATAGATCCAAATGCAGGCCCATTTGCCTTTGAGCTGCCTGACACACCTGCTAGTATTAAGAGGAATTGGACCATTGTTCGAATTAGTGGTAATTAACATTATGGAAGTCTTCATAGTTTTAAAGAAACTTTTGCAAGCGTTTTCTCTTAGGTGTTACTTCACAATATGCATGAATTTGGTTAATATGAATAAGAAATCACCTTGGTGTAAGTTCCTGAGAGAATGAGAAATTTTAAGAAAGAAAAGATGTTCCCAGTAGTCAGGAAGTCTGTTAGGGTAGACCCTAAGTGTCACATAGCAATTTGAGCAGCAAGTTAATGCAGAACTTAAACATGAGCTATTTTTGCCAATACTATTTTAATCCCACGTGAGCAATACATTGCTTTTTAACCAACACCTTATTTTCAAACATAGGTGATCACGCCCAGCTCTCCTTGAGAATCCGGTTCCTGGAGGCCGGTATCTACGATGTGCCCATAGTAATTACAGATTCTGGAAATCCACATGCATCCAGCACTTCCTTGCTGAAGGTGAAAGTTTGCCAGTGTGACATAAATGGAGACTGCACTGATGTTGATCGGATTGTTGGTGCAGGGCTGGGCACTGGTGCCATCATTGCAATTCTGCTTTGTATCATCATCTTGCTCAGTGAGTAGATAGCTCTCTTAATTCTAGCTCCTTTACTCTTGTTTTGCAAGTACAATATTACATTTTAGTATCAGGTACCTTGACAAAGACAGGGGAGTTATTAAAGGCTCAGGTCCAGGAATTGTTACTGCATGGTTCAGTGTTTTGGACAAGCATGAAAACTTCCTGATAGTACAGGATTTGGAGTTGGACAGAGTATGGCTTGCACCTGTTTGGCAGTCAAGCCCTTCAGTGGGATTGTGAAAGAGATTTTCCGTTTATACCCAAGGACACTTGAAATGTTACATCAGGGAGTGGCCAGGTTGAAGATGTGATTAGTCCCCAGACATCCAGTCTCTCTTGTGCAGCCAGTATTGTGTGATTTGGTGCCACCATAGAGGGTAACAGCGCTTTTAAGGAGTGCTCTGATATTACGTTGTGCTTTGGATTAATGCAAGTAATACAAATACTATTGGAAAGTAATACATCACAGCCCTTCACATAAGGTCTGACAAGAAAGGCAGGTATGCAGGAGCAGTGGTATGTATATTTAAGTACTGCATAAAGCTGTACTAGTATTTTATTTTGTGTGAAATGCATTCAGTAAGGGAAATGACTAAAAATCATGGGCAAATGTCTGTCCAGTGTAGTACATTAGATTCTAGCTCTCCTACACATTATAGTTTACTGATTGCCTATTGTGGTGGAACACAAGGAGGAGATTAGCCTGGTCATAGTACACTAGACACTAGTCTAGAACATGAAAATTATGGAAAGGAGTAATTTTAAAAAAAATCAAGCCTGGCTGAATGCATGATTCTAGACAAGCACACAGTACAAATGCTTTCTTGATACAAGATACTTTAAAAATGCTGGGTACAGAGCCTTACTGAAGGAGAGATTTCTTTTTGAGTCTAGTGGTTTATGAAGCATAGTCTTTCTTAATTCTTTTCATGACAAATTTATTTTTGCAGGTGTGGAATGGATTTGTTACTTACTACCTTGAATATGTGATTGATTTCCAAACCAAATTGCCTACAGTCATCTGAGTTTAAACTTTTTTTGCTTAAGCTGCCTTCTGTCAAATTTTTCATTTTAAAAAATCCTATACCTTATCCAGAATGGTCAAATACAACTTTATTGCTTTTTTCATTTTTTTTTTTTAATCTTGATGTTAAATTTCTTCAATTTGCCATAGCTGTGTTTCAGAATCAAGACATGTTTTTGTCTCTTCCATTTTTACATTACAGTTTTAGTTTTAATGTTCGTGGTATGGATGAAACGCCGTGATAAAGAGCGTCAGGCAAAGCAGCTCTTGATTGATCCTGAAGATGATGTGAGGGACAACATTCTGAAATACGATGAAGAAGGGGGTGGAGAAGAAGATCAGGTGAGGAAATATTAATGGGTTTTCCGTATAGATTTACCCTTCCCACTGCACTTTATTTTGTTTACATTGAAACACTCTGGTCAGTAGTTAATTTTTGCATCAAGTACTGAAGGCAATATGTGATGTTTTCAAAAGTTTAAATTAAACATTGCTTTCTCATTTTTTTGAAGTTCAGATATATCAATTGCTTGCCATTTAGATAAAATGTAGAAACAGTATCTTGTCCTCCTGCAGTAAAAGCATTCTCGCCAGATTCCAGCCAAGGCTGTTATATTTAAATGAAAGTTAACATCCACTCCCATTGCTGACTGTAAACTTTACTCACTCCTTGTCTGGGACCTTTTTGTACAGCAGCACAAGCGCAGGGTGCCTGATAACATCTAAACCAAATACGACTCTTTCTTGGTGGTGGGTGAATGCCTTTCTAGATATATAGTAATCTTGGCTATTGACAGATTTGCCACCACTGGGATTTCAAGCTTGGAAAGCATTTAGGTTTGAAGTAGCTGTCAAGGCACATCTGTGTTTATTCAAATACCTTTCCAGGCAGGTGCCATATGCATTTACTCTCATGTCACCTCTGGTTGAACCACTGCTGATATGTCAGAGGACTAGGAGTGATGTGTATAAGCTAAGAATAGCTTCTTTTTCCCCCTCTCTCTCCAAGTTCGTGGATTTTTCAAGCAGTGTGATTTCCTTCCTTCAGAGGACGTTTATTAAGTGCTCTATGAATGTGACAAACAGCAGATTTATGCACATTATTAATGGTAGAAGTGTTGCAATTACAAAGAGAACAGTGCATATAATAGAGTCTAAGAAATTTTCCAGTTAAAAGCCTTGAAAAATTAAGTGCAATTCTTCCACACATGCCCAGTCTCAATCATCTGGCACTTGAGTTATCTGAAAAGTGTCTCCCTTCACTGGTACAGACTTTATAGTTTCCTTCTGCTCGTTTGTTTGTTTGTCTGAAATTTGTGTTCCCCTTAGTAATTTCCATGCTTCCTGCATTCCCCCAAGTACTGTTCCTACTTCCTGGCTTTTCTGCATAATGTTCTTCTTAGGCAGTTTTCAAAGGAAACTTCAGTTTATGCAGTTTTGGAAAATTGCTTATGTTGTTAAATAAAGTGAAAACAACCCGTTGAGTCTATGCATTTATTCCAGTTGTTTGTACGTAGTTTGACTACAAGAACTGCATCCTGCTTGTGCATCTGTTACTGTACAGGAAAGTCACAGGCTTAACAGAAAATTAGGAAAACCCAGTCCTGTGAGAAGTAATTTTTCAGTTCACATGTTCCTAGCTCTTGTTCATCCCAAATCCTCTGTTCAGCAGTTGTCATGGAGCTTTGATTTTTAATTACTGCCCACACGACCCTCAGGACAGAGTGAGCTGGGTGCTGTGAGTGTGGTCCAGTGGGAAACCATAGGTAGGGTAGGGTTGGGAGGGGTTGTGCTGCAGACCAACAGCACATCTTGTGCTGTGCTCCTCTCCAGCTGGCAGGGCTGTCTTTGTGAGAGGTGTGGTGGGAGGGAGTGTCCTGTGGATGCCGCAGAAGTTAGCACAATGTAAAGCCATCCATAATCGCCCCTTTCGCTGGAGGTGAGTGGAAAACGGCCAGCGGGCAGGTGAGCAGGAACATAGTAACAAATGTGAAATCAGGACCATTTCCTCTCTCAGGGGGCATAGAAAGCATCTACACCTAGAGGATTTTAAGGACTTTACAAAAGATTTAATGATTTTTAGTCACAAAACCCCTTCTTGCTTTCTAAAGGCGAACTTTAAAGCCACTGTTGCAATTTCAGTTGTCTTCACAGCCAGCCACTTTTCAGGTACACAGGTCCCTTTTTTCATCCATTGACAGTAGGCCAGTCACTGGGGATCTAAAACATCCTTGCACATGCTAAATGCATAGAAAAGAGCAGCTCATACAAAGTATAACAAGCTTTTCTGACCGCTTCTACTGTAGCCAGTTTTATACCACCAGTAGGCAAAAAAGGGGTGGTTCTCTCATAGCTTCAAAGCTAGGAATTTGTTCCCATGCAGAATGAATGAAGAGAGAACACAAACTTTTCACCTTATTTTTTTGTCGACAATGGATGATGAAAATACATTCTGTATTGCTTTTTAGGGAGATTATTTTACTGTATTTTGGTTAGGCATTTTTAAAAATATAAATTCTGCCTGTACTTAAGTAGATGATAAAAATTCCTAGGTTTGTTCCTTCTTGGTTCTCTCCTGGCCTCCCTCAGCTCCTGTGCCCAGGGGAAAGAGGGAGAATTATATTACATTGGAGTTCATTTAGATTTTGCACACATTTTATGTGAGATTTAAGAACTTAAATTGCAAAGCTTTTCGAATGTCCCAACAAGTTCTCTGCAAGCAGTAATCTCTTTTTTGCAAACCATGGCTTAGCAAAATACTGCATAAGCAAAGCTGTGTATGGAGCATTGTGGGCAAAAGGTATTGGCTATAAAGATCTTTGTGTTTTTATCAATGTTAATGAAAGTATTCAAGTGTCAAAGTGAGTGTTCTAAATAGGTATGGGATTAACATCAAAAATGTATTTTCAGAATGAGGCCTCATAGGGTAAAACTGCCACTGGTCTATTAAAATCAAGAAAAATTGCTTCATGTCATTCTTGGATCCATAAGTAATCAGCAAATGACAGGAAAATGGTCTGCGTCAATATTAACTTTTCTTATGATGCACCATCCCTAAAATCCTGATGATTGATTAAACAAGCAGCTTCTGTAGAAGGCAGTACACAAGGTGACTCAAACACTGAGCCATCCAGTCGTGCATCTCATGTGGTGAAATAGAAGGGAATTTTAGATCCTCATGTGCATCTCAGTGAAAACAATATTTTAAAAGCTTCAGACATTTTCATAATTGGTACCATTTAAAATTACTTCTATTTATAGCCAGCAAATTACTTTTTAAAATCGCGTACTTCTCTACAAGGACAACTTGTAGATTTACCCTGTGTGGCCTGATATTTCCCAGATGTTTAGGTTATTTGAAGATAGGACTTTTAGGGCTTGAAGGTAAGAGATAGAACTTACATCTCTCTGCATCCTGAACCAAATTAAAGTGGAGGTTTTTATCTTATTTATTTGAGAGCTATGCAGTTTGGTTTCTTAGCTCTTACAGCAGATGCAAAAACTCCTGAAGCATGTTCAGCATGTTTCTTTCAAACTCTCTGTGCATTCTATCAGGGTGTTGTCTCCCATAAGAAATTAGATGAGTTCAAATTCCAGCTAGTTGCTCTGAGTTATAGCAACTGCCAACAACAAGTTGGAATTCCTGTTTGGTTTTGTTGGTGTGTTTGTTTTTTTTCTCCGTGCCAGCAGTTCCAAGGAATTATGATGTGAAATCTGTAATAAAAGAGCAGTTTAGTCCATCGTGAAGGTCCTCTGTTAATCCCATCTGAGGCCATCTTAGCCTGCTTTGTTCACTCTGACAGACTGAATGCTTGTCAAGAAAATTGAGCATCTTGAATGATTCATAGTCGTCTTCTAGCCTGGCATGATGTACACAGGGTTGTGTGATCTCCACAGCAGCTGAGAAAAATGCTCTTAATTCTCTAAGCCAGAAAAGCTTTTGATCTGTGGGTCATAACTGAAGTCAGCCTGCTTACCACTGAAGAGCATTGTCAACAGTGGAAATGTTCTGGACTTTTCTCACCTAGAAAAAGCAGGCTGAAAAAAAGACTCCAAAAGGTGTACAGCACTCATATCATTCCAGGCAGAAACTTTTGGAGTTCTGTGAATGATGACTGTACTAGCAGAACTTGGGGATAAAAGAGGAATGAGAGAAAGCAGAGGTGTTCCAGATAGAAAGATTTGTATTCTTCTCAGGATTCTATGTACAATTTTCTACTTTTAGCAATTTAGCTACCTGATGTAGAGGAGATGGGCAATGAGAGGGTTTGAGTCAGCATCATTCCACTGAAGTCAGAGGGACTGGCTTAGGGAGGGGAGAAGTGAAGGGGGTCTTTTGTGTTCAGTTTTTTTGTTTGTTTGTCATTGGGTTTGTTTTTCTTCTTTTGTTAAGCCTTGGTATTTTATTTAATTTTTTTCTAAAATTTTATTTGAATCTTAAACTCTGGGGGTTGGGGGACAGTATAGTTCTTTACATTCTGAAACAGAAGGCTCAAATTACAAAACTGGAAGTGAGCGCCTCTCTTGGTTATTAATGGACTGCATGATCTGTAGCTTGTAGTTGTTTAGCAAGTGGGGAGGTGTGAGGTGCAGATTGTGAATATTCTTTCCTGATACAATGTGCTCTGAACTTATAACACCAGTCTCAGTTCCAGGCACCAGAACCTGCTGCTGAGTGTTGAGGCACTTAGCATGTGTCTGCAGTGTAGTTCACACACACAGCACATCACAACCCGTAACCATCACTGACTCGTTTTCATCACATATCTCAGGCCATTTGTGTGACTTTCATCGAGGCACTGGGTGCTTGAGTGGGATATGTGCAGCATATGTCAGCCTGATAACTGTGATACATCTTTTTTCATCTAATTGCTTTTGTACACATCTCGTTGCACAAGATGATTCTCTCCTTTGAGTTCATTTCTATAATGTTTTCTGAATTTTAGTAGTACTTGCTCATGCAGGTGGTCCTGTTGAAGCAAGTTGTCTGAGCAAGTGGGTGGTATGCTTTTAAAGTACTGCAGATGAGCTGTTTTGAACATGTAGGGTAATCTAGCCCTCAGATCTTTCCAGCACAAGAATTTCAATGCAGTGATTTTACCATTATTCAAAGTAGTTTTCTTGCTGAGGCTTCTTCATAGTCTTTCCTACATCAGATTTTTGGTTTGTTTGTTTTTTTTTACATTAGTCAATGGCTTGCTTTTTGTAATATTTTTTACATATTTATGTAAAGAGGGGAAATAGTAGCATTTATTTTAATGGTGTTCATGGCATTAAAAAATAAAAGATGAATGGTTTATTGTTATGTGTACAGGATCTGAATTCTAAACAGAAATTATTCCTTTATAGACATGGTAGGTATGTTTCAGCATATTTGTGTCATAGATAAAATAAAAATTAAGTAATCCTTCTGAAATTTTGTGGGGGGGTTTTGGGGTTTTTTTCTTATTGTCATAGTTTCCTGTATGCCCACATTTTGAGACAATATTAGTCTTCTGTGCTGTGTCGTTTTAAACTCTCTTGTAAACAAGATAATTTCCCTTACCTTCTCCATCAACTTTATAAATCCATGTGATTAGATTTTCTTTTTCACCACCCTAAGTGTTATTCAGATCATTTACTCTCACTTTTTAACTTTCATTTTGCATTGCATTAAGAATAGAACATGTTTTATGTTCTGAAATTTCAAACATAATGAATGAAATAAAGGTTGCTATGATATTCCCCATGAATATACAATACTATAATTAAAAGGTAGTTATTTCAGGGATTGTGTTTGCTTACTAAGACATTAGCTTCACTTTTTTGAATAAGTGACTCATAGACTGCTCCTGTGGAGGAATTACTGTCATTCCTTGGTGAATCTTTATCTCATGATATGGAAAGTAATTTTTTCATAATTCCATTACAAAATTATTTTGTTTTATCATATCTAGAACCTCTGCCTGTTACTGTGTTGTGTCTTCAGCTGGAGTTTAACTTCCACCTTCTTTATTATGAAAAAGATAAGCTAGCTTCTTTGTTATTTTAAAAATCATTAACTTGTAGTACTCCAAATGCATCTATAATAAAAACCAATTGGGAAAGCAATATGGCATAAAGTAATTTAAAAGCAAGTGACAAACAAAGAGCAACTGAGAGTGTAGGCATTTTAACTATCCTCCCACCTGCAGCCTACATCTCGTCAGTCCTCTGCTTTTTTTTAAAAGTCGCATTATTTCAACAAATGTAAGATTTAGCGGGGAGTTGGAGCATTTTGCAGAACCCAGGCAGCATTTTAAGTGGAAATTTCTGATAGCTTCTTAGGTTGATGTTTGGTGGGTTTGGGGGTAGAATACATAGCAGGATTGGTTTTCACTTTTTTTTTTTTAAAGATCTCAGTGGGAACATACAGGAATAAAATCTTTCTTTCTTTACTTCCCCATCCCATTTCTCTGTTGGAGTAGACAGTAATTGCCTTTGGAGCACAAAAGCAAAGCAGAGCATGTTTTATCCATAGATACTTCAAAGTCGTAATTAGTTGTTCTCTTCAGAAGGTAGAAAACTTGAGTTTATGTGAAGGCTCCATCCTCTAAAAGGAGCAGGTGAAATGCAAATTTCTGCTCTGTTGCTTTATTTGCACCTAAACCTCTGCAGCTGATTGTGAAGAGTGAAAGAGACTCACAGGTCTCACCATCAAATTAAGTCAAAGTGATCTGGTGACAATTTAGTTGATTATTTCTTGTATGGGGATAGAGCTGGACTTTCATATTTCTTTGCAAAGGGTACATCCCTTGAAAATGAGAAACAGGTATAGTGCTTTTGTTACATTATTCATATGCCCAGTTCTGTGTTCATGCCTAGCCAAAGCTGTCATTCTGTAGAAGGCAAAAGCCCAAGCCATCCCTAGAAGTGTATCACACAGTCTCATGAACAGCCAGGAAATAAACTGAGAGCTGTGAGATAACAGAGAAGCCAGAGTCGTAATGAATTAATGATTGTCAGTCACATTCAGGCACTAGTCTGTGGTGGTGGAAAGCTCAATTCAGATGTAATATATTAAAATATTTTCTGAGTTTTCCTTTTTCAAAAAAAGACAGTCCTGTGTATGCATAGAGTTCTATAGTTTTAGGGCATTGTGGTTTCATTCTGTTGTTTGCAGTTCTGCATCACAATGCTCCAGGATACAGTCATATAAGGCAGTTACCAATTACTGTAAAAATTTTTACTTTTTTAGGTTTTTTTACAAGAACTTAAGTAAATCTAATTTAGAACAGCTAATCAGGATGAAAAAAAAAAAAAGAGGCCTTTAAAACTTTTCCTGATGTAACTGATGACTGCAGTATGAGGGATTATTACTCAGGTGCTGCTCAGTGCCTGGCTGCTTTGCCCGAGTGGAAGTTGTTTAAGGAGGAGATTTTTGCAGGCTGCATCTTGTTTATCACTGATTACTGGGGAGTATAAAATAGCCTTTTCTTCTGTTCTGGATGTTTCTTTTATTCAAGTTGAGATACTTGACCTGTGCTTTGAGCTACTGAGTAGATGTGCTTAAAGAAGTGCTTTTGGGGCTTTTAGAACCTTCTGTATACACTTCTGCTAAGGTAGCTAGTTTCTAGGGCTTGGATACCTGAGTTTGACATTTAGCACTCTTCCCTTAGATTGCATATTTCAGGAATGTAAGGTTTGAACTAATAATTGTTGAAGTCTTTGCTTAAAGCTGTTAGAACTAAGTGAATAGCTAATAATGTCAATATTGCAATCATCTTGGAGGGGAGAGAGATTGGGGGAGGGGGCAGTGAGATTGATTGGTTCATTCACAAGATGAAACTTTTGATAAAATGCCCTTCTAGCACATTAAGATTGTCATCTCTTTATCCACCCATTATCAAAAAGGCATCTGTATTGTCTCCAGTGATAACAGACCCTTCATAAACAAGCAGAAAAGCAAAGAATCATTCAACTTGCTCCACTTATATGTTGTAGGATGTGAGGTTTCTGTTCTCCTATTGACTTCAGGCTTGAACTGTTAGAGTGTCAGATTTCTGGTTTCCAAAGGCCTGAGTTTCCTAGATGCAAAATGGAAGCAAATTAATATGTCTTAGCAATTTTACAAATCAGAAAAACTAAGTAGATTCTCTCTTTCGTCAACAGTCTGTTTGTCCAGAAGTTTAAGGAGGAAAAACTTGAACTAACTCTCTGTTATTTGCGTGTGCTTAAGTCCAAACTGAAGGATGGGAACTTTTCTAAAATTGCTGGAGTTAGGGCTAAACAGCACAAATAAATACCTCTGACAAAAGTTGGCAGCAATATGAATTAGATGCTCACAACTCTGCTGAAGTACGTTTTCAGTGGAGGGCCAAGTCTTTTTCCCCAGTGAACTGCCAGTAATCCCTAAGCAGATTTTAACTATGAACAGGTTATGTGTTCCGGGGAAAAGACTGGAGCAAAACCAAAGCACTGTTGACTTGTGGTCCTGAAACTAAAAGTAAAAATGATGACCCAGAATACTGCTCAAAGCTGTCTGTCCCAGCATGTTTTGTTCTCTTTTTGATGTGCCAGTTTTCCATTCAGCTGCCACTTCTGCAGTTAACTATCTTAACAAACTTTGCTTGAGGCTAACCTTTAAGTCCATTCAGGAGCTTTAGGTAATATGTGAAAAGCTTCCCTACTTTCCTGTCTGTGGAAGTAGCACTGAATGAAGAGACGGGACCTCAGCGCCTCTAAACAGCTTATAACCTGGCATTTTAAAACATTTTTTCTCCATTACGTCGCAGTAATTGCGTAGAGTTGACTTTAGACAGAATGTTGAAACAGCTGGAGTCATTGCATGGTGCTGTGTTTGCCTGGCACTCAGCCTGTTTGGGGAGGTGCTGGATGAGTTGGCCATACCCCACTGATGTGCAGTCAGTATTGATTTTAATGATACGAGGGGTTTGAGAGTCCAAAGTAATAAGTACAATGGATTTCCTTTCCAGTCTGGACACTATTAGACCTGCAAGATAAATTTCCTCTGATAGAAGGCTAAATGACAGGGTCATAAATCACCCTAGAAAAGAAAACCAAAGTAGGGTTCCACATAAGGACACGTTCTGCACTGATGTTACCTTACAAATGGCCATCTTTACTGACCTTATAGGTATGTCTCAAAATACTAAATGCATACAAAAAGGATGTCCTTAGGTGTAGACATAATAAACTGACAAACTTGATTTATATTTCTGTATGACCACTAACCCATAAAAGAATTGTGTACCATATGTGTGTGGGTGGGAAAAAAATTATCTTTATACAATTGAAATGAACAGAAACGCTCTTCTGGTTTTAATACATTGTTATTTAAACATACCAGTTTGAATTCCTCCACAACGAAATGCTTAGATGTAAAAAATATATATATATTTCATTTATCCCTGTTGGAGTTTTTCACCTTTATCTTTTGGGTGGGTATGAAAAGCACTCAATGTTACATATTTATAAATTCTAAACATTCTTCTCTGTTTGATAGGATCTTCTGATAGCGTGCCTCTAAACTATTTTGATTTATTTTACGTAATAAAAAGGGAAAGGATAAAAAGTTCCGTTCTGTTTACTTTCCTCCCGTTCATATTGCTTCCTGGAGATCACTTACTGTTCCATTTGGTACATGAAGTACTGAAGTTACTGGAGTTACAGCTCTGCCCCAAGGAACTTGTAATCTAATTAAAGCATATGAAACTGCATTCTCAGATCTCAGTGGAGCTGTTCCACCTTTTTTGACTATATATTTGTGTGCAGTCATCTGAGAACCCAAGTAACAAATCAGAATTTGTAGTAGATTTGATAACCAGTTACAGTTCTCCCCACAAACTACCATCACTGCTATCAAATAGAGTTCTCCTCCTGTTGAAAAGTCTGGGTTTGGGGTCACTGGAAGTCCTACTCTCAGAAAAGATCTACATCCTATGAGATAACAGTAGCAGTAAAAGCTTGCATTCCTTCCTTTAGGAGCCAGTTAGGAACTAATGCAAATCCAATAGTCTGAACAGACAACTTCCAGTAAATTGAGATTATAAATAAGATTTTTAACAGAACGGCACTGTTGAAAAATGAATATTTTTGATGGATAGAGTAGCATACTTAGGAGGCTTATAACTGCTTGGATTATTTGTGGGGCAGGGTATCTGGCCTGCAGTAGAGTTGTCATGAGCCCCGAGCTGCTGATAGTTCTTAAATGGCTTTTGTTTAAGCCTTGAAGTCCAGTTCTTTGTTACAAATTCTCACCAGTGCCCTGTGTTAAAGGCATCCCAGAGCATGACTTTCTTCTAGACGTGGCAACAGTGAGAGGAATGACAATGATGAAATGTATCACACTGTGCAAAGAGAATTCAGGCATATCTATGTTAAATGCATAAACATTGATCTAATTAAATTCCTTACATACATACTGCTTATTGGAATTCATACTGCTATGCTAACTTCATCAGTCTGCCAGAGTTTGAAACTGCAGCATCAAGTACTTAATGAACAGATTCATGAGTAATCTCTAGAAAGTGCTTAGAATTAAGGCCAAATCTGAGGAGCTTTGTACTTCTTATGACATTTTTCCCCCTTTGGCTTTCATATTATGGAAGCCACATGAAATCAGCAAGGAGTCTTAAATTCATTCTTTGAAGGTATTAGAAAATACTGCAGAGCACTGTGCTTGCCTTTTTTCTCAGAATGTATGGTATTTATTTTCTTAGAAAAATAAGAGTTGGATTTGGCATCTTTGCTCTATGCTGTAAATCATCATTACTAGGTAGTCTTTAGTCCCTTAATACTACTACTCAAATCCCTGCTTCTCAAGGGAAAACTTATGAGAAGCTCTACAAATCTGATGGAATAGAATCAAAACAGGAGATTCAGGGAGTATAATTCAAATAACATCCTGTTGGTATGCAAATAACAATGTTATTGACTTATTCTCAGTAAGCATTACAATCCTGAAAACAGGACTTTTGGTGAAATGCTACTTTGCCTTTTCCCTTTTTTCCTTTTCATGTTTCCCTTTGACAGATATTGTTTGAAATTCTGCTAACGTACTGTCTCTGTTTCATATTTTGCAGGATTATGACTTGAGCCAGCTCCAGCAGCCTGACACTGTGGAACCAGATGCCATCAAACCTGTTGGAATCAGACGTCTTGATGAAAGGCCAATCCATGCAGAACCTCAGTATCCAGTCAGATCAGCTGCTCCTCATCCTGGCGACATTGGGGACTTCATTAATGAGGTAGAGGAGCGAAAAAGAGTTTCCTCCTAAGATCTGATAAGCTTTTATATTTTGTCTTTTCTATGCCGCATGAGTAGCTGTTATGTTAGAACATAAGAACTTTTTAAAACTTCCTTAGACAATTAAAATTGTCTCGCTAGACAGAAGTAAATATGTTCCTTTAAAGTGCAGACAAATTTAATTAACTCATTCAAACAGAAAGGGAAGATATATCAATTAACTTCTGTGCGTTCATATTAATTACATTCATAGTATGTTATCAGCTGCAACCACAATATCTCCAAGCAGGATTATGCAGTGGGTTCCA
This sequence comes from Petroica traversi, assembly GCA_025920805.1. Classification (NCBI taxonomy): domain Eukaryota; kingdom Metazoa; phylum Chordata; class Aves; order Passeriformes; family Petroicidae; genus Petroica; species Petroica traversi. The sequence continues at coordinate 7,842,772 of JAHLSL010000019.1, forward strand.
AGTAATAAACAGACTAACAAAATTGTAGTGTAGCCTAAATTCATTTATTAATTCACAGTAATTTAATAATGGAAGAAGTTCATTTTCATTCTCCTCGTACATTACCCTTTGAATCCAGATAATAGTGGAAATTCAGAACCTTCAATAAGACCAAAAGAATTCCGTCAAATACGATTAGTGCGCAGGGCAGCTAAATTAAATGTTATGTAAGTGCTTTTAATACTTGTCTTGTCATAGAGCTTTCAAAGATTCTGCATTATCTTTGATTCTCCAATCTAATAAATGTAATTGAGATTCAGACTATACCAGAGAACTGATAGTCCTGCAAGAAATGATCCTCATTATTTCTTTTAGGGTCAGTCTTAAATCATTGGTGTTGTGATACTTTTGATAGAATGTGTTTCTTGTGCTTGCTGGTTGTAGAAAAAAAATCTAACCCAGAATTTACTACTACTTTTACTTTATTCTGTACACGAATTGTAGCAGTTAATTATTTTCTCTGATTTTCTCATATCTTCCTTGTCAGCTGGATCTGGACCTATACTGCAGAGTGTTGCAGAGCCATTTCTGCAAATGTGTTTACTCTTGTTTGCCTTGAAGAAAAGTCAGGCTAATATACTAAAGTCTTCTGTGTTAGAAAGCTGCAGAAAATTGAATTTGCCCCTTTTAAGGTATACGGTGATACAATTGTCAAAACACTTAGAGAGGAATTAACTAGCAGGAAATGTATAAATATTCTTGTAAGACATTTTATTTTAAGAGACTCCAGTTTTTGCATGCCTTACACTTCTAAGTATTACAGTTATAATTGACTTCTGGAAAATAGTAGAGACATGGGACAAGAAATGGCCCATATTGCTGGCCAAGGCAGTATACACACAAGAACTTCCTCGTGCTTCCAAATAATCAGAGATTCCCATCCTATTCTCACACAGCTGTGAGCAGACAGTGCCCACCTGCAGGCAGTTGTGAAAAATCCTGTTTTTGCTTATTCTCAAAGCAGCTGGGAAGCTCTGTTAAGGAGCAAAGGCAGGGAATTGGTGTGATTCTACTGGAAACCCAGAAAGAGACCAGAGGTTGTCCGGCCTCCTACAATTTTTAAATGACTTAGCAAGCTGCTCTTGAATATTGTTTTTCAGTAGGTTATCACTCTTGAAGATGATAGGATCAATGTGTACACATGGAGCTTAGAAACAGTGCTTGCTGTCTCGATTTAACCCAGTACGTTTATTTTGCAATACAGACAAGCATGGAGTAGTTTTCTTCCTGCTGTCTATTGTATTATACCAGTACCTCCCTTCATGCTTCCCCTTGCCATCCACCAAAAAAAGAAAGCTTCTCCCAGCTATTCATACCCAGTAAAATAATGTCATTAATGTCACTGGTTAAGTTAATATATGGAAATATATATGAAGTTAAAGAAAACACAGCAATTTTCTTGTCTGCAAGTTAGCTCAGAATTAATTATATCCTCTGATTGAAAGGAACTATGTGAGGCAGTTTCTATGTTTTAAGCATTATCTGTTTAGCCTGTCTTCTTCATAAGGTGTGTTTTTCTTAGGGTTTCACAGCAATGTGTTATTTTACTGTGAAGCATCCCACCTAATCCTCTCTCTAGAAGACAGTAGCCACCCAAAGATTGTCCATGCTCTGTCTGTTTTCCAAGAAGTCTGAGCAAAATGGGCATTTTATTTCTCTAAAATAGTTTCATTGTAATTTGTGTTTTATGTAAAAAAATTCCCAAATGTGGCAAATGTGATTCTGAAATGTCTGCTGGGTGTGGGGGGGAAATGGGTCTTTCATAGTAGTATTCATTGTTACAGTTAAATATCAAAATTATCAGTGTCTAGAGCATAAATGTTCAGGCTGCACAGGTTTTCAGACTCTCCAGAAAATTGCACCTGCAGTCCTGGTGCGATTAAACCCAAGAAACTTGGTAAGTTTCTCTCAGTTTTACTTGAGGTAAATTGAAGAAATATCTTCAGTAAATTCTGTACCAGACATTTCTTAAGGCAGTTCTTACAGAAGATAAGCTGAACTGTGGAAACAACATAGCAAGATAAGAAAGAGCAAAGTTCATATCTCTCTGTATCCAACTTCAATATTATTAGACATAACTCTTCCCTTGAGCATCTCTAACCCAAACCACCCACAAAACTAACCCAGTCCCTAGATGAGCAGAGAGGCTGCTTTTGAATTGTCAGTACTTTGGTAGCAAAGTCTGTGTTACCCCCTTGGTTTGAAAAGATGCAACACTTTTGGAAATCAGTCCAATCTTTTGGAGGACTTGACCCTATTCCAGGAGATGCTGGTCAGTATGATCAATTGGGATGCTGGTCCACCTGTGGGAATTAATTTAGTCTGGTGAATGCTCACAGGCACCTCAAGCACACAGATAGCATTCTTCAGATTAGCTTCTGAATTACTCCAGCTTGTGACAAAAAAATAATTATAGGTCATTGGTTTGACCTATCCTTAAACCCTCACAGATACTGGAGAGTTCAGCTTCCATTGCCAAGCAAGCAGGGGTTTTTCTTTCTTCTTATTTTCATTACAGAAAAAAAGTCATAGAAACAAAAAGCTAAAAATATCTAGTGGGTCATTTAGGTTTTTTTTTTCCTTTTAGCAGTACTCTCTGGTTTATTATTTTCTATCTGTTGTCCCTTGTGTTAAATCTACTTAATGAGACATATATAAGTAAGAGAATTTTGTAGTGTTATGGTGACTTCTCAGTTGAAAAACAAGTGAGAATGATGATAAAAAGTCATGCATTTTTATAACACGAAGTTGAGATAACATATACAGAGCTACAAACTGTCTAAAATAGGAAGGTTCCAGAGGTGCCTGATAGTCAAAATATGTTTTGCAGACATAAGCTAAATGACCTCAGGGACGTTCTTGTTTTGTCTGTTTCAATGGATAGATGAATCTCTAATTTAAGAGCGGAAGGGAAAATACTCCTTTTCTTCCAGTCCAGTGTACAAACAAGTCAGTGAAATAAGTCATGTTTTATTAAGAATCCTCTGTAGGCCTTATTTTCCATTGTGAGCCTTTTAAAGCCTAACCTGCAGAGTGTGGAGCATAATTAACATTTTAAAAAGTCAGGATTTTCAGTATAAATTAGACCTGTGTGAAGTAGCTTTGTTAAGCCTGTTTTCAAGATCCACCTATATTGTCCCTAGAAATCTCAAGCAAGTTGTATTGTGGTGGAGAGTTTGTGGCTAAGAAGATATTTATAATCATAGAGGACATAGCCTGAGGTAAATGAAATTTAAATTGCAAACTAAAGATCTCATCCCATGAGGACATGGAGGACCCTCAATTCATTCTTAGTAAGTGGTTATTGATACAGTGCACCTCCATGCAGAATGGAGTCCCTTGATAGTTTCTGTTTTCTCTTGTCAAGTCAAAAAATGGTTCCAGATATAAACCAATATTTTTAATTTCCCTGAGGGTCTCTGTTCTTCTTTCTCATCAAAAATCTGGTGAATCTGATTAATGAAATAATCCTAATAGTAGGATTAGTGAAAATAGAAGCTTTAGATTTTGTAACGTTTCATGTTAGTTCAAGATTTGAAGGGATTGCTTTCCTTTAATTTGAGAGAAATGGAGAGTGCTGCCTGTAATAAGGAAAGTGTAACTTAAGGTTACAGTTGTTCCTCAGCGAAGGCACTCCAGTTTCTCCAGTTCTGCCCCTATCTCCTCCTTAGTGAAAGCTCTACTACATTCATAAAAGAGGAAAAAAGTAATACTTTCCAAGGTCTCAAGCTGGCCTTTCTATTGCTGTGGCTCTTCTGTGACTGCTTGATGTGTGCTGGTGGTGTAGCACATGCAAGGAAATGTGACAATTCACTGTCCAGCAGGTTCCTCTGCTCCTGAGGATGTGCCCTGAAAATTCAATATTGGTGAATGAGTTTCTCATTCTAATAAAAACTATGTGTTTTCAAATCAGGAAACTGTAAACCAAGCAATTGTAACAACTCTGCTGCTCTGAGGTTCTTGGACACATCTGGTAAAAACTGAGATCTCTTTTCACAAGCGACTGACAACGCCTTGGCAGCAAAATCAGTAGGAGCCACTCCTGGCAGCCATTTGTTGCCTTTTCGGTTGTGCAGAAGCAGCAGGCTGTGTATCCACACCGCCTCCACCCACTGAAAGGGACAGCATAATAGACAAAAAAAGGTGGCAATGCTGAAACCAGAGGGAGCTTCACAAGCTCACATCACTGCCAGGGCTGTCTGAGGTGCTGTGGAAACCAACAGCCAAGCACAGCAGTACTCTGGGTGTGCTCAAAGAATCAGCTTAGCAGAGGGAAAGAGAAAACATCGTAGCGTTTCTTTCTCGTTTTACTATGTAACTTGTGACACAAATACAGCAGAAATCTTGGTTGTCATTTGAAGAGTTAGACACTAAGTTCAGTCATTATGCTGTGAACCAGAAGAGAGGTGCAAATGTCAGTGTAACTTGTGCTGTGTGGTTGAATCAATACCTCCAAAACATGACCCGCAGCTACATTCTCTGAATGAAATGGATTACACCGCCAGCAAAACCTTTGAGAAAGTGAATTTGTTAGTGAGATCCTATCTTGTAAGTCAGTAACTCAAAACCAGTTTCCATTTCTGAAATGCTCTCATGATAGCAGCAGCAAATTGAAAAAAAATTACAACTTCCCCTTTGGAAAAACAGATGGAAAGAGGCTGCCTTCTACCTTGTCGTGGGTGACTGATAGGTATCAGAAGTTCTGCAGTGATGTAGGAAAATGTTTTGTTCACTGATTTTTTTTAATAAATTGGTATCGCATGGTTGGCTGGCTGTTAGTAGGCAGAACTGCAGGGAAATAACATTTCATCTCCAAACTGACTTTCTGAATGACTTTCACACAGGGGTACCTGGCATTCGTACGTCAGCACTCCTTAACCTCAATATTTACTTTCCTTCCCTGTCACCTGCGTTCAAACACGTGAGTGTCTGCCACCCAGGCAGGCTTAAGGAAGGCTTTAAATACCAAAAGGCCAGTTATTGCCTAGGAAGTAAAGTTGCCTTTGTGCTTCAGCAGCCGAAAGTAAGAGAAAGCCTTGGAAGTTCCCCCTTGGAAGCTGGATAAGGGATGTCATCCAACACTTGCTATTGCCTTTTCAAAATATCACATCTTCTGAGCTTATTATGGCCATCAGGTTGGAAAATGCCAGAGAGAGGTAACAAGCATCACCAATTATTCTTACCTCATAATTAAAAATTGCACTTTTAATGCAGGCTATTAATAACCTGCTTGATGTTGTTGTATCACATGAAGTGATCATTTCAAGGCCAGAATTTGTTCTTGATTAGAGGTCATTAGCTTGATAAATATGCTGGGCTTTTCCACCACTGATTTGGAATTTTTTTTAGGTAACTTTTCACAATTCTGAATTATTTAAATAGGTAATAAAGAAGCAGGATTCGCTTCTACCTTATCAATGCCAAATGCTTTAATTAACAGGTTTAATATGTATATACTCCATAATATATATTTGTAGAAGAAAAATCAGCTTCTGGTTCCATTTTATCATATATGGACAAAACAATTGAGAGTCAAATGTACTTTTCTTAAACCGGAATAGGTTAAGTAATTTGAAGGAGGCACACTCATTCCTTTTATAAGTGGGAGTATAATAAAGCCATTGCTTAAATAAATAGACATTAAAAATTGAAAGTAAAACCAGCACAAATAGCACTGGTGTAAATTAATAGTGAGGAATTTAAAATCTTATGGAATTCTGGAAGATAAATTATCTCTTGTCAGTGGCTACCAGAGTAGATCCTATTCAAAGTGGAAGATCTTGAAAAATTGTTGTTTAATTCCATGGAAGAAAGTATGAGGTTAAAAAATACAAGTCATAAGAGGGCTTTTTGACTTCAGGCTTTAGTCTTTTGTATTCAGTTTGTAAGTATTCCCCAGATAAGCACAGAGAAATTATCTCATATTCTAAAATTAGTTGCTCATAAACTGCTTAGGTTTGGAGTTATGTAAGAAAACAGGGAATGAAGATGCTTTTCTCTGGGAGAAGTTTAGTTCTTTCCTGGCTTTTCCTCTTCAATTTCCCAGCATTTCCTCCAATTCAGTTTGTGTTGGTTTTAATTTGGGCTATTCAGTTCTGTAGGCTGGAAATACAGAATTGCTGATGACCCACTATTCGTGTGTTGATAACTTCAGTACTTTGAAATGAGGAAACAAAAACAGTCATCATCTTGTATTCAGTTTTGATGTCACTGGGTGTTTTTTCTGAAGAGCAGGTGGATCTCATGGGTGGATGTGGCAAAACATAAAAGGCTTAAGACAACATACCATATATTTTTCTCACAGCAGCCTACAGAGGTGCATGAGTTTACAGGACTAACTAAATATGGATTTTGGCACATGCAGATGGACTGTAGGCCAGAAAAGTCAGTGGAAATGCTGTTGGCCATGTGAGATGGCTGTTAAAGTTAATCTTTGCAGGCATGGTTATTTCTCCTTCCTCACCTGTCTAACCAATCCCCATGCCCATGGCCCAGGTTTATTTTGTTTATTTACTAGCATCAGCCCCAGTGCCATGACTCCCTCCTAAGGTTTTGTTAGGGCTGTAATTGCAGCTACATTCAGAGTGTCCAGTGCTGTAATGCTGGAAACCTGGCTATTCTAAAAGGAGTTCCAAAAATGTAAATCCTGTTTTGCTCTGAATGGCAGGAGAGGAAGAACCTTGTTTTCTCAAGTGGTGCTTGATAGATAAGCTGCAAATATTCCGCATACGCTTTTGTCTCAACCTCAGATACAGAATTTTATCTTGATTTCTCCCTCTCCTTCTTGCAGGGACTTAAAGCAGCTGACAACGACCCTACAGCCCCACCATATGACTCCCTCCTAGTCTTTGACTATGAAGGAAGTGGCTCCACTGCTGGATCCTTGAGCTCTCTTAACTCCTCAAGTAGTGGTGGTGAGCAAGACTATGACTACCTAAATGACTGGGGCCCTCGTTTCAAGAAACTTGCTGATATGTACGGTGGAGGTGATGACTGAACTTCAAAGTGAACTTTGGTTTTGGACAAGTACAAACATTTCAACTGATATTCCCCAAAAGCATACAGAAGCTAGGCTTTAACTTTGTAGTCTACTAGCACAAGTGCTTGCTGAAGGCTTTGGCTTAGGCTGCAAACCAATTTGGGCTCCGTGGAATATCAGTGATCCAATGCTGTTTGGAAAAAAATATTGAGCTCAGTTACACTTGAATTTTACAGTACAGAAGCACTGGGATTTTATGTGCCTTTTTGTACCTTTTTCAGATCGGAATTAGTTTTATGTTTAAGGCTTTAATGGTACTGATTTATGAAATGATGCATTAAAGAGACAAAATATGTTGGGGTGGGGAGGAGTAAGGTGAAACACAATGTACTTCAACATGCTTTTGTTACATCGCATTGCTTTTATTAAAATAAGGAGATTAAAAATAAACAAAAAAATCCTCATGGAGCAATTTTATTATCCGGGAGAGAGGACCATGAGGTGGAACAATGTACATTACTTCTAGTTTTAGATGTTAGGGAACTTTTTTCACTAAAATTCTAAAACTTATGCAGCTGGTTGCAAATAAAGGGAGTTTTCATATCACCAGTTTGTAGCAGAATTGATTTTTTTTTTTCCTTATGCTAGAATGTTAGACACATTTTGGTCTTAATCCATGTACACTTTCTGGTTTTGTTTTTTTTTTTTTAATTTCTAGTATTTTTTTCCCACTTCACTGTAAAAAATGGTATGTGTACATAATGTTTTATTGGCATAGTCTGTGGAGAAGTGCAGAAACTTCAGAACACGTGTATGTATTATTTGGACTATGGATTCAGGTTTTTGCATGTTTATATCTTTCGTTTATGGATAAAGTATTTACAAAACAGGTTGCAAACAAGTGACATTGATTCAATTGTTGAACTGTAGTTAGAGTACTCAATATTTTTTTTATTTTTATTTTTATTATTTTTTTTTGTTTGGGGAGGGAGAAAAGTTCTTAGCACAAAAAAGTTTTACATAATTTGTACCAAAAAAAGGGGGGGGGGAGTTGGCCTGATACTGGTGGCACGAGAAAATATACAGTATGTTTGCGGGGGGAGGGGAGGGGGGGAAGGAGCTTTCAAACTGGAGAGACTTCTGAGAACAGCTTTGCCTCTGTATTGTGTACCAGAATATGAATGATACACCTCTGACCCCAACGTTCTGAATAAAATGCTAATTTTGGATCTGGTGCTTGGTTTGGCATTTTTTCTTCTACCTGAGCAGCCCTGACTACAGTAAATAAAAAGTATGCAAAATGTGTTTGAGTTCTGTGAGAAGTTATGTGTGCTTCTTTGGCATTTTGTACTGCCAGACTGCAAATAAGCTGAATGTAGAAGAAAGCCCAGCAAAATCTAGAAGGCAAGTTCCCAGGTAAAAGCGAAGTGATCTGTGCTGGGATTTCTGGGAATTCACAGTTTTCAGTTCCCCACTGATGGCTTGCTCTTCGATTTAATGTGCATTATCTAAATAAGAACTTGCATCATTTTTGGCTCATTTCTAGACTGACAGTTTAATGAGTGTGTGATTATGCTGTGGATTGCATAAATAAAATAAACTGCAGATTGTGGCAGTCCTCTGCCGCCTGGTCTTTTCTTGTGCTGAAGTGAAGACAAGCCCGTGCTAACCTGAGTGCACATCAAATCATGTCCTTCAAGGAGGTGCTTACGGTCATGGAGCTCTATCAAAAAGCCCTTTTAGGAGATTTGTCATTACTAAACATGTGTCTGACCTGTTACCATGATTTACTTGCAAACAAAAGCAAGCATAGTAGGTGCAGCAGTTCTTTGTTCTCTTGCAGCAGTCTGCTCAGGTTTAATGGCTTCATTTACAGAATTTAAGGACCTAATTGTGAACAGAGGGATGCTCAAACTTGGCAGAAACCCCTCAGTTCTGCTATCAGTGGGCTATCAGGGAGGGGAACCAGGCTCTGGGCCTGGCATTGCTACCTTCTGTGCTGGGGCAGTGGTGTAGGCAGTGAGTTAATATGGGGGGAAAGCTCTTCACTGGTGCCACTTCAGTGCTTCATCAGCACTCACACCATAATTTACATAATTTGACTTTGGGAGGTAAATCCCAAAATCTGATTTGAGGAGGGTTAATGCTGCATGGGGAATATCTCCACTGGCTTTTCCATGGGTGTGTCTCCTTCATTTTTCTTGCTCCTGATGAAAGGTAGCAGTCCTCTCAGGTTGGGATATATTATTTAAACTTCTGCACATCTGGCTGTCATTTATATCATGCATTTGCAACTATAATTTAATGCTGTAATAAAGCCTTGATTTTTGAGCAATGTGTCAAAATTGCCAACAAGCACCTTTAAGCTTTTTCCAAATTCAGTTTGTAGTATAAGGAAAAAGAGATGTAGATCAGGATGTGGAAATGAAATCTGACAGTGCATAGTTAACTAAGGAAAATTTTCATAAAGGGCAGGATTTAAACTTTAACTGTATATTAAATAAGGAAAAGACCGGTTTTAGCACAAAAAATCTCTACAAAAATATATTTTAAGCATAATCTATTGTTACTTGGAACCAACAAACCGAAAATGCTAAATGAACTTCATTCGTTGACATTGAAAGTTAAAAGACACACTGGGGGAGAGATCTGTGAAAGATTTCCAGTTTGGGCTATAGCACATTTTTTTGTTAAAGCTGGGCAGAGGTGATCTTTTATAAGCACTTGGCTGTTCTGCACAGCAGTAGGAGCTTTATCTTTACCAAACTTCCACCTCTACAGGTCCTTTGAAATTGTAGCATTAGTTCTCAGACTTAGTGATAGATCAGCATTGGGTCTGCTGAACAGAATAAAAGGCAAATCATTTATATGCATCTCAAATACTTACAGAAGAAAAATATGCTTGAACTGATGATCTTTCATCATTTCAGGTTCATTCTTTTTCTAGAAATGTGCAGCTGGGTTTTGTACCTGGGATACCTCCTTCAATCCCCATCAGAGGGCTGCACTGACGGGAAGATGGCTGAATGTTTGGGCCACAATATTTTTGAAAATTGCGAATTTTGGTAGCCTAATTTGTAAATGGTATTTGGTAGTGGCATATATTATTTCTGCTTTGTAGACACTGTATCCAAGGGAAGTTACTGGCAAGAAAGGAGGCTTTAGCAACCATGACCTTTCAGCCTCTCTTCAATTTGTATTTTCTTTCAATTATGGTCTTTCTTAGCCTATACCCGTCTCAGCTTCAGGGCTGATAAAGGTGGGGAAGGGTGGTTTCAGGGAATAAACATCTGAAGTAGATACTGATAGCCTTTATGTGTTGATGGGTCTGCCTTACTGCATTTCTATGGGATTGCCAAATATTGATGAATATATGCTAATAATCATCCCATAACAGTATAAAATGTACTCACCATGCTCTCTCCAGGTTGAACTCCCAAGTGGATCTTTTGGTGCCAAACTAGCAAAGTGACTAAAAGCCACATAAAGGCTGCTGCTTGGGAGTTCTTGGTACACAGTACATTTTTGGACTAGACTCCTTACCCAGGAACATTTACATTTACTCTTGCTATGGTCCCATTCACCTTAACACCCTAGGGAAAATCTCTTTAGACAGGTGATGAGACACAGAACCCCCAAAAGAGTCTCTTAAACCGTTCTGTAGTTATTAAAGATGTCTCATGTAAGCCACTGCCAATTCTTCCTTTACACAACTACTCCCTTCTTCCTAAGCAACCTTCCTGCTAGCAGTAGTAGCATGATTTTGGCAGATTTGCCTTTCTGCTTCAGGAGGGTGAAAGCAAAGTTCCTGCTTTTACCTTAGTCAATATTTATTAGTCAAATAAAAGTCTGAAAACTCAGTCGAATGCTTAAATACCTAATCCACAGGGTATATTTTACACACAGTTTTCAGCCAGGGATGATCTAGATTTGCATGGTGTCCTTTTTTTTTATTATTTCTTTTGCATTTGCTTAAATAAACTTTAATGTTTAGTCTTTCTCTAGACAAGGATCTTTCCTAGGAATTTCTTTAAACATAGGATAATTTCTCTTTACTTAATATATGTCACAGGAATAACAAAAATCCCTTCAGCAACAAAGCCAAACAGGGAAACAGAAGTGGGGAAGAAGGGCTAAAGGAAAAAGGCTAAGCATTCCCCACAGGCACCCAAGGTGCCTTCCATCACACAGACAGGGAAAGAGCATCCCATTTGTTAGGACCCCTTTGATCAGTCAATGCAAAACACTCTCCAGCCAACCTGTGGCTCTGTACTGGCCAAACAGCTTTTTTGGGTGTAACAGAGAGCTTGGAGCTGTCCCTTCTCTGGAGTTCTTGGTGTCAGTGCTGCTGCCTGTCCTGCTGGCTGACATTCCAGTACCAAGCTTTCCCAGGTTTCCTCCTCAGTTTACCTAGGTAGTTGAAAAGTGCCAAATCTCACAGCGGGTTTTATGTAATGTTCCATTTACAAGCCTCAAACAATCAAGGTCTTAAGTCTCCTTTTGGTTTGGTTGTTTTGCTGCAGGCTGGAGGACGTATTCTCCCAGCAATAGCTGGGAAGGCTTGTCTTCCTTTTCAAAGTTCAATGTCCTGAACAGTGCTTTCCCCCAAAACAACTGTGGGTTTCTAGGACATCCAAAAATGCAGCAATTGCCAGTGATAGAGGTTTCTTATAATCAGATTTCACATTTATGTGCTCTCTTGACTTTGCTGTCACAGAGGGACATATCCTGTGAAGAGGATGTGACATTGCAACCCCTCCCAGAGAGCTTTTTGGAAAGATCAGTCAGTGTGAGGTGGTGGACATGAGTTCTCTGAGCTGCTGTCCCATAGCTCTGGCTGCAGAGAATGCATTTCTGTGTGTGTATCCTTTGCCTCTCAGCAGATTTAGGCATGCTGGCAGATCTCTTGTCACCCTTCTCTGAGCACAATGTAGGACTCCTGGAATTCACCCACACATCTCATCTCCTGTATGCCTTGCCACCTTTACAATCATTTACTGCCTCAAAAAGATGGTCTTTTTTTTTTTTCTATTTAATTCCATTGTTATTCTCCCCCACCTTGTGAGACTGTGTTTCAGAAAATACCTAGGGCCATCTCTCTCTAGTTAACAAAGGGAATGCACTCTGGTTTATGAATTATTCTTGTTACTTGCTGCATTTCCCATCTAATATATAGTTTTTAAACCCTTTTGCCTTGCATAAACAAATTCTACTTTCTTAGTTCTCTTGGCAAGGCTGAGAAAATATTTCCACTTTTGCTTCTGTTTCCACTTACCCATTTTCAGTTTTTCTAAGAATATTTTTGCTCTTGTTTTCAGACATTTAATCAATGTGCTGTAACAAAACAGTGACAAACTTCTTTTTCTTGAAGTTGGCTATTTTTTTTCCTCCTAATGGAGAACATTCTTGTGGAGTTCCTATTTTCCTGTGTTGCACCCAAGAAAAAAGATAGATTTTCCATTGTTCAAAATGGATTTTATTTATGACTATTAATGAAAATATATTCATTTTGAGAGGCTTTTTTTTTTTTTTCTCCAAGCAATAATGCATTTTTAAGCCTCATGGTGGTACACATTTATGTAATTTCATGAAACCACCTTCAGGTGGTTCACTCCCTTCCAAAGAGCCTAAATACTGATTCTGAAAGAAACATATTTTGCTCTGGGTATGAATAATGAATAGTGACATTGTGCAAATTACTTTTATATTCCTGCTTCTGAAGATAAAATGTGTTGATATGGTACGGGTATATACAGACAGACAGATCCATTGGCCCACCCATTCTGAGTTCCAAATTACAGAAGTTTGATTATTGCATTACATTTGTTATCTGCAGTACTGCAGAGTGAGCTTATAAAAATCCAGCTGTCTTCTGTGCACCATAAATCAAAAGTAATGGCCAGATAATCAAAATTATGTTCCAATTCTAGAACATTCATTACTGGTGGCATTGTGTGAAGAAGTTATAAAAACAAGCAGTGTGCTAGGATGATTAGAGGGAATTACACTAAAAATGTAGAATCATTATTGGTATGTTTTGACTTGAAGTTAACAAAGAACAGTTTGCTCAGTAAGGTTATTTCAAGATAAACTGAGAAATAAACAAAAATGTCTCTTTTAGCCTGACCTAGTCAGAAAGCAATATTCAGAGCCCTGTCTTTCTGAGAACTAATTTTTCCTCATTTGGGAAAATGAAAGCAAACAAGAAAAATGACCAAAAATAGTCAACCCAACCCTTAAAAACTCTTCATGGAATGGGAGAGGCAGCTTCAAAGACCTGCTCTGCTGTCATGTTTCATAACAAAGAATTCCGGACTATTGCCAAGTTTTTGATCTTCCCAATTTTTTGTCTGACAAGAATTCTCACACACTAGAGACCAAATAATCTGACTGCAGAATGTCTAAATCCAAGCTCTAACTTAGAGTTAGCTACTTCAATGTTTCCTGTTATTCCTTCTTGGTAGGGCTAATTAAATACTTGCTGTACCTAAGAAAATACTTTAACACCTGAACTACTGTTTGGGATGTAAAAAGAACCCCAGCCCATGCTCAGAAACTGTGCCTTGATGTTTTATATGCTGAGTGAATGCCATTGTTTTGAAACATGTAATGAAATTAAAATCTCTTGGAAAGCTCTAGATTTTATCATGAAGGAAACAGTTCGCAAATCCTTTGCATTTATTCACAAAATAAATTGTTTTCTGGACATTGCCACTCAGCCTTCAGCTATTTGAAGGCAAGACTTAAATGGCAATAAGGTTATCATATGGGTTGATGACCACAAGGAAACCTTTTGAGCACTGGCCTTCAGGCTTGTCCTTCAGAGGCTGGAAAGCAATCCTTTTTGCTGAATAGCAGTCCATTAGGTCAAGTTCCGATGAAAAACGTTTCCCATTTGAAATTCAATAGTGTCAATATATATACTGGAGCAGTGCATTGCAGGACATAACTGAGAGTGGCAGAGCACAGCCCTTCCAAACTGGGTTCAGACCCAAAGCTCCTGAGTCAACCCATCCCTGAGATGGTCCCACTGGGGATTCCCCCCAGGCATTCAGCTCAGGGAAACATTTATATCTGTATTATTCCTGCAGCCATATATGATAGCATTTGAAGCTAAACAACCTTGAATCACCAGTAAAATATGCATGAATACATTTCTTCTGGAAAATAGAGACTGACATAACAATTCCAAGTTGACAGTTGACTTCCTTTTGGAAAATGTCCTTTAATGACTGCATATTTTTTAACAATTCACTGTATTCACTAAGGTACTGTATTTGCTGAACTCAGGGCTTGTTGTGATGACAGGTGACCCTGTTTAAATGAGTTTTTACAGAAATCTATTTCAGAAAGGAGTATTTGGGAAAAGAATTTTGATGGCAATTTTGTTGGCTGATGGTCTCAAAGACCACTGGACACTCAGACTTTAGTAACTGCCCCAGGAATATCAGATCAGCTGCCATTCTGGAGAAAAGGAAGAAGATGATGCTATGAATTAGGTTTTAACTCTGCTCCACTCATAAGTACAGTAGGAAAAAGCATAAAGTGCTGGGTCATGAGCTAGATTCTGTGTAAGTATTTATTGTAGGTCTGAGGGCCACCTGCACAGTGATGGTGATTTTACAAGGATAGGACTCATATTTAGTCTCAAATAAAATATCAGGCTTCTCTGAAGATCATCACAAGGTTATTTGTCATTTCAGCTCACATGAATATGTTGTGCTTCTGCATGTTTGTGGATCTTATTGCAGGGGAGATTTTCTCCACTACATGAAAATCCTTAGTGACTTTTAAGTGTAAATTTTTGTTAATTGAATATTACACTGTGTGGGATCCCCCAGAAAAGGAAAATGTTTGTGAATGTCCTCTTAATAAAGATTATAATGAAATTAGGGTGGAAAGGGCAGATTATAATAGCACCCCATCAACAACACTTTAAATTTGCCCATTGCAGAGAACTGAAGGGATGTTTCATAGCAGCAGCATCTTATTGTGACCCATTTTTTTAATTCTAAAAAATTCAAAATGGGTTTCATTTTAGAACTAGAGAAGCAGGAATGGAATGAGCACTTATTCTGTGATCTTGAAGATTTGGGACTTGTGACCCCCTCAGTGAAAATAAAATTGCTAATGTCAACCCATCTTTGGCAGACAGCACCTCACATTGATTTTATACATAATTCAGCACAATTGACAGCCTTTTCAGGACAAGCTGTAGACTGATACGTTATGGAGGCTAAATTGCTTCTCCCTTCTGGAAAAGGGGGTCTCTTGAGGCCATGATTTGTATTTAATGGTGTAAAGAGTTGGAACTGTGAAGGAGTTGGACAATGTTATGGCTGATGTGAAGATAAAGTGGCAAGGTAAAAAACTACTTCCACTGAATTTTTTATTCTTATAAGATATAAAAAAATCCCTTTCTCCCCTCTGTCATGTCCCAAACTCTAGTAAAAGAAGTGAGAGTGCATTACCCATGTTTCGTTTTGCACATAGAGTACCAGACATACTCTCTGTGGAATCAGCTGGCAGCCCAGCCATGGTGGGACTAGCAGAAAAGCTTATTGGAAACAGTGCAGCATCCTTGCTGATGCTCCTCTGCTTTTTTTAACCTGTTGAATTGCTCAGAGAAATGAGCATCTGTAGGGAAACCTGGGCATAAAACTGAAATTTTTCTCTAACTATCTGGGTCTGAGTTTCCACCAAGGATCCTGGATGGTTTTTCTGGGATCTTACCAGAGTAAGAGCAAGTGCTCAAGAACTTTTCCATGAAGTAGCTACTAATTCCCACCCTCCTTCACACCACAGGAACCTTTCTAGTAGCTCCAACCATCCTCCAAAGGGCTCCTCGTACAGTGGCAGGGGCAGACAAATGTGAAATAACGAGTGTAAGGGTGCATTTTTTTGTTCATTGTCTCTTCAAAAAATCTTTTGACTCCATGGAGCACCACCTTTGCCAAAAAAGCTGGTGCACAGCTCTCCTAATGGTGGTCACCCAGATTGTTCACCTTGTACAGGGCCAAAACCAGAACAGAACAAACTTCTGTTCCTGAGCTGGATGTCTCCAGAATCCCCATGGTTAATTTTAAGTACTGGCAAAACTGTCTCTGCAGTTTAGGAACAATAGTAGCAGGCACATTGTTCTATCTTATTTTCATTTTTTTGTTGTGTTTATGTGAGTCACACACACACTCTGCATTCGTTGATGGTATGCAAAATTCAGTGCATGTAAGAAACTATTCTTGCAGTGCAATCAGATAATTAGATGTTTTGTCGCTGTCTTGTGCTGTTTAATATAAAGTTCTTTGAATGACAATATGGCAGCTCCTTTCCAGCAAACTTTACAGGCTGCTTGTTGCAAACTGTGAGTTAACTTTAATTGGGTGCCCTGAGATTTGCTCTAGGAAGGTAATAACCTCAGCACAATGGCACGAAGCTGCATCTTTTCACTGTTGTCAGTGCTGTAAATAAAGGCTAATTTTCCAACAGACTCACTCTTTCTTCCATGATCAGGTTTACCAAAAGAGGCAGAACCTCATTCCATAATTTCTGCAGGCTGCAATGTGCAAACACATGAGCAACCCAAGTGGCATTGTGTGTGAATGAGTGTATGGGGGTGGGGACTGACAAAGGAGAACTACATTTTGAAATAACAACATGAATTTTATCGAAAAAGCATTGAGTTGTTTGCCCTTTTATTTAGCCTTTA
Organism: Petroica traversi; assembly: GCA_025920805.1. Classification (NCBI taxonomy): domain Eukaryota; kingdom Metazoa; phylum Chordata; class Aves; order Passeriformes; family Petroicidae; genus Petroica; species Petroica traversi. Next base: position 7,859,496 of record JAHLSL010000019.1, read on the forward strand.
TGATAGCAAATAGAAATTATTTGGCTTGCCTGCCAGACTTCGAAATGTGGAGGTAAAAAAAAAAAGGCAGCCCAAACCTCAGTGTAATTTTGAGTCAAATGAGGTTTGGATCAAACTCAATGCAATTTATTTTTATATACTGTCCTCCATGCAGAATATTACAAAGCAGTTTACAGGGAGAGTTAATCATCAGAAGCTAAAGGGAAAAGTAAGGTTTTAAAAGCCAAAAATAATTTGGTAGCAGGGAGGAATCATAGGGGCTTTTATTGGAGTTCTGAGAGAAATGAGAAAAGTTCCAGGTAGAGCACTTTTTTTCTGTTTTTTTAGTAGGCAAAGCCCTGTATTCAGTTGTGTCAGGAAATAGCACATTCTTTTCTAATGACACTACTTATGAGTGGCTCATCTTTTCAGAGGACCATGTCAGTGTCACCCAACCTGAGACCTACTCCTGTTCTGCTCTGAACAGTTGCCACATAGACTACTTGCCATAAATAGGAAAGAGTATTGCTGAAATAGAGCTTCTTCTTTCTTTTTTAATAAAACCTGATATCCTCAAAATATTATCATCTCTTTCCATTTTGAGGTTGAATTTAAAAAATATTAAAACAGAATGCTATTGGATTATGTTCTTCTGGATGTGAACACACACACCTACACATGTATTTAATATTTAGTAACATATTAATAAATTAATACTAATTTATATTTTGTATATTGGGGCAGATTCCTGATCTCCTGCTTCAGTTTTGCATAAAACCATTCAGGCTAAGGTAATTTACACTAGCTGAGAATTTTTTTTTTTTATTTGCTTTGTATTTACAAAATCAGATTATATTGGTGATGCAGGATGTAGAAGGAGCAACAAAGTAACCACATCTAGTCCCAAAATGCTGGGTACCCTTGGAGGCACCATTTCCTAGCTGATTTTCCCTCCAGACTCTCATGGGCACTCCAATATACAAAACGCTTTCCAGACCTTCAAAACACCTCAAGCAAAACAGAGTTTTCACCTGCACCGTCTTCTTCTTTATCTGAGAATGTCCTGCCTTGAAAAATCAAAATAATTTCTACTGCTCTCTGTGTTATGTTCACTGGTTGGTCTTTATCTTACACTGACAGCTCAGCCTGGAACATACCTCAGAAAACAAGGGGAAAACAGGTGTGAATGCTTTTAGTTTGGTTTCATCAGCTTAAAAGTTTAACCAAGCCAAACATTTGTTGCCAGTCAAATTCTCCAAATTCTTCCAACATCTGTATGCATAAAGTGGCCTGTCAAAGGATTTGATGTGTGTGAGTGTCAGCTTGATGGGGAGTCAGGATCCTACCAGAGCCTGGAAGCTGTTCAGCCACTTTTCAGGAAGGAAAAGGAGGCGTGAAATAGTCGGGGTCAATTACAGCCCCAGTGTAAACAGAGAGAAGGAAAGGGAAGAGGTGTAAAGCTACACACAGTGATGGCTCAGCAAGGCAGGGTGCTGCCTCTTACCCTTGCCAGGAGTGGAAGCAGCCCTCCATGCTGCACCCTGCTTTATTTCCACATGAGCTGGAATGTGCTTCATTCTCATTGACCAGAAGCCTGGGGTAGGGTATTGCAATAGAAAACTATTAGTCTAGATCACACAACAGGTAAGAAGATGCAAAATGCTTTTTCTTTCATATACTTTTGTCAGATATTCATTAGGGGTGTCATTTTAGGAAACACTAATTGTAGGAGATGCTATGCCTCAAGCTTTCTTTAAGAACACTTATTGTGATTCCATTCATTACTTTTCTAAATGACGACCTCTATCGACACCGTTTTTACACAAATGTAACTTCACAGACCTTGATATTCATGTTTATTACTGCGAGGCAAATTCTGAGCCCATGACTGTCCATGTAAGAAAATGATGATGTTGTTAGATGGTGTGATATTGTGTTACAACACTTGTGGGTTATTATAACACCAGCCTATGGATGTTAAATCTCTTCCTAGTTCAAACATTTTTTTTCTGCGAAAAGCAATTTTTGCCTCACCATCCAAAGCCTGAAGGTGCTAAGATTTTTTATCATTCACACATTTTCACTTAAAAATAGGGATGACTAATACAAAAGTTTGAAGCAGTTAGGAAACAATGGAGTTTGGCTCTAAAATTCAAATAAGAGAATACTTACAATGAACTTTCTAGTTCAGAAACTTCAGAAAACTACTGCTGCCTCATATTTACTCTGTGATCACCCCGATCTTCTTGTGAGGACAAAACACCTCCATTCACTTCTACGTATTTGCTCTTCTGATATTTCTGTTCTCACTTCCCTGTCCCCTATGTTTCCTTTGCTTTTCATACTACGATTTTCCAGCTTTATCTGTACAAACAGGTCTTTAGAAAACTGGTCAGGCTGTGAATTACTTATTCAGGAGGAAAACCCTCATTGGTTTAACAAGAAAACAAGATCTGTATTGGCTTTTGTTCATAATCTTCTACTTTTCTATTAAAGCTTCATCTCACAGTATTTTGATATCAGGGACAAAAAAATAATATTTCTAAGATTTTCAAAAGTGTCCTTGATGACCACCACATTCCAAACCAAATACTCTTTTGAAGCCTTAAAAAATGCTTTTGGTTTGAGCTGCTTTGGTAGCATGGAGGGCAGCAGAAGTGGTCTCTCTGAGAAGAAAACAGGAGTTGTTCCCATGAGGGCCAGAGATATTTCCAGCTGTCTCTAAAAGGTATCTGCTGCTGCTCAAACCAGAGTCCCTCAGCTGGTGGCATCTCTGAGATTCTGTATTTATGAAGATTGAAAAAACATGGTGCAGCAGCTGTGTGAGAAAGGGGAGTGTGAAAAATGTGCAAAAAAACAGCCATGCAGACAGCAAGGAGAGGAAAGAAGAGGAGGAAGAGGTGCTGCAGATGCTGGAACAGAGCTTGTCCTGCAGCCTCTGGAGAAGAACGTAATGGTGCAGTTTATCCTCCTGCAGCCTTGGAGGACCATGGTGGAGCAGGTGAACAGGCCCTGAAGGAAGCTGCAGTCCAAGGAAAGGGGACATTGTGTTGTCTGGAAGGAGCTGCTGCCCACAGAGCCCCATGCTGGAGCAGCTCTTGAATCGTGGGAGAGACCCCATGGTGAAGCAAGGGAAGAGAGCAGAGGAAGTGGCAGAAGAGAGGAAATGTTATGGTCTTACCCCAACCCCCATCCTTCCTTCTTGCTAAGTTCAATTTCACTCCCTCATTCCTGACTCTTACTGGAGGAAGTAAGGAGGGAGGAATGGAGGATGGGGGTAAGTGGTTTAGATTTGTCTGTTTTTCTCACTATCCTACTCTAACTGGCAATAAATTAAATACATTTTCCACAGGTTGAATCTGTTTTATCCATGAGAGTAACTAGTAGTGATCTCCCTGTCTGTATCACGACCCTGTCTTAATTTCTCACCCTTCTGTTGAGGAGGGATAGCAAAAGAGCAGCTGGGTAAGCACCTTGTGGCCAGCCAAGGTCAGCCCACCAAAAAAAACATGTCACCAATAATATTTTAAGTGGCAGTATCACAGCATCATTAACTTTTTCAAACATTTATAGAAAGAAACACATACACTCATCCCTTAGTTCCCTTAGCTCTGTGCAGCGTTAATAGAATAGTGAAATATCCCAGGAATTTTTCAGCCTTAAGGATTTGAGAGATGAGAAGCCAAGAAAAAACAACCCAGAAGGGAAGCTGATGAAACATAACTAAGAGATTGAATAGGTTTAAAAAAACAGCAAGTGTTTTAGAACTGTAATGAGGAAAACAACCCTCTGGTTCAAAAGCAACTGCTTTCTTGTCCATTTGCAGGATAATCAATATCTCATCCTAAAACATCTGTGAGCAAATATGAAAAAGAAAGAATACTTTATTCTGGAAAAGATTTGCTGACCAAGCCCAAGTACCATCAGAAATGGAAGCATAAATAACTTCAAAATATTGATAATGATTCTTAGAGAAAAAGAGCTGAATAAACAGCACTGAATAAAATGTAAAATTGCATTTTATCTTTCTGTTTTGTTGTAAAACTCTGTGCTAGCAGACCTGGACTCTATCTGCCTCTAGCATTTGATCAGTATTCTATCTCAGTCAGCCTTTTTTATTTTCCTGCCTTATTTTAAGCATAATTATCAGATTGATAAATATGTACATCAAGCATAACATTAGCAGAGCCTGTGTTCTGAATTACTGTGGGATTGTTGCTTCTGAGCAGAGACGGTTTAGGACCAGAAAATGAGCATGGGTTTAACTGAACAGATTATCTTTTTCAGCTAATAATAGTTCATATCAAATACCATTTTGTGAAAGACAGAGACCAACTTGCACACTCTTTGAAAAAAAAAAAAAAAAGAAAAAAAAGTAGAAAATGTTCCCTACAGAACTCACATATTACAAAATCAATTTTGCTTTAAAGACAATTTTCAGAGTAGTTTCAATCCTCAAGTAGGTCTGTATGTTGCTGGGCTCCTTATATATTTATATCACAGTGAGCAGTACAAGGACCCAACAGCGCTACCCTGAGTAAAATTCAGCTTAAACTCATAGTAATGGTAATGGAACCCAGATTGTTCACATCCTGGGAGTTTTGTCTTGAAAGTCACAGTTCGATTTTACAATACATGCACCAGTTTGACCTAGACATCTCTTCCAGGACATCAAGGTACTTGGTCTTTGTAACTTCTGAGTATCAAAACCAACGTGTTCTAAGCTCCTTAGTCTAATGAGTGCAACGTTTCCAACCTAAGCCTTGCACAGGGCCATTATGCTCACATATTCATGGAATCTTAGAATCATAGAATCATAGAATCATGGAATTATAGAATGGATGGGGTTGGAAGGGACCTTAAGAATCATCTGGTTTCAACCCCTCTGCCATGGGCAAGGACACCTCCCACTAGACCAGGTTGCTCAGACCCTTATCCAACCTGGCTTTGAACAATTCCAGGCATGGGGCGTCCACAACTTCCCTGGGCACTGTTCCAGAGCCTCACCAACCTCACAGTAATGAATTTCTTCCTAACATACAATCTAAACCTGCCGTCTTTCAATCTAAAGCCATTCCCCTTTACACTATCTGCCCATGTAAAAAGTCCCTCTCCAACTCTCTTGTAGTCCCTTTAGGAACTGGAAGGCTAAAGAATTGTATCTGGAGGCTTTAAATGGTTCAGCTGCAAAGTCTTGGACAGCATGAGCTGCAAGATTGGGGGGGAAAGTATTTTGGATGTCTTGCAGGACTGTCTTTTGGAAGATTTCAGTTTCTCCCTTCACTGGGTAAGGAGATGAAGTATTTTAGCAAAGAGATACTGAGCATTCTCAGCCACTGGGAAGCTGTTCACAAGCTCATGTCCCTTGGAGCATTGTCGTGTGTTACAGAAAAAAAGAAGAATATCCAACAATGCTGTTCCTGTCCAAAAGGGTTTTGCATTCTATGTAGGTTACATTCAGAAGCTGCACAGACTTCAGTTGCTTGTGCAACACTACAGACTGCAGTGCTGCACATGTTTTCCAATTACCAACTTCTGTGAAAACAGAAGGTCAGCAGACCATTCTAGATAAATATTTTTTTCACCTTGTGCTTGATAACTAAGCTTTCCAAAGGGTAAACAGCCATGATTTCATCATCAATCTTGGAATGACAAGGTTCTGAAGTGCATGGAGTGCATGACACATTGCTCCAATATCAGGGGCAGAAGATGAGCATTGACAAATGGGGCAGAGGGTAATATTTTGATTGATTGTTTGCATAGGAACTTATTGGTGAGGCCTGAGAGCTTTGATAAGATGCAAAGATGAAGATATAGAATTTAAACTCAAAAAATTATGTTTCTGTTGCAGCTTTGGCAAGGAATGTGGATAGATGAAAGTATTGAACAGTACAAAAAGACAAAATTCTCTAAGAAAGTAAATCCAAATGCAATAATAAACTAATTAAACACTGTTAGGAATATAATGAAACTACTACTGCCTCCCACAGGCAACCCACTGTCTTAAATAAGCATTTTAATAATCCTCCTGTGGATTTTGGTACAATTTTGTCTGACCTTTATTTAAAGACCACCAACACAGCAATTGAATCTGATAGGTCAACCTGTGTGAATTGTCTTTAACCTAGAGTCAGTTCTCTATTTCGTTGCCTACTTTCTTCCTCTTTACTTTTAAGTACAGCTGTCCTTTCAGGGGACTTCTTTTCTTCATCAAAACCGGCTGCATTTTTCTGTCTTCCTGTGGCTATTGGTCTCTTGTTTTGTTCTCCCTAAAGCTTTTATAGTCAGCTCTCGATACTTTGAATTCTTTTCTTTGTTAGAATCAGCTTTTAAAATGAAAATATTTTCTATCTCTCCTATAAATCAATTTAATACCTAGTAAGAAAATAGAGGACTGAATTCACTCCCTGTATAGCCACAACCACATTCAACATACCTTTTGGCAGAAAATTTTTTGATACTGCAAATGTTGTCCCCTAGCACTGCTGCTGTATCGGGTCCCAGAGTTGAGTCTCCATGCTGAGACTGATAGAGGGAGGGGTTCCATCCTTGAGTGCACAACTCTGCCTTGCAGAGTCTGCAAGATCTGTACTGTTGAGCAGGGACTGCAGGATTAGATGAGCCAAACCGAAAATACATGCACAGCTGTGCATTGGCAGTCATCCTCCTCCTGGATTTCCTCTTCTTTAAAAGAAAAGGGTGGTCCTTCCCTCCAGTATCAAACACTGTTCCAAGTTTGACAAACTGCTGCTGACAACCATAGCCACCACACACAAAAATGATCTGTCAAAAGGTAAGAGATTTTGGAGTAGTAGTTCTTCAGCCCTAATTCATACTTTTAAAGAAGAGGGGTATATACAGCTGCTTTGCTATCAAAGACATGACAATTTGGAAGGTACCTTTTTTCCCTCCCACGTTTAACATATGTTTTAGCCATGCATAAGACTTTCCCAGAGTGGAGGAGACATAAGAGGAGGAGGAGGGGCAGGGAGGAGGCAAAATTTTCTTCCTTTCTAAGATGCAATCTGAAGTGATTATAGAAATACTCACTTTAGCTGTATATATTTTTGAAGATAAGACTTGTTCATATCAATCAAAACAGAGTGGCAGCAGCCGAGTGAATTGCTTCAAGTAGTTCTGCTTTTCACTGTCTGATGCAGCCCTTTGATACGTTTGTTCAGTTGTAGAGGGGCTCTAATGTCACAGGCACAGCTGGTTTCCCACTCAGCCATCTCACATAACAGTGGGGGGCTGTTCTCCACTGCAGGTGCCTCTAACATCAGCATCACAGGTATTCCAAAGGCCCCGGGTTATCTGTGGGCCCATTGCCTCTCCCATTTTACCTCCATCTTACTAAGCTGATAAATAAACTTTTCATGAGTTTTTCTTTTTTAAAAAACTCAATTACTCAATTCCAGCCACTGGTGATTCCAAATGAATGAGAACTTGGGGACCATGAAGACATTGCAAATCTATTAATGGTAGAGGTAAGCAAAGAAGGGCTGTGGAACCAGGAGACACCTGGCCAAAAAGGTGAAAGCATTGAATGACATCCAGGTAGAAAGTGATGCAGGGTTAGTCATCTGAAAAAGCAGAAGGTGAGAGGGGCATGTGAAATTCCAATTTTCTGCATTCTGAGCTCATTTTAACCTGTTATACACAGTGCTGCAACTGTTATACCTACTAAACCATTTCCACTGACACCAATGCCAGCCATTCCATTGCTTCCAGTGAGAATGCAGCTAGGTTGATATAAAATAACTTTACCCTAAAAAACAACATTTTGGAGCATTTAATTTATATTTTTTAAAGTGTGTTTTGTGGATGAATGGTCCTTGTTGATATCTCTTTGGATTGCAACTGAAACTGAAGCACACCTAGTTTTCTGTTAAGATTAGGTAAACTCTAAAACATCAGAAAATTTTAGAATACTTTTTCTACCTTGAGTAAAACAGAAAGCATAGAAATTATTCTTTTAATAGCTGCCTGTTTTATTTTAAATTCGTAACTAGTGGAGGTTTGGTGGCAACATTTTTGACAAGTTCTGACTGTATATGAAGAGTTTTGTATCTCTTTGCATAGCATAAGGTGAGTTAAGAGATGCCTATATATAGCTTTTATCTATACCCGTTGAGAGTGGACAGCCAGTAGTTGTCATAGAGAATGGTTTGATTATATTTGTGTGTCAAATATTAACTGTTCTGGAAGCAATATCTCTGTATCCACTATAAGCAGTGCTGGTCATTCTTCAAGGTCTGAATATTGAGCAGGTCAGTCCTGGAACAGTGCATAACCATACTATCCTACATTGACTCCTTCTTGGCTTGAAGACAATAAGCTTGCAGTGCAAGTGAGTACTGCTGAAATTCTACAAGGAAGGAATTAGGGACCGTTGTCCCTTGTGATAGAGAGTGGCAAACTTGGGTGGCCAAGTAAGTGCAGTATACGGAAATAATGGCATGGACAGTTTTTCAGCTGATAAGGAGCTCTGAAGCACCTTCAGATATCATGAGCAAATTTTCCCCTAACCATGTAAAGGCAGAAATCAAGGACTAACCTTGGAGAGAGCCTGGGACATGCTCAAGGCAGGACTTTCAGGCACAGGAAGGAAAATAAGGCCTCTTTTCTGAAAAGCATTGTAAATTTTCTACAGTATGACATCATCTAGTAGGTTCATCTATGAGTATGTGCAACAGCAAATTTAGCAAGAGAAACTTGTGCATGCAAGGCAGCCACACTCTCACAGGCTGCTTATACCTTCCCACCTGAAAGCTGCTCTTTGGAATGTTGTTTTATCACTTCTTCCCAGCAGCTGTGTAAATCCTACAGTCTGATATTCTGGCACAGGAGAAAGGACTTGAAGAAGAGGAGGTGTAGAGCACACTAGTCATTCAGTGGATAAATGTGTCAGCAGTAGAGTACTTTGAAAATTATGTCTCTGGGAAGAGTGCTAAGAAAAATAGATATACTCAGGTGGTCTGTAGCTCCTCAAGAAGCTTTTCCAGTCCCTCCATCAAGATGCTGCAAAGCAAAGAATTTGCATCTTTGGGACAGAGAACCTGGGAATGAGGTATGGTCATGAGAAAATGTTACAGAAACCAGTGCAGTAGCTCCCAACTTCAACATGGTTTTAGTAGGCAGACAGACACAGCCAGTTTATAATTGGCCTTTCTTGGAACTCAGAGGCAGACTCCAGATTGTGACTGCCATTCTAAAATGCTGCAACACATAATAAAAAGTATGGAAAAACTGCAGTAATGTACATTACTTGTGACATCCATACAGTGGCCATTTACAGTGCCAGAATAATTAAAGTAAATATAAGAGGCCTGCCAAGTTGTTCAGAATGAATGCACACATATTCTCAAGTGTTAGAAACAGACAAAAACATCATATATGGCAAAAAAGAAAAAATAGATTGCACTAAAAAGTGGTCATCAGTCTTTCTAGGAGCAATTTAGGCTAAATTGAAGATGCAGATGGCATAATCTCCACTATGATCTTCTGGAAAGATTTGACAGAGGTAGGTGCTTTGTTGACTGTCCTTGTACAAGGTCACAGAGCTGACCGTGTGCTGTTAATGGGATTGTGAAAAGAAAAAAAAAAAAAGAAGACATCAGAAGGAAAGGCAGGCTTTGCATGACTCCCTCAGTCACCTACCCAATTAAAATTGTGCTAGCAGAAAAATCATCAGGCATTCACTATAACGGCTGTAGACACTTGGAAAAAACCCAGTGGGATCCTAGTACTTTAATCATACTATTGATCTCCCTTTACCTAAATCATTATGGTATTCTGGATTTTTTTTTTTTTGACTGTGTGGGTTTTTTTCCTTTTTTACACAACTGACTAAGATTTTGCATTCAGTTTCTGCTTAAAATACAGAGGACCAAATCTGTGCTTTTTTGTACAGCTACATGCAGCCCACACAGCATTAAAATGACCATAATTTTGCTGGTCATGCCATGTGTGGGTGGCAATGTGTAGAATTATCCTTTAAAAACTAGTCTCCCTAAGTTAACCCAGGATAGAAGAGGAGACCAAATTAAATAGCTATGTTCTATTTTAAATTTCTGAGGAAAAAAAACCTGTAATAAATTACAGAAATTACATCATGACCATGAAGATAGCAAGTGAATAACTGAAATGCATTGTTTTAGTGCACCTGGTTTATGTTTCTTACTAAGAACTACTTCACTATTTCATATTTCTGACACACATAAGTCTCTGTTCAACATCCAGACCACCTATTTCTTCAATTAAGATGTGAGAGCTAGCAGTACATATTTTGTAGCATTTTTAATAAGCCCTTTAGCAGGCCACAAAAGAACAAAACTAAAAATAATATAGCTTTACTAGAAGGTTGTTCTGGCATTTATACATCGCGTTGAATATATCGGAAAACAAAGCCAGCTTGAGAACAGTTCTGTTCCTCCTAATGCACCATACAGGGTCTGAAATTATTCACTTTAAATTCAGTGAAAAAGCCCCATTACGTTTAATGTGTTGCATCAATTGTTGTTGACTAAAATGTCAATATTTACAGTTGCCACCAGGAAACATCAAACTGTCACAGTGCTTGCATTTTGACAGCAGAAAACTAGCTCTCCTTGGTTAACACCACATGGAAAGTACTGGGAATAGCAGTCACAGTAGGGATAACAAAACGCTTGATGAAATCCAGGCACTGAAATCCTCAGTGCTTTTCTCTTCAGAGGCACTCCTAATGCAATAGGTCTACAGAGGCACAGTAAGTAAGTCCCACATCAACCTCTATTACATAAAATAATTAAGTCTACATCAATGATTTGGAATAACAGACCATTGCCACAGGATCAATGTTGTGCACTTTGAAGAAGAACGAACCTGAGCTGCACCATGCCATTTATTTTCCATAAATGCTTTGGCTTTGCCTTGCTGTTCTTGCATCTGCAGGAGCCCATTATCCTGGATAATATTCTGTTCCATTGACAATTATATCTTATTTCTGTCCTTTAAGTAGCCGCTGCTTTGAGGATTTCTCATTATGTGATGCAATTTTCATCACGGAAGCTCCTTTAACTTTTACTGTCAGGAGTACATTTTTAAATTAACCCCTGCAAGTATCCAGAAACACCAGCAATCTGGTAGAATTTTGATGGCTGCAGTGGGATGATCACTGTACAGAGCTTGGGAAACAACTGATTTGTATTTAAGCGGTCAGCAGGGACAGTAGAAATCCCAGGACTCAGAAGAAAATGAGTAGATTTAGGCTTTTCCCACATGCTGTGTTCTCGATAATACGAGCTTTCACTGAAAGAAAAAAAAACCAAAAACTTCTAGCCCTTCCAATTGCAAAAATAGTCTTTGCTAAGTAAATCCCATGGCTGCTGTTTTGTTGAGTCTGCAGTCAGCCAGACTGAAACAATAGCACCCAAAGAGCCCACAACTCCCTGGTTGCATCTTAATGGGCTGTTTGTTAACTTCAAAGCTGGCCATTTAAATGCCAACATTATTAGGCAAGTAATACAAAACATAAGCACCCAGCTTGAATCATTAGCATTTAATTGCCTAACATTTTCTCTTGTTTAATCTACAACACTGTGCAAACTGGTCTTAATTTTGGTTTTGAACAGTGGAGCACTCATGCTTCTGCTGCCCTGTGTGGAGGGACTCATGAAGAAAAAGCATAATATTTGAGCTTGCAGAAACCCATGTCCTTTCATGCCACACACAATGCTGCTTTACCCTACATTTTCTCAGGTTTTTTTATTTGTTTGTTTGGTTGGTTTTTTTAAAATAGGTTATTTTCCTTGACTGGGATGCTTGTTACCTACTCTGAGCAAGGACTGCTGTTAAGTAGTAAGTGAAGATTCAATTGCTAATGAAAGAGTTCAGAGTTGTTTCCTCTCTTCTTTCTTTGAACAAATGGGAAAAAAAAAAGCCCTTTCTACTGCTTTTTCAGGGTGGTGTAAAGGTCACTGACAATAGCTCCTGTATAGATGCCAATGTGTGACATTTTGCCTGAATACAACAGAAACATGATAAGCTATGAAAAAAATTCAAATTCTTTCCTAGATAAAGCTGTTTCAGAAACGTGACTTGTTACTTAAATTAAAATACAGAGTTTAACTCTTATCATCAAATCTTATCTGAAGCTTAGAGCATGTCTCCTGAATGTAAAAAACTACAAAAAAATGTGAAGTAGCACAAATTGTGTAAAATATATATGATGAGACCTGGACAAGGACTAATAGCCTAATGTATAAACTGATGATTAAAGTGAAGTGATGATTTGAAGTTTCAGTTTTTAGCAGCTGAGTTCAAGCCTGGAGTGTGAGGATGGAAATTCCATCAAATCCACCCTCACAAAAAAAGAATCCCCACACTCTTTTTTTATTAGTTAGAGACACCTTGTTGTTAATTTCTGAGGTAATGAGAAAGATGGCAACACCAAGCTATTGTGGTGTATTTTTGACGTTTTGTCCTTTGAGATTTCCGTTCTGCTGTTGACTTTTTTTTAGTGCTTCTCTGGTGTCTGGTCTTCATTGTTAAAAAAGGCAGTGTTTTTTCTCTTGATTTAGGAAGTGTTTTCTGTCCCAGACAAAACAACATTCAAGTTTCTCTCCAAGGTAAATTCACCTCTCCAATACCATTTCTCACTTGAAATTAAGACTTGAGTAAGTTTACCTGGAAAGAAATATTACACACCTGCTCCTCACTGGGTTCTCCATTCCTACTCACTTCCCTGAAGTCTTAAATGCAACTTTTTTGGTTCTGAAAAGAAATTCTGAGGTAGATGGATGTTTCAAACCCATGCATGCAGGAGAAGCTGACATGTGACATGTTTAAATATTTTTATTTACATGATATTTTCACTCAGAGATTAATCTATGGAAGATTATTTTGTAGTAAACCTGTAAAGCTCCCTGGATTAACCATTACAAAATGATAGCCTGTGAGCATTACACTGATACACATGAAGAATTTTGTCTCTGGACAAAGAAAGCATTACTAGGCAGATTTCCTGTCCAAAAGAGTTAAGGCAGAGATTTCAGCCATCCTTCAAAAGAAGCCAAAGAAGATTGCTGTAAAAAAAAATTTGAAATTAGAGACTGCAGGATTGGAGTTTGGACAAGAACCCAGGCAGATGTAAAGCAAAAAGGATGGAAAGGCAAAAGATAGGGTCCTTGAGACTGGACTGCAAACCGATTAAAGTGTTACTTCATCCCTGGCTGCCTTTAGACCTTCTCCTTTCTCTCATCCATAGCAAGCAATCAAACAAATCCCTCTATCATTCCCTAGCAAGTTACGCTGGATGGCACCTTTTCCCATTCTCAGGCATGGCTCTCTAAAATCTCCTGAGTGGCTCTCCTGGAGAAAACATGGGCTGAACTTTTGCAAGCTAATCTCAGGCTCTAGTGGTTTCACCCCAGTTTGGCCATTTTCATTACACTGACATCTTCAATGCACTCTTTTCTAAACACAGTCCTTGGAATTTTATGAATCATCTTATAGAGTAACATAATATTGAGATGCAGTAATGGAGGGTGCCAGCAGATGGTGACATATGTAAATTTCTATAAAGATTATGTGTTACAAAAGAGTCTTTAGAAGGTGCAGACACTATGTATTTCTGCTTCCATTTCTTGTACTGCTCAGGATAAAAAAAATCTTCCTTTCATTATTTCTGTCTTGGCCTGCTATGGCTGGTGGCAGCTGTTTGGGGACCTATTTCTACCACTCAGATAATTTTGTTTGGCATTGATGCCTGAGTAGCTGCTGCAAACCATCTTGGAAACTCCTACAGAGTGTGTCTACATTATGCTTTTTTGCTGAGGGTTGTTTGTGTGGTTGGGGTTTTTTTCTTTTTCCTTTGGAGAAGTTATTACCAAGTGCACTGTTTACTGTTTATTGTCGATATCACAGGGGAACCAGAATGCAAAATAGATGGCTGTAATAGCCACAGGGTAGCATACTGGGGGACAGCAGAGGAGAAATGCTAATCTCATTGCCATTTCCTGGCCCATATGGTCAGGGCTTCAGTACACGATGGTTTGAAATGCTATTAGGAGTACAAGCTAATATCAATTCTACAGAGAAGATTTTGGCAAATCTGTTACCAGCTCTCTTAAACTGCACCTCACTAACAATTTAGGGTAGCTGCTCATCCAGAGGAAAGAAATACAGCTCTGGGCCTGCTGAACTCTTCTCTGAGTTGACCTTATAGGAGGGAAAAGCTTTGAAAAGTCACATTAGAGCTTTCTCTTGGCACAAATGAACTGCATATTTGTTCTGAAGAAATGACTTGCTCAAGCAGCAGCCCTGTCCTTGTATCCCAAACAGGTCTAGCTCACTCATTCAGTGGGAAAACCCTTGTGGCCACAGAAGGCAGTGCTGCCCCAGCTGCTACTGTCTCCCATCCACAATCTGCCAGACGCTTTCACCCAAAATAGAAAGGGCCTTGTGCTGCCACGCCAGTCCTCCTCAGCAACCTTTCCAAACTTTCCTCTCTGGTGGATCAGGTGAACATGTAGGACTTTCCAGCTGGTACCACTGAGGGACAGGAATGTTCTCTGAGGCTTTGGGGTGGACAGCTGGAGAGCAGGGTGGGCAAGCAGAGGCACCAATTTCCCACCCTGTGGCAAAAGTGGTCCCAGCTCATCTGCTGGAGCTTTGCAAGGCTACAGTGGTGCCGCCCACAGGGCTGTTCTTTTGTGTTAGCACCAGTTGGGGCCATCCACAAATAGTGAAGAAAATTAAGCAAGTAGCCTGTGTAGGAGCCAACACATCCCGCTGAACCAGAGAAAGGTTTATTATCCCACATATTCAGACTAGGGAGAAGAACTTGATGACAATCAGTAAATAATGGAAATGGACTACAGCGACATACAACATTAAAGCAACCGGAATGGAGACAATTTTACTTTTAGACATGGTCAGAGTCATCCATGCACACAACCTGTGTACAGTCCTAATGTGAAACAGGCTGCTTTGAATTCACTTTTCCCTAGGCAGTTAGCTTTCATTGCCCTAAAAGGTGGTCCTTTTCTGGTATTAAGCTCTATTTGCCCCACAGCTACAAGACACAAACAAGAGGTATTCTCAAAACTTCTTTTCTCTTCAGGTTCCTAAACCATGCAGTCTCCTTCAGGCTACACTTTATTTTGTCAGACGATAGGAACATAAATGCTTGTAAGGTGTGAGGAAGATAAATTTAGAAGAAATCATGGTGATCTAAGTCCATTCCTATTATTGTGGACTGAGTAATTTTCAGTCTTTGGGATTAAATTTTCCTTAATAGTAAAAAGTGTATACTTTCAGCCCTGGGATTATTCTGTCTGGAAAAATGCTTCCTTGCTATGCAGCCACTTCTTACAGTCTTTTGTATCTCTAGTTTGACTGTCCCTAGATGGCATTGACTCACAAAGCAATTGCTACATAGCCTGTGTTCTTCTGCCAAGCAAGCTGCATGTCCATTATCACTGATATTTTTGTACCACTCATCATGACCTCAGCAGCTCTAGATTATCCTGAGATTCTGCCTCAATGGATAATTCTTCCTGCGTCAAAGACTTGTCATTTTCCATTTATGGCCCTTGTAGTGCATTTTGGGGTTGGCTTTTTTTGCTGCATAGTCTTGGGAATCAAAGACACATACGCACACAAAGCTGTTTTTCTGTAACAGGCAGGTCATTGAAGAAAGGCATATTCTGCTATGAGGTTACAGAGCACTGCACTCCAGTCATCATGTTGCTCCTTTCAGAATAAATCAGAGAGGAAAGTTTATAATTAGGAGCACTGTGTATATTCGGGGAAATGAGGACATCATCAATGAGGACATTGATGATGGAAAACATTGCAGAATTTGTAGTGTGAGTAGGTGTTTACTCTCCTCTTCAGATTTACACTTCTTGGTAGGAATAGGGCCAGCTTCAGGGAAAAATGAAGCAAAAAACTGCCTGTAATGGGCAGCAGAGCAAGGCCCTCAGAAAGGGCTGATCATTGTCCTGCTGCGTGAGAGCAGCATCGTTGGCTGAACTAGGGGGTGTGAAAATCAATCTGCCTCTGGTGAGAAGTAATAGGCAGTGAAAAGAAGACTGGCTTTGCTAGTTGGGCCTGGCAGGAAAGAAGGCAGCAGAGGAGAGGTGGCAGGTGGTAACTGCCTCAGTTTTCCTGTGCCAACACCATCTTGTTTCACACAGCCTCATCGCCTGTCCTGCACTGCCCCAATATTTCAGTTTGCCTCTGCTGCTGACAAAGTGTGAGCCAGCTCTGTCCTGATGACACAGTGAAGTCTTTTTCTTGAATGGAAAGCCCTGGTTCTCCTCCATCCTGACTCATAACACTACGTCTGTGCTATAAAGGACCAAGCCTTTCAGACTAGGTTTTTCCTACTATTCTCTTTTTCCCGGTTTTACTTTCACCATATTGCAGTGCCATCATATAGCACATAAGAGCAGCAGCTTTTTCTATCTTGTGTCATTGTCACCAATATTTAATTCCTGAGTTCAGAGTCCTGCTGAGGTTCAAAAGCCCCTGCTCACTGCAAAAAACATCTTGATAGCATATGGGTAGGGTGGGATAATTTTGAGATGAATTGTAGATCTAAATTAACGATGTCTTTAGGATACATTTTCACAATATGGCCAAGCTGATGTACAAGTTTCATTAGTGACTAAAGGGGGAAACTGGTTACTTTTCTTCTTAATCCTCCTTTCTCCATTCTCCCTTTTCCCCCTCCCCATCTCAGACCAGAGCCATCCAATCTGATTCCATCACGATGGCTTGTCTGATCTCAAATGAAACTGCTCCTTTTTTGCCATTTGACTGGGCTGCTGTGTCTTGCTGTGTGATTTGCATGAGTATGAAAGTCACCTCCAAGTGAGCAGTGGGAGAGCATGGCTAAGAGAAGGATGCATAGAGAAATTCAGTAGTGGAGTTGGACCTGCTACTTTCTCAGTGGTTATTTGTCTCAGGCCATATCATAAGATCAGACTGGGCAGAAATATTGTCATTAATTTGGACTTTTTATAGTACAATAGAGTCACTGAATCAGCTGGGCTGGAATGGACCTCAGGATGTCTTTCAGTGTGCTCACAGCACGGTCAAAGGGACCATTAGAGGTGTCTTTGGTTAAATGTGTGCCAATGGACTTCAAGAAACCCCATATTGGTTGCAAGATTTGCCTGCTGACAAACCGTAGGTCATAAAGGTACATAGACGGACATGAAAGGAAGTGAGTGGATTCAGCCTCTCTGCAATTTCATGAAAGATGTCCTCTGTGTAAGTGGTATTCATGGTCTCGTACTCTCCTTCTGAATCTGCAGGTTTTCAGAATGGTTCTCTTGGTACATGCTTTCTGCTATAAGGTGTCCCTTGAATGCTGTTTTCCACAGTAAATCCTGGCAGTTTTGCTGAGAGAGAATGCAAAGGTGTTCATACCTCATAAATACATAAGGCAAAGGATGTCAGGGAAGGGAAATATTCCCTCCATTCTATAAAGGAAAGCTTTGCTGAATCTTTTTTCTCCTCCACAGTCCCAGAGAACACGTGCAGCAGCGTAGCAATGGGGACACCAACCTCCTGAGGCTCAGCCCAGTGCCTTTCCTGTAACACTATTTTTCTTCAAAGCTGTCATCTGTGAGGATTTTCTTAGCTGCTCACAGCTCTGAGATTTGTTAGGGACTTTTGCCTAAGCTCATTCTCTTTCTTGAATGCAAGTGTGCATTTGTTTCCTTGATCTGCTATCACACAATTTTCTTTAAAACAGAGCTTACTGTGCAATCTTATGTCAGCATTTGCATTTGTTTTTGTGCCATGCACAGATTTTTCTTTGCCTGGTGTGCCTCTGCTCACTTTATGGAGATTATAGGTGCTCTAGTTTGTTCTATCACTGCCTTACTCACCTCATTTTTAAAATCATCTGTAATTCCATTAGAAATTATTCTTTCTGCAGGATGTTCTGACATCAATATGAAAGATATTTAAAGGGCTGTTAGAAAGCATTTAGATGCTTTGCCTTCTTTTGCCAGCTGTTGGGAACACATGATGAACAAGTGCAGAGTTTTCATATGGGTGCCACAATCTTCTAATGTTTTGATTGAAACATTCATTTTATTCACTCTCTATAAGTTCAAAGGTGAATGAATTTTGTTAATCCTATTCTCCTTCACAGTGTGAGTTCAGATTTTCAGTTTTTCTCCACTGGAGACTTTTTTGCTCTTGTGCTGATATGCGCTGAAATATTCTGCCTGGCTTGTTCAGCATTTCCCTAGGAATCCTTCTAGTTTTAGCTGCTTGGGTGGATAATTTCACCCATTCACTGTCATTGCTCTCACTTAGCATTTGATATCTGACATCCTTTGCCCATCCTCATTTTCATTCTCTTTGCACCTGGTGTAGGAAGAGATCCTTTTGACTTCTCATGTTTGCCAAAGTTCATGAGCCTCAGAGCTATGTGGCACTTAATGTTGAAAGAATTAAGCACAGGAATCCAAGGCATATGCTCATAATTCAAAGTAAGTTTCAGTCAATACTCAGTTTCAAGCTCCTTATTTTTTTTCAGGGCAATGAGTCTAGGAAAAAAAAGAAAGGGGTGTGGGTTTCTCCTTGTGTTGTTTCACAGTTGCCCCCACTCAAAACCAGTCATGCCCAAACATGAAAAATTTCTTAGTGACTTCATCTTGTTTTTTCTGAAGGTAGGCAGAGATCCATGCAAAGGTTTGAAAGGAAGATGTTTTTTATTTGAGAGAGATATGGCTTTATTACCAATAAGGAAGAGCTACAACTGAATTCTTGAAGTCCATGATATTTTCCCACCCTTTGATTATACTCTTGGTGCACCGAGAGTGCCCCTTTTGGGAAGCACCTACAGTGCTCATTCTAAAACACTGTATTCCAGAAGTTTGTCCAAACAGGCAGACAAATTCTCCAGTATTTCACTGCGATGGAGCAGCCCCACTTTCTGCAGCCTTAATTAACAGTAATATAAGATACAGAAGCAATAACACAAGTGCATCACCAGTTGAGACAGTGACATGCTCTGGCTTTTCTACCTGACTGCTTTTTCAGCTCATCCTTCCTGATGCTAATTCCCCAAATTAACTTTGCAATGAACATTTACCACTCTGGTAATATGGCTGCATCTGCAATCCCAGTTTTCAGAAGGTGTGGCCAAAACATTTCCTGAATCATTGCCTGGTCTCTGCACTAAGGATGTGTGAAAGGATTTTGGAAGGTCAGACACTTTCTGTCTAAACAACATTGAATGTCCTAAAATACGCTGTCTCCACTGTGAATTCCAAAACTTTTATTCAGCAGTTATGTTAGCAAAATTTACTTCCTTGGAGGCATGTGAAAGACAATGGCAAAGTGGGTTAGAATATGGCCAGACCTAATTCAATTTTGTATTTAAATTATTATCCTCAGGAAATTTTCACTTAGTACAACTAATTTTAAAATTCATTTCTTAGGAAAGAGATGAGGGGGAAGAAAATACTCATATATAACTCAACAACCTCTGTGGCACTGGGATAAAATGCAGTGCAAAGATGTCTGAGCACCTTGTTTAGTGCTTGTAAACAGGCTGAATCCTAACTCATGCTTCTGTTTAAATGGGCTATTTCACAGGTCATATTTCTCATTTTCTGCAGCCAACTTGTCACCTGGTTAATATTGCAAAGATTTACACTAAATTCACAAATGCCAATTTAAAGTGTCAAGGCTTCTTTAAAAGAAAAATAAAGTTAACCTGGGCAAAATGAATAATACATATTTTATAGCCAAAAAGTGGATTTCTTTTAAGTTTCAGAAGAACTGCGAGTCCCTGCAGCCTGTGATTGCAACAATATTTCTTCCTAAGGAACAGAAAGCATTTATACCTTGATATCCAATTCCTTAAGGTATGCCTATACTTATAAATTTTAGTATATTTCTTCTCCATTTGTTCTTCTCCATTCTCCATTCCACTCTGGCAGAAGTTGGGAACTATGTAAATTTTTACTTTACTGCTGCTGAAACACGAGCAAACAGTGTCACCCCTAACACCTCCTGTGAAGCAACACCCTTGATTTTTCTCCAAAATTAAACAAAAAGAAAACACTTATAAATTGGTGCCCCAAATTCTGATAGTTTCTTTCCACAAGAAAACAATGCCTCACCACTGTGGTTCCCAATGTTCATGCTGGTTAACAAACACTGTTACATGTGACAATGCTTGTAGGCTGAATATCCTGTAATGTAATGTAATACAAACCTCATTTTCAGATTTTAATTAACAAGAAAAGATTGTAGAAACTGTAAAGAATACTGTAAAATATCTAATGATTGCAGCTCAGTTATTTTCAGTTGATGAAAGATAGGTAGAAGCTCTTATCGAAACAGGTCGTACAATGCCACTCGTGGGCTGAAATTGAAATTTTCAGTGATTTGGAAGATAGGCGATCCTGTTGTTGTGGGATAACATGACCGTGATTCACTGCCTCAAAAGCAATCACAGATCAGCAACTCCTTTCTGCCCCAAGCCACTCTCTCCCATGTCAGAGTGAAGGTCACAACAATGTTCAACAGGCTGGTGAATGCCTGGGGATTTTGTGGCTCATGTTTGTCAGGAGTATGTGAACACAAGTTTGTCATCTCTGCAAGTGCACGGAGCTTACATCCATAGCTATTATAGGGTAAAAAAAATTTAGGGAAAGCTGTGTCATGGAGCATAAGAATTCACCCCCTCTCTTTAACCAAATATACTTCCAGTTGTAGACTGAAGGTCCCATGGGCAGAGAAAATTTAGGGGGTATCTGGGCAAAGCAGACTCAGGTCAGAAAACTTTATTTAATTCATTGCCAAAACCAAAAATCTTACACTCAAAAATAAAAAAGAACTTGAGGATTTACAAACACATGGATAAAGCACCCATGAGTCAATGGGCAGTACAGGAGATGGAGAAGCAAAGAGTAATGCTCTTCTGCCCTTTGTCACCCACTGATTCTTCTGCCAGGCTGCTTTTGAGTGTCCCTGTTCCAGGGTGGGTCCCTCTTGGGCAGACCCAGTTAACATCTGCCCTTCCCAGAGAGGAGGACTTCAAAGGGAAGAGGGTAAATAAAGAAGTTGTGAAGTTCTTTTGGAAGCAGAATATGTCTGCCAGATTGGGAGAGCTGTTCCAGCGCTGACAAAGCAAAGTCAAAGGGCAGTAACCTCACCATGGGGGGACACTTAGGGAGGGTGAGGAGAAGAGGAAGGTGTGGAGCAGTCCAGTGGAGGTGCAGAAGGCCCAAGAGAAGAAGACAGGAATCTATTTCCATGTGTTCTGGAGGCCATGGAACACTTACCTCAGTGGTACTACACCCCCTTACACCTTGAGACACATTGATACTCTCACTTAACCTCCTCTGAAATTTTTAGTTTTATTAGTCAGTTTTTCTGCTCTTCATTTCCTCCTGCTCCCCAGGAAGTGCTGTGTTCTACAGTATTCTACTGCTGTAGTAAGAAAATCAGTGGGTGTCCCATGTCTAGAGCTATCTGTACGTGACAGAGCCCAGGGACTTGTGCTGAGGAAATCTCTTTGAACTGAATTGCCCTAAAATTCAACTAAACTGCAAAAAAAATCCCTTTATTTTTAATGAAGCAATTGGAAACTTTGCCAAAATTTTGTTAAAACTTTACTGGTCTCCCATTTGTGGTTCTTCTAAAAAAAAAAACAACAAACCCCTAAAAGAAAACACAATCTTCTGTCTATGTATTCAAGCCTCTTTTTTTTGTTTGTTTTTGTTTTTGTTTTTGGCAGAACATACATCCATGCATTTCCTTTGGTATAAGTATTTAAAATCTTTCCTTTGACTGCTTTGAAGTAAATGTTAATATGTAAACTTGCCCCCCCTCATGAATGTCAACATGATCTAGGAACCATATTTTTATGTTTATTGCTACTATGCGAAGTGAGAGTAATTAAAAATATATAAAAGAAGAAGGTTTTAATACAAATATATCAAAATCAGAGGAGAAGCAGAAGGAATGACCAGCTCTGAGTGGAGGGTAGTTCCAGAGAAGCTGACTACAGGAGAGTAGAAAGGGAGACAGAAAGGGAATCCCCCAAATGTTCTGTGAAGATGTTAGAGAAAGGAGGCAGAGAGGCCTCCTGTCAGACAACAAACACAACATCCATGTTTTCTGCAATGCCATCTGTTTCTACATCTTGCAGTGCATTGCCACATACAGCTGCTGCCACCAAATGCCCAGCTAATTTTAGGATACTTATCTGTGCTTGAGCTTGGGCAAGTAGTCTCTCAGCCTTCATTTGTAGGAGATGACACATGAGCTCTCCCACCTGCTGTAGATTTCATGACAATGTCCCTTGGGAGACCATAAAGGCAGCTATGCAGTTGTGGGGTGAGAAATAAGGTTTATACAATTAATTAGAAATTGTGAAGTTGTCAGCAGCATAGGCTGTAGCAAGCAGTTTGTTTTCAGCTCAGAGAGGGGTTGACTTCCAAAATAAATTAAAAAAACCCCAACTCTTTGTCTGGAGAGCTGCAGCAAATCCATCAATGTTTGTGTAAAGAAGCAAAGGAGGGTAAAGCAAAGCTTGTGAACAATGCAAAAGAGCATAGTTACAGGAAAAAAGGAATGAACTGTCCTAGGAGCACAGATTATGCCAAACTCTGGACAATGGAGCCCCTCACTCCCAGGTAGAGAAACTTGCTGCTGAAACAAGTTGCATCCTGGGAATGTGGATGTCTGTATGTGTGGGACTTCTGCTTGGTTTTTTGCTTATTCATAAGCATTTGTAGGCATGGAAGGGGAAGAGGAATTGCCTGCCTATATACTCAGTGGGACTGTCACATTTACTGGATGTGTGCGTGGAGAATGCCCTAAACTGTACTAGGGAACAGCTGAAGGAAGGATAAATTAAATGGTAATTCAGCCATGATTTGGTGTGTGGATTAGTAGCAATGTTTCTTCATGCTTGAGCTTTTGGGTTGAGAAGGGCCTGAGAAAGAGACATTCAGATCCAAAACAAAATGTTAGTAGTCAAGGAATTTGAATGGAAGCAAATTGACAGCAAAATACTGAACTGCAGGTAGACTTACGAGTTCCATGTGAGCATGCCTGCAGAAAAAAAATAAAGAAGCCTTCATCATAGCCTCCTCGATGAAAACCACCTATTGATGGAAGCAGAGATTAAAAAAAATATAAACTAGTCTATCTTGAGAAAGTAAAAGAATGCCACTAAGAATGTCTCATAATGTAAACTGAGAGTGTACATTCACCTTGAATACTGCTTACAATTCTGGGCACAGCACTTCAAAAAGGGTAAAGCAAATGGATCCAGAGAAGGACAAGAAAAAAAAGTATCAGAGGAATAGCAAGATGTCTCCTGTGTGCAGGGTGATTATAAAGGTGAATGCTTTAGAAAGGAGCAAATAAATTATGACATGGCATAAATATATCCAGTACTGACTAGAACAAAGAAGGTTAGACAGAGGCACCTGTTTGCTTTCGTACTAGAAAAAAAATTACAGAGACCTAAACGATAAGGAAATCAATTTAAAACTGTTAAAAAGATAGTTCTAGAAGCATACATAGCAAGGAGCTCTGTATACACTGCAGTAAAACATGACTGAGATAAAGGGATTAGTAGGATTCCAAAGATTCCTTAAGACCAGATCTCCAGTGGTATTCAGGTGACTAACTCCTACTGAAGCACTTGTGGTAATTTCAATTAACTATGAGCTCAATTTTGGGAAGTTCTGAGAACGCTGGCTGTAATCCAGTGAGACCCATGCTTTTCTCTCAGCAGGTAAATATTGTCCCTGATAAGTGCAGCAGAAATTACACCCCTGAGGTTAAGCACACACTTATGTTATTTACTGGACCTGCATGAGCATGTTCAGTACTGAGCTTTCCATAAATAAAATGCCCACAATTATTTATCCTAGAGGAAAAAATTGCTTCATTGAGGAACAAACAACCAGTGATCTGTATACATTTAACTGTAACAATAGCATTCATATTATAATGTACAAGAGCTGACTGAAATATGAGGAAGGATTGAGCACAAACTGGAAATATATGCTGGTTGTTTATTTCACTGACAAGAAAGATGTTACATAAAAAAAATTCCTTTAGCGTAGAGCTGCATTTCACTGTCTGGCACTCTATTTTGGAAGAAATGTATAGTCTCTTGTCAGTATGCCTTAGTGAAAAAACAAAAGAGAATTTTTTTTTTTAAATACACCCCCACACCTAAAATAGTTAAAGAGTCATATACATGAATCAAATATAGTAATAGTTTAGAAAGTTTGAAGTTCTGATTCATTGTTGCTGAGAGCTGTTGGGATTAGTTATATGGTATGTGTTCCTTAGTGGCAAAATGAGCTGCCCTTCCTTCCCTGCCCCTCAGCCCTTTATGCCTTCTCCCACACTCATTCAGATGTGCCAGCACAACTGCTTGTGGGACCATTTCATGGACCAGATTAGGCAGATCTGTGCTGAAAAGCAAACAAACACACAAAAAACAAGAACAAAAGCCTTTTTTTCCTGGTGTTTTTCTTTTTGCCCTGGATTGTATTAAGGGTCTGAGACACAGAGTGTACCACAAACAATTGCATTGCCTCAGTCAAGGAGACAGCAAACTGCAGCAGAGGGGCAGCAGCTGTGTCAGGGCAGTGCTGAGGAACTTCCCAGGGCAGTTTTGTCAGCAAAAATAATATTCAATTGCCCTAAAAGCCTCTCTCTACACCCAATTACATCAGGATTTAATCCCAAATTTGATATCCATCCCATCTCTCTGTAATAGTACTTTTATACATATGTGTACATGCAGAGAAATCTATATTAAAATATATGTGTGTGTGTGTGTATCTCTAAATTTCAAAAATACTCACTAAGCTGTGAGCTTTGTTTTCTTTGAGATAAAAAAAAAAAAAAAAAAACCAAGAAACAAAACCACGTGGGCAAACTATGCGTTTAGAGACTGAGCTAAAAATGCCTGGGAAAACACTGCAATGCTTGTAAAGACCTATACAATAGAGTGCTAGCTGCCTGCCACACAAACATTCCTCTCTTGTGAATGGATGCTTAACTATGGAGCAGCAGACCACAAGCGTGGGCAGAGCAGCAGATGGCAGGTCACTCTATTAATATGGAGAATTCAAGCGATTCCAAACATTTTGTCGTGGCTTTACCCCCATGATCTGAAGCTGTGAGACAATGGAGTGAAGTTCCAGTGGCTCCATTTTAGGGATGAGGAATCTGCAGATAGACCTAATTAGATATTACCCATTTACTGCCAGCTCCTATTTACTGTAACCAAACCACCCATTCTCCCCTGCTTGCTGAAGTGTGTTTTGTGTCTGTCAGCAAGGTACTTTGTAGAGCTTATGTGTGCTGAGATGCAGAATCAGTCTCCTTGCAGACATTTTCCTTGTCCCCAGGAAAAATGGCAAAAAAACATGCCCAAGAAAATGAAACAACTGATGGATCTAGAAAGACGACTTTGGTCTCCAGGCTTCAAGACGGCATTCTGTGTTCTGGCCTGTGTCTGTCACTGGAAGATCTCATGGCTAAAGTTTTCCTAAGACACAACGAGAATTGCATCCTCCTTTAAACTATTACATGACCTGCACTTTAATGTGATTACCCTTAACCACATTAAGCGGTTTTTCACATTCTAAATCTTCTTAATATTTTGTTACCCGGGGAGCTTTATTAGCATTCACCTGTCTGAAAATGACTGGGGAACAGAAATGCAAATTACTCCCAGATAATGCAAATACGTGGCATTTTGCAAATGAACCTTGCAAAGCTTATGCACATGTCAGAGCATATTCCTGATGCAGCTTCTATCCTCAATTAAGCTGGTGATGACCATAATATATTATATTGCATGTCAGAGGTTAATTGTTCTCACCTTTTTTTGTCTTTATCTTACCACCTTCTCCTTTCTTCTCTCCTGACCAGAGACACCACCAGTTGGAAGCAGCTGTCTTAGTTTGCTCTCTTGTGTCAGGTGTGTTAAATGCAGGGCTGCTGAAGGTGCAGTTCGCATCACTCCAGGGGAATGTGTAGAATACTCAGGGACTGAGTTTGGGTGTTGGACTTCTGCTTTTTCTTACTTCTCCATGGAAGTAAAAGCAGCCTTGGAGGGCCATTCTGTGAACTTTATGATGTAGGAGCTGCCCCCGGGTTTTCTGCCTTCAGATTGTCTTTTGGCCTGACCTCACTTCTCTGAATTAAAATCATGTTTGTTCAGTGCTTCAAATATGAGAGGCATTCCACAGTGAAAGGAATGAGCAGCTGCTCCTTGGAAAAACTTCATAAAAACAAATAGGTACCAAGCCCCCACTGAAGGGCTGATCTTCAGATATAATTCTGCACTGGAATGTACAATTTTTATCTGCCAATATAATTTATTTCTGGGCACAGCTCTGACCACTGTTAGATACACTCATTGTATTCTGCACTGTACAGCAGAAATGGGATCTTGGAAATAATGCATGTAAATACCACTTTGCAGAATTTCATTTTTGCTTCTCAAACAATATCATCCCCAACAAATTCTTGAAACCTTCCCACACACTATTTCTTGATAAATAGACCCAAATCCTCCAGGATGATATAATGAAGACATCAAGAATGTCCCCAAAAGTAGACCCTTAAAATACTTTGATTTTACATATATTCTTCCAAGAAAATGATACAAAGAAAAAAAATATTTAAATGACAAACAGTGCTGTTATTTAAAAATTGAATAATGTGTCTAGAAGCAAGAACTTTTGCAGATAATACATAGAAGGTAGAAATCCTCAGTTTTACCCTTTTTCACACAATGTCTCTGGTTTTTCAGTAGCATACCTCAAGGGAGACCTACAAACCCCTTCAAATAAGAAGCATATATTAAATTTTTAACTCCCTTAGTTACTCAAAAGGACAATAATGAAGATATGGCATTATGTGCTATTCAGTCAGTCATCTGACCCTATTTTCATTAAGTGGTCATAAGTGGTCTCTTTCTTGTGTCTGTTCCATAAGATCTGTCAACTCTCTTCCTGCTAATGTGTGCCTCATCACTCTCAGTACTTTCCTCTCAAGTGCAATTAGCAAAATTTGATTAAGTTATGAGCAAATATTTCTGACTTGTTTTTAACTTTCTTGTCAAGGTGATGCTTCTTACCATACTTTATAAGAGAGCTCAAAAATCTGTATATTTTTTCCCTCTAATTGTTTTGTAAATCTAATAAAAGATAAAATTCTTGCAACCCTACATCTTAACCAAACGCTGTAGAAAAGTCAGTCTTAGCACTTATATTCTGAAGATTCTCAATGTGGAGATGTAGGAAACAGGGAGAAAAAGGTTTTTTTCAGAATACAGTATTGTGGAATATTTGATGATGCATCAGCAGCAAGAAAATAACGTGTTTGGCTTTTTCATAAGAGTAGGAAGGTGGCTTATTCTGCCTGCTGATTTGTCATCTTTGCTGGTACTGACAGGTGCATTGATCCTCATACTCATCTCTCCATTGGCACAAGCAATTCAGTTAAAGGCTATTACAAATGCCTATTAACCAGAAAGAGGGTTTAGTAACATCTAAATATTGCTTCTGCTGAATTGTGGAACAGGAAAGAAAATATTTTCTAGTGTATTTTCTACCTCCTTTGCTATTCTGTAGATAAGGCTTCTGTGACTTCAAATTTAGAACTCCAAGTGATGTACAAGATAATGTACATAAAATAATTGTGGAGTTGAAAGATATTTTTTTGACTTTTTTACTTCATTAGGCTTTGCATCAAATTTAGTGATCATTAATAACCCTCCATATTTTAGATACATACACATATGAGCTGGTTTGTTATACTGCCACAGTTTCTTGTTCTGTCATCTGAAAAATCAGAATAGTCTGGGGAAAATATAGAGTCTTTATTTTACAGCAAGAAATAACTTCCTGTGCTTTTTAGATCCCTCTACTAGTGTGCACAATATGGGAAGATATTTCGTTATTAAAAAGGTCACAGAACACTGGTTTTAAGGGAAAGACCTTCCTTGGAAGTGTATTAAGCATACTTCACTACAACAAGCTTCTAAAGAATCTGTTTAAGGAGTGATGAAAACATTCTTTACTCTTGCCCAGTCTGTGAAGGAAGTTGCTTTGGGAAAGGGAATGATAGCAAGGAAAAGGGAGAAAGAGGGGGGGGAAAACCCACTATGCAAACAACCTAATCTCATTATCTCTTTCTTTTTTCTCATTGTACTTTTGCACACATACTTTGAAAGTAATGTGCTTGGTGGACTCCCCTGGCTTTGCCTGAACTGAATATCACATCAAGCACCCCAGTCCAGCAGTGGTTTTGCAACCCCTTCTGATATTCCCTTTGTGCATCAGGCAGAGGTAGATTTTGTTTCATGCATCATTCATAAACTCACTGCTGGGATTCTACAAGTTGCTACATCTCCCAGTCCTATTTCAGAGAATTTTAAAACATAAAGACTGTACAGACAGACTGTACTTCTGTGGAAAATGGTCGCGTGTGCCACATCATTAGATGTTTCTGATATCAAAGATGACACTTATTTTGAATACATGGTAAAAAAAGTAGCTCTTTACTGTTGCACCCATGTCTTAAAAGTTTTCTTGAGTCTTATTGTGTGCTATGAAGCAGTATTATTTCACATGCTGACAGAGGAGACACCTGTATCCCCAGCACAAAGAACAGGATAAACAGAAACCTCTGCTTATGTGGAAAGCTGCTGCTTGAGAGCGTTGGCAAATCACTTAATCTTCCAGTCAATCACAACCTTTTCTCTTACCCAACTATGTCACAGTAAGACCACTTTCCCTTGAATTCAGCCTATTGGGCTTCTTTCCTCTCTTTTCTTCTCTTTATGTCTCGACAGTGTGTGGTAGATCCTTTCCTCCTGTTTTTTTCCACCATCTGGAACAGCCATCAACAATTCTGTGACTGACTGGTTGGGCTGATTTCACATTTGATGTCTTTGGACATCTATTGTCACTGGCCTATGCCTCCTTTCTCAGCTGGAAAAAAAAAATAAAGGGAAAAAAAATAATACTGCCACAAGCAATAATAATAAAGGCAATAGAACTTTCATTCCTGAGCTTCTTTGCAATCCCAATATGAAAGGCTCTAGAAACCCAAGAGGCTGCAGCAATCACCCTTACTTCTACCTAGGCTGGTTGTAAGATCCATTTTAGCAAAGAATATCTGTATTTGTGCTGATAAATGTAGCCCACAGAGACATGTTCTCAGATGGTTTTGGTAATGGCATTTATAATCCATCACAAGGAATTTTGAAGCAGAGCCTCAGGAAGGGTGATGAATCCCTGGACTGAATTAGTTTACAGCAAGGCAAATGTGTACTCCTGTCTGTAGCCCAGAAACTGTTTCCTATAGATGGCCAGTCACATTTTTCACTGAGTTTTCCCCTGATTAGGCAGGAACATAGGAAGTCCCTGGTGGGGAACCCATTCAATCAAGTGAAACAGAACAGGAATTTGATGGCACCCAGGAGAAAACCCCATGTTCACTTCACATTCCTCAAAGTTCCCCAAGGATGAGAGGACATCAGCTTTCATTTGCAATGGGCTTTGCTACTCTCCTTGTGACCATCCTCTGATCTTAGATACATGATTGCTCATGTTTATCAACCAAAATTTGTGCATAAATGTTAACAGGGCCAGAGCAAAACCCTGAAATATGCCAGGTTTTCATACCACTCTTCAAATTTTTTTTTTTAAATAATGTCTTCCTCGGGTGATCATATAGAACTTGAAATAAATGCACTTTTCAATACACTAAATTACAGTCTAATATACAACTACAAGAAGGATTGGATGGAAGATTTGGAGAGCTACACTCTAATCTCAGCGTTGGAAAAGGTCAAAGAGCAGATCATCTTGAGTGCCACCATGCAGCACACACAGAACAATCAGTGGAAAAGGCCCATTTGACCCACTGCACCTCCTTCTATGAGGCCACTTAGTGGATGAAGGAAAGAAAGGCTGCGGATGGTGTCTGCGTGGACTATAATAAAGCCTTTGGCAACATTTTCCACAACACTGTACTGGAGAAACTGTCTGCTCATGGATTTTATGGGCAGTCTTTGCTGGGTGTAAAACTGCTTGGATGGCGAGGTGAGGTGGTGAATGGAGTAACATCCAGCTGGCCGCTGGTCATCAGGGGTTGGGGCTAATCACATTTAATATCTTTATCAATGATCTGGCCAAGAGGATCAAGTGTACCTGCAATCAACTTGTAGATGACACTGAGCTGGACAGCAGTGCTGATCTGCTGGACATAAGAAAGAGGGATCTGAGCAGGATGGATCCACGGCCTGAGGTTCAACAAGGTGCTGCCCTGGGATCACAACAACCCCATGCAGCACTAGATGCTGGGGGCAATGCTTGGAAAGATGCTTGGTGAAAATGAGTTCAGGGGGAGGGTCAGGGGAGAACTTTTTGCTCCCTACAGCTACCTGAAAGGAGCTTGTACTGAGGTGAGAGAAACAAGAAATAGGACAAGAAAAATGGCCTCAAGTTGCACCGGGGGAGGTTTAGATTAAATATTAAGAAAAATTCCTTCACCAAAAAGGTTATCAAGCGTTGGAACAGGCTGCCCAGGGATGTGATTGAGTCACCATCCCTGGTGATATTTACAAGGTGTATAGATGTGTCACTTGGGGATATGGTTTAGAGGTGGGCTGGGCAGCACTGGATTAAAAGCTAGACTTCATGATCTTTAAAGTATTTTCCAAACGAAACAATTCTATGATTCTGTGATAATACACTGTTCACCCCAAAAGTCAGCTGAAGAGTACTGGTATCTAGTGTAGTATAACTAAAGGAGTCTTCAGAAATAAACCAAAATTATGAATGTTTCATGGAGGACAAACTCAGAAAGATGCCCTGTTCCTCTCTTGCTCTTCACTGAGGTGGAGGTAGCAGCTTCTTTCTGTTAGGGAGCTAATAAGGACAAAAGTAGTAATAGAACCAGTATTCATTTTGTGCTACTTGGACCTTTCTGTACATTTTGCTTAGCAACCACTCAAGGAATTTAAAACCAACATGTTCACCCCATTGATGTCACATTACCAAGAAACCCAGCCAGACATTCAAGAGCACAACGGCATAGGCTTTCCCTTTTCTTCCCTAGCCCACTTTTATCTCAGGTCTGTTTGGGGAAGGAATAGCAATGGTCCAGTTCAACCTTCAGGCAGGTTTTCAAGTCAGGTTGAGGAATGCCATGACTGAACAGTATTTATACAGTGCTGAAGATTATGTTTTGAAACGCTTTTAAAGTATTTTTCTAATTAGTCTTCTGCTAAGTTTTTGGATAGATGAGATAATACTTGAATGCTGGTTGTCTATACTACCAGGTAGCTTCTGAACTTCATTCTGATTTCTTTACATGCAGAATCTCTCTTAAGCTATGGATGAATTAATGGTTTTGTACAAAACTTATGAAAATAAAATAAGAAGGGGGCCTGTATAGGGGATGTGCTATGATGACAAATACCATGTTTCCCAGCACACAGCAGAATTTGCTGTGTTTTAGTTTGTGTACAACATGCTTTTCATTGCTGTCACAATGAGCCAGGGATGATAACACTCCTGCTATTCAGTACAGAAGAATTCACACCTATTGTTTGGAGATAGGTAAATCTCCACTCAATTTATTTTAAAGGTGTGAGAATTTTTTTGTGTGATGATAGGATGATAGATTCTGCTATCACATAGTTCTTTCATGCCAAGTGCCTGTGCAATGTCTTTAAAGGTTTATATGAAGGCTGTGTTTTGCTCTAAGTGGTTGCCTCCTTCCTGAGTGTTCCTCCACATGCTGAAAAATAAAGACATTTAGCCCTTGGCCCTATGAATTTACAGCAGCCTTTCACTTAGCTCACATTTAATTACTGTGCAAGTCTTTTTTCTGTGGGTCTTTGGACCTAATTGTGTGCTGGTATTACCCCTTGTGGAACAATTTGCATAACACAAAGTATCAGAAAGTGTCATTTTGATTTAGTCTGCTCCTGTAGAAGTGTAAACAGCCACTCAAGATGTAAGGCAGGGGTATTCTTTGTTCCTTCCTTGCCTCGATTCAGAAGCTCAATGGCTCTTCAGGCAGACAGATCACCATTTTCCATGAGGAAAATGGAAGGGCAAGAAACACTACAAATCCCTCCTTAAAGCTTGTATGGTATGTGAGGCAACTGGAGTTTTTCACAAAGCAGTAATTAAAATGAACCACATACTTGGTGCAAGTAAAATTACTGTACTGGAACTTTAGCCCAACCTATTCTCTCTATAGTATTTGTTACTATAATTTGCCATATCCAACACAGTAACTGTTTGTGAGGTTTTGGTGCAAAACTAATTTTCTTTGTGAAAGGGCAGTGTAAATGTAATTAATTTTAGGTCTCCTCCTATTAGTCATCATGGGGATATAATAAACCCTTTTAAATTTTGTAAAGGACAAGGAGAGAAAGGAATTACAGGGAAGGACTCAGTTTCTGTCATCATAGCTCAATTGACTTGCTTTCTCTGGTAGCTACGCTGCATCAGCTCCTTGCCAAAGAGCCTGTCTTCCCTTCATTACAATTTTCTAAATCTGCTCCTTGCCTCCTGAACTGTCTGGCATTTTATCTGGAGGACATTTCAGTTCAAGGAAAGGGACAAGACTGTAGAGATTTCTCTCCCTGAAGAAATTTAACCTTTGTGCAGGATTGACATGCCTGCGCACTTAAAACCATTTTTATACCTAAATCATGTCCAAGTCAAATCCCTCAAGCCCCAGTATTTCAATCTTGATGGAACAGGGAAATTTGCATCTAATTTTGAGGGGCTGGTGAAAGGAACTGTGCCAAGAAAGATGCCAATTATGAACAGGACAAGCTGGTTTTCACCTGCTTGTTGAGGTATATGCATAAACAAATCCTTAGCTGCTGTAAAATAGTGTAATTCCACTCGCATCCAAAGACTCTCCATGTTCTTTATCTGGACCTTTATTTTCAGGTACTGTGTGTGCTACACAATTTCCTGTGCGAGGCAATTTGCATTCAGGCATGCCCCAGCTGCATGGTTTTAAAATGTTTATATGCCTGTCATTATAAAATGCTGAGTGAACAATAACTGGGACGAAACAGGAGCATATGAAGAGCAGAAAAGACCTGGGATGATGTGCATGCTTCACACAACTACTGAATGTGTAAACTATTTCATTATTATTTTCCATTATTTCTTAGCGAGACATAGTCTGCTGTAGTGGAAAAAAAAAAAGTCTGTCCAACAATTAGAAGAAATTTAAAAGATAAAGCTATGGCACAGCTGGTTTGTTTTTTGGGTTTTTTTTTCTGCTGCAAGAGCTGAGAGAAAAACACACTTTAAGGCTAAGCTTTTCAGAGTAGAGAAAGTTAGAAAAAAAGCTGAGAACAATACAGGAAAACTTTAGTGTGTGCAATGAGGTTAACCCTGAAGGAAAAAGATATTCACTGCAGTGCACAAAACATTTCCTTGCTACTTGGTCTCTGTGTTTTACTCTAAAAAGCAGAAAAACTGATGAGAGAGGAACTGGGAGGCAAAAGTACAGCAGTCAGAAGGACCAAGTGAAAGTAGCCCTTGAGATGAGAGCAGGAAAGAAACAAAGGAAGAGAGAAGCAGCACTAGGAAGCTTCTGTTCCTTTATGCAGTCATTTGCAGTATCCCTCTCTGCCAGGGACTGAGGCATGCTGAATTCTGGCTGTCAAAGCAGCCCAGCCTAAACCTTTTAGAGACATCAGATGATCTATCCTGTTGGCCACTGGTCTTCAGCAGGATTTTGTGACCCTGTCATTTGAAAGCCACTGCCAATTACACATAATGAGTTAACAAGGATTATCATTGATAGTTCCAAGTGGAATTAACGTCTGGGTTATGAAGTTTGCAAGAGAAAAGCATTAACCATTCAAGTACTGTCACAATGTCTTTCGTCCTTCAGCAAAATGTTTAGCCTTCTACTAGTGCAGACCCTAATACAAGTAAAGTTGAATTTCAGACATAAAACATTAGGCAGCTCACAATCACACTTTGCTAAGAAGTATTAGCCTTGAAAAAGAAATCAGGGCTTTGGAGTGTTATATACTCAAGCATAGAAAATGCTGGGTATTCAAAGAGATCTCTTACTCCTTACACCAATCCAAAATGCAATATTTCTGCCCTCCAAGGAAGGGAGCAGAAACAGCCTCTACCATTCAGTTAGCCAGTCACAAAGGTCAAAAAGCCAAGAGCATGTTGCTTAAGAATATCCCCCATTTAGGGGTAGGGTATTTATGGACAAATCCTGCAAAACAAAACCAGACTACTAAATTAAAACGCATGTAGTTCTGCAAGAAAATAGACACATATGATGAAAGAAATTTAAAATGGTTGAGCCTCATTGAATTTCAAGTTTGAGTTAATACCACTGAGAATAAACCTAGGAAAATTCAAGGAAACAAAAGACTTTAAAAAAAAGAATGCAGATACTTTAAATATACATTTAAGGCCCAGTTCCAGCTGATCCCAGGTAACTTTTCTTCAAGCAAAATGGGTGCACCAGAGTAGCCAAACAGACATTAAACATTAATAGACATTACACATTCTTGAGGGATCAAGAAGGATTTGAGAATGGGGAGATGAACAAAATGGACACATAAAACTACAGTATAGTAGGTCTGCATCTGAGCTCAGAGATGCTTTGTTCAGGGTTGGTTCAAGCTAGCTATAAGCAATATTTCTGCATCTGGACAAATAATTTTCCTCTCTAAAGGAAAGAAAGTGGAAACAAAATTCTCTTCAGTGAAAGACATGTAGCTAAGTCCCAGTTGGGATACTCTTTAGTCTTCCTTCATTTTCAATCATTTAAATAAGGCTCAGGTTTTGAAATCAAGAGAGGATAACATTTTTTATCTGTGTTTGGTTTGCATGGCCAGTTGTTGATAGTGAGAGGTCTACAAGGGAGGCTTCTCTGAGAAGCTGCTGGAATTTCCCCACGTCTGACAGAGACAATGTGAGCCAGCTCCAAGATAAACCACTGGCTGAGGCTGAGGCTGAGGTCATCAGCAAGCCTGTAGTGACTTGGTGTTTTAAGATTTGGTTTTACTTCTCATTATTCTCCCCTGCTTTGATTGGTAGTAAATTCCCTCAATTTCTCCAAGTTGAATCTCCCTTACCAGTGACGGTAATTGGTGAGTGATCTCTCACTGTCCTTATC
Source organism: Petroica traversi (assembly GCA_025920805.1). Classification (NCBI taxonomy): domain Eukaryota; kingdom Metazoa; phylum Chordata; class Aves; order Passeriformes; family Petroicidae; genus Petroica; species Petroica traversi. Next base: position 7,894,689 of record JAHLSL010000019.1, read on the forward strand.
TCGAGCCAAGAGCCTCTCATTATATTTTCTCTTCCTCTCCCAGCTGAGGAGGTGAGTGATAGAGTGGCCTTGGTGGGCATCCGGCAACCAGCCAGGGTCAACCAATCACAATATCTAAAATGGGGGCTTTCGCAATTAGGTGATTCTGGTCCAGTCATTTTATTTTTAAAAATATGAAGATTGACCAGAAAAACAGGAACCTCAATCCAAATGACTCCAAGCATGCTTTATGTTGTAAAGGGATAAATAATGTTTGAAACCCTAAACTTACAACTGCCTCATCTTCTAATACACTAAACAAAAACCCAGGACCTTCCAGATGTTCCAAGAGTCTGGGATTCAGATTCCACATATCCAGCCACTTTTTAAAAATTTAGACAATTTAATCCACTGAGTTCCACTCATATCCTGTATAGACAAGTTCTTTTGCTATTCCCATCAATAATGACTTTTGTAATTGGATATGCTGTGAAATTCAGCTCTTCTTCATAGCTCCATCTATTATCAGTTTCTCTGTTCCCTTTTTGATGCCCAAATTATCTCATATTCATCTGGACTTTGTCAATGCAAAGCTGTTCTTATTACTAGCCTTTGTTGTTTCCTGACTTGATTTTGAGTCAAAGTCCTTTCTTGTAAATATGTATCATTAACATACTTGATTAACTTATTAAACATTGCAGCACAAGCTCATTATGTGTTTGTCTGATGTGATTTAACTTTCATTTGTAGTTAGTTCATTGCAACAGAAAGACTGTATGATGCAGAGGGAGTGCAGGGTACTACATAATGCTCTCTCCATGTCAAGCAGTGGTTCAAATCCAGTCTCTTCAAAAGCAGCTTTAATTATCACTATCCAACACTTTTGGAGAAAGCTTTTTTGGTTGCTGCCTCATCAAACTAGAAGTTGTCTGTATACAGACTTTGTTGCAAAAGGTGAAAAATGACAGAAAATGTGCTTTCTTCTAATATTGAATACAGGACTTTATTCTAATAAACTGTTATTCCCCTTTGCTTCTCTTGTTTCTTCTCTTTTTACTGCTCTGCAGAATTTCTGCTGCGAAATTTTTCCTGCCTTCCCTGTCTTGTCTTCTGCCTGTTAACTAAAGCAACTGTGAGTCTCTTTATGCTACAGTCTGACCCTGGGCAAGTCACTGTGTGAGCATGCATCCTTTTTCCAGCTGCAGCCGCAGTGCCAGCTGCAGAGGTCATCAGCCTGACCCTGCCTCCTAGCTACCCACCCTTGTCAGAGAAAAAACAGCCCAAGCTTCTTTCAGGAAGCTACTTGAATCCAGATGGAGTGACAGAGTTTTATTCATCACCCTCTCATGCAGGACCCACTTGTTTGGGCTGGAATGGGTTGGGGAGCTTTTCCCGTAACAGCTGAAGCAGACTGAAGGAGCAATAGGTTCTGCTGGGAGAGCAGTGATTCACCAGGGCACTGGGAGAGCTGCAGCAGCTCCTTCTGTCACCTTAGGAGTAGGTAAAAGGTGACACATGTCCACATGCTCTTGGTCAGCATGCTTTGTCTCTCCTGTCTGTAGCATGGGCTTGATGCATTTCTCTGAATGCTGTGCCAACCCCTCCAAGAATAAGGGTGGAAAACACAAAGAAAAGCCAAAGCATGATTAAGTATTGAGATGTCAGATTCTAACAGAATGATGGCAGGCATAGCTGCTGTGTTTTAACCATGAAAAAAAGTAAATGGTTTCCATGCTAACTATTCATGGCAGATAAGAATTCCATCGCCCAGTGTCCCTGGAGGAAAGGCTTCATGTCTCTGTCCAGCTCCGCGTGAAAAGTGCGTGCCAGATTATAGGTCACAGCAGCTCCACTCCCAGCCCTAGACAAGAGAGGAGATAGGTCATTTTTGCCTTCTAGGCTCTTCCATTTTCTTGACCATGCAGGCTCAGTTGAGCTTGCTACTATATCAGGGACAAGAGGAATGGGAATCCCTGTCTGTCTGTTTACTGCACAAGACGTAGATTGCTGGTCTCCTGTAGCAAGAAAACAAGAAAAAACCCAGAGGGAAAAGAAGATTTGTCTACCTCCCTGCCATGTATCTCTACATGGATGGACAGGTTGGGTCAAAATGTGGCTCTTCATGGTTGCCACATGTTTCTGCTGGTGCCTCATCAGTGAAGAAGCCCCAGGGCTCCTGAATGCACTTGGCCATCACAGCGCCCTGCACAGGATATATTGATGCACAATTCCTGGAGTATCTCTTGTCTTCTGCCTGCTTTTGTAAAACAGCTTTGTTGCAACACAGGTATGCCCTTCCAGCAGAGTAGAGCAAGCCTGTTCTATCAGATTTCTGATGTGAGAATTTGCAATTAAGTCAAAAGTGTAATTTCTCTGCAGGGTCTGTGTACTGAGAAAATCATTAATATTCCTGGGAATAAATCCACTCACTCACTTTGATGTACTCAGGAAGACAGTAGGAAAGCTATATCTATGTTTGGAGGGCTGGGACACACTGTCTGTATTAATTAAGAACTGAAACTGATACTCTCCAGTAGATATACCTGTTTCAAGATTTACTCAGATCCATAAAGAATCTAAGAATTACTAAGCAAAGGAACTATTCAGACATTGTTTTGTCAAAAAATAAGGTGACACAGTAGAAGGTGTCAGCAAAGGTGTCCCTGTGCTGTCTAAGAGATAAAATAGCTCTTATGCTCCAGGAAGAAAAATTGTCTCCTTTGGAAGAAATAGTGAGAGAATGTATATGGTCTGTATTGTATAGGAAATCAGTCTTGATGATTACCACTGTCTCTGCTGGCTTTAAACTTGTCAGTTTCTGCAGCTGATAGTCTGGGGTCTTGCACAAGTACTAAACTAGTCTTTAGGAAGTGAAGAGCTGTTATTTATGATATAAACCACAGGACAACCTGACTGTGTGAATGTCAGCTTTTCAATTTGCAGTATGTCCTTCATAAAGAATCACACTTCCTTTTAGAACACACAGGGAAAAAAAATATTCTTATGTTCATTGAACTGTTGGAGCTACATGACAACAAGCAAGAAGTCTGGAAACCATGGAAAAGAGGGCATCATAATCCATAACACTGCATAATTAATCATTTTTGCAAAAACACAATCTTAAAAGCCTTGAAGTGTTTATAAGCTTCCAGTGGCCTATTAATAAAACACAGTCAAAATGGAAATTAACTCTTTAAAATATGATGGTGGCTAAAATGAAATTTTCCACGGAATTATATTAGTTAGAGGGCATGCATGTTTTTGTCTCCTGTTCTTTTGGAAGGAATCACTGAATAAATCTAACTTTTCATGTAAACTGAAGGTATGTACAACAGAAGATAATTAAGTCTACAGAACAGGAAAAATGGTAGCGGAGGACCCATATATTCTAAAAATAAAATAGTTCCAGTGGTTTAGCAGACTGTCTAAACAACATAGTTTCTGATGGCAGAAACTATCAAGAAATTCAAGTATTTCTCAGTGCTTCATGATGTTTTTCCATAGCGCATCACAGTATTTTCTTAAAATAAAGCCTAATTGGTTTACAATACACACTCATCATTTCATGTGCCAAAAATACCGTCTATTAGAGGAACATTAAGGTGATAAAATAATCTCACAGGAGCAAGAAAGACTAGTTGCAGATTAAACCTCTATGGTGTAATATAAAGGGCACCACAGGAAGACATTAATGTGGAACCTAATCTTGGAAACATAATGATAATGACTATTTTCCAACAGGTAATAAGAATAATTGGCATTTATGCTGGTGTCTTGACTCCTGTATGATCTGGATGCATCCAGTATGGCTGGGGGGAAAGTATCTTTTGGGTAAATGAAGGAAGTGGGGGGGGAAGCAGGTCTGTGACCTGGTGTAGGGTAGGGCTGTTAGGAAAGTTTCTCACAACTGCCCTCCAGTTGCCATGAAAAGGCCGGGGTGTTTATGTGGACAGGTGCTGAGCTTGGGAAACTAAGCTTAACACAGTACTGAGTGCTTAAGAGAAGCTCAGGCTAGTGTTTATATAAAGTGAAGGGAGATGGGAGTATGGACTTTTTATAGTATTTTAATTCCATTTGTTCTTGGGGAAAATTTTAATTTCACTTTTTTAGGCCATTTTCAGGTTTTATTATGCTAAGTAAATACTGAAAAAAGATTATATTATTGATTTGGTATTAATATAATAATAGTAAAACTAATGTAAATTTAGATACAGTTGTGTAAAAAGGACATAAAACCTCTTATTGAGCTTCAAAGAAAGAAGCTGAAATTAAACCAGACCAAAGATTCATGAAGTCAATCAGATCTTATGCTGTTATGTATTGTTATGTATCAGTCAAAGCCTGAGTCAAAACCTGAGTGCTCAAACAAGCACAGCAGATTGCAGAGGGATGCTGGTCATCACTAAACCATCACACCTGAATTTCTGAGCCACAGTTCCCTGTACACATTAAGTTGCCTTCAGCCAGCAGTGCTATTACTGCAGATAACTCTGCACTCTCCTCTGCTGTGCTCTCCCACTGGACCAGCATCAGATCTTACTGATGGGTGAGGCCATAAGTGTTGATGCAGCCAGGAGGGAAGAAGACTGAGAAACCAAGCAGGTTAAAACTTAGTTGGGTGGGTTTTTTTTGTCCTTTTTCTTTTTTTTTTTTTTTTCCTCCCACCTCTGGGTTGGTTTTATCAAGGGCCCATTCTCCACTCCATAGCACTGTGTGTCTCCACCAGCACTAATGCTCTCTCCTCAGAGAGGGAAGGGCTGTTAAGCCGTCAGCTGATTGAGTAAGGGAAAGAAGCTGTGTTTCCTTTGATGGCAGTGCTGGAAGCCCAACATTGTGTGTGTTACGCACAGCATTTGCTCTTCCCCTGGGAGCTAAGCTGTCTGCAGGTGGTACAGTCTCAGTGGTGACCTAGTTAGCCAGGATCTTGGCCCAGATACAAGCTCATTTCTCTGCCCTAGAGTGTCTGGTTTCAATATCAGACAGGTAAAAATGGAAATGGGGCTGCTCATCTCAGTGTAATCCTTCCAACTGGTCATGGGCCACAGAAAGCATTTTCTCTTCAGGTGCTATCTACACAGTCACATATACAGGGTCACAGACCACCTTGTCCTGTGCTCTGCATTAATCAGATGTGAGCCAGCAAATGCTAGTTGCATGGTTGTGCTCAAACCAGGGTTAGACTGAGGAGAGCTTTGCAGAAAGTGCTAACACAGCCAAATGGTGCGCACTCCATCATGGGGACACAGGCAGAGTTAGGTCATAAATAATGATATCTGTCTGGCCTGCACATGCTCAGAGGAGGGAGGCAGATTATGAATCAACTGGTTTGATAGACACTGGCACCAGCAAACCCCTCCAGTATCTGCTGACTAAATGCTGGGCTCTAAGCTGTCAAATGCCAGGGGAATGATATTGAGTTATTGCATTTGAGGGCATTAATCTTGAGTTCAGATGAGTTGTGTAAAATCATAACTGAGGGCTTGGAAACTTCTAGCTTACTCTTTGTCTTTCTCAACTATAAAATGGCTGAACAAGTTTTTGGAATTAAAAACAAAACAAACAGAAAGCACTGCTGTGCTAAAATCTGTGTTCCAGATTATAGTGCAGAGCATATTTTTATGGCAGAGTTTAAACTAGAAATGCGGGTGGAATCTTAATTAACAGATTGCTATAGGACTCACATTATCAGTTGCCAATAACTATCATACTGTTTACAGTTAAATATCACCTTATAAGCCTGCATTTAGAAATATCCCTGACATTTAATGTTTCTTTTTTCATAAGTGCAACAAAACCAGTAACGCATAAGCTGCATGGAACCTTATTAACATGTTTACCATGATATTCTGTTTCAGTTTCTCTCATTCTTCAGTTAAGGTCTGTGAAGAGAAAGGAGATGATCCCAGGGTACTTTACATACAAACATTGCTATAAACAAGGAATCAGAGCCCACACTGCAACCCAACTTCTTTTAAAAATATTGTTCCTTGGTTGTCTGCACGTGAAATCGGAATCACGTTTGTGGATGTAAAATTGCGCAAAGATGGGGTTCTGATATTAAATAAAAATGGGGAGAATTCCAAGCATGACCCTGCTGAGTTTCATCCTCCTGCATTGCCACATGTTTAAGAGGATGTAGTTGGGTGAGCAGATCACAGTCTATAATGGGAATATATTGGTTAATGAAAGCTCATAGCACATGGGGCCAACCTCATCACAGGCCTAATTGGACACAACAGCACCAGTCTCAGTAGTGTTGTACCCACATATGCTGGCAGCAAATCTGGCCCCATGCCTGTAAGCAATGAGCAGGAATGTTAGAGCAAATATGTAAAAGAACAACTCCACTAATGATTTTTGAACTGAGATCACTGGTGACACAGTTCAATTACAGCATTAGTTCCTGATGTCAGAGAGGGGTTAAAATGGAATGTAATGACTCTTTAGCAGATAGATTTGGAGCAATTAGAAGTCTCAAAATGTCTCTCTGTGTAACTAAAAATATAATTGCTTTTGAATAGCTAGGCTATAGAATCTTTTTTCTTCTTTTTTCTTTCTCTTTTTTTTCTGCACTGAAAACTGTGATTTTTACTCCTATTACTCATCCACTTAATTGACTGAGGTTCTAAACCCCAACCCTCTAGTGAGTACTGATGAGATTTTAAATTACTCTGAATTGAAGCACTTTAAAACACAGGCAAGGAAGTGTGCTAAGGCAATACAACATATGGAGTGAAATAGTGGGTTTAGATTATCTTGGTTTCACATCTCTGCACGGAACTCCACTAAGGCCACCTTGGAAAAGGCAACATTGCCCGCTGTTAATCACTGGGTACTGTTCCTGTGCTCCTGACAGCAGCAGTTTCCAAACAGTCACCAGAAGTGTGGGTTTATTATCCCTGGTCACAGCATTATGATGACTGAGGCTGAAATATTTTCACTGGAGGATAATCCATACATGCAGGAAGGGAAGGAATGGGAGAGGGTAGAAGAGGACCAGTTTCATGTCTGATACTTCCCCACCCAGTTTCTTCCCTTTTTCCTCAGCCTTCTACATCAAGGTCCAGACCAACACAGCACAGCCCACAGCAACCCTTTGGACAACTTTCTGGTCTCATGACTTTATTTCTGGACCTTCTGGGAGCAAGTGAGTTTCTGGGATCTTTTGATCACAAGAGGTCCAGGTTTTGATGATCACAGTGCCTGCAGGAGGAGTTTCTGAATGTTGAATAGAGACATTTGCACTGAACAGGAGTGCTAATAGGATACAAATAGATGAGCTGTACTGAACATGTATTTCAGGCAGCTTTTAAACCCTGCACCTCTTTTCTGCAGTGCCACTCTGCCTTTAAGGGAGGGAAAGCTTTTCTAAATTCCATACTTAGATACTCTGAGCAGCAGTGTTTCCACATGACAAGGAGTTGTAGAGCCAGATCTTACACTTCCCTCCTTCCACACCTCAGATGTGTCAGACTTCAGGAGAAATGCAAAGCCAGAGAGCAATGTCTTTCAGCTGTCAGTATGTAATCATAATATATGGATGCAAAATAGATCCAGAACTATTCTTATGAGGATGGGAGTCAGGCAAAGAAACAAGGAGCTCTGTAAATGGCAGTCGTGCACCTCAAATGAGCTAAGGAGGGTTGCTCCTGCAGGAACTGGTGAGGTGCTACTGCTCTTTCACACCCTCCAAAGAATCTGAAAGCAAAGCCACTGGGGAAGAAACTCATTAGAGGGCAGTAAGAGGGGAGCACAGAAACTGTCATGCTGCAAAGTCATCCTTTTTCCATCCAGGTTTGCAACTAATTTTCATTATGGTGAGCAAACTTCCCTGATGGACATGATGACAGAAGATAGCTGGATAGCTCTCCAATAAAGAGCTACCTCGCAGGTGTCAGATGTGTGAGACAAAATTCTCATCAAATCGGCTGGGCCAACTCTACCTGAAACCTGATAGTGCTGCCAAGCAGCAAGGGATGACAATTTCAGTATCCTTGTGGTTTTGTTTTGGACATAAGGAATTGCAGAGACCAAGAAACCTTTTGTGCTTAATCTTAAACACTGAGACTAGCAGCTTTTCAGAACATTGACCCAAAATAAAAGCACAAGTTCAATGTCGACATAAAGAGCTAAAGCAAATATGCCTACATTTCTATCTTTTTTATGGCACTACCAGATGTTCTGCCTCATCTTCTACACTGCTAATGTGGGTAATGAGGCTGCCTGAAAACATCAGGTCACTTGACCTTGAGTGGAATTTTCCTCATTCCTTTGAACATCAAGGTTGCATTTGTTAGCTAAGGAGGCAATAAATGTTTATGCCCAATTTAAGCAATTGCAGACAGCACCTATTATGTTTGGAGTAGTGGTTTTTAACTGCAAAGTTGAATTGAAAAAAAGAAAGTATAACTGCTGTTTTATTAAGACATAAATCTATGGAGGTTTAATTGGAAGGAGACAGGTAAAGGAGAGAAGTACTCTGCCTTCATCCAGAATTTCTCCCACATAACATTCCCAGCAGAGCAGTAAGTGCCAACATATTCCACTATGGAAACAAAAGGAAGAAATATTTTATTACAAGCACAGTCTTCAGTGAATGTTCAGTGATCTACAAGTAAGATATTATTACTGACGCTTGCCACTTCTGAGACTTGATTAATTGTTCTGAGGGTGTCAGATATATCTTATCAGAGTCCAGCCTGTTTGTTTAAGAAGTGATCAGTGTTGGATGCTTGTTAATGATTCCCAATAACTCAGTTTTTTTAGTCCTGATCATATTTTTCCTTTCCACCTACGCGACACTTATATCAATTTTTAAGTGATATTATAGTACTTCAGAGTTCCAGGAGACAACACAGTCTATTGCAGAAAAAGTCTAATAACTAGAAGTTCCTGGATTCAAGCTGTGATTAGCCATTAACCTATTGTGTGACCTCAGACATGTCCCTTAATTCTCTTGTCCCTCAACTTAGCTATTTAATATTTTTTTTCACAACACCTTGCCAAAAGATTAAGAGCCTCCTGTGAATCAGCTATCATGAGAAAATGGAATTTAAAAAAAATGACAAAAGGAGCACAAAAGGGAAACAAAGAAGGTAATGGGTGCTAAAATAGTTGCCTCAAAAGAAATAAAAGGTTCATCTCCATTCATGTGAGTGCCTTGTTGTACTATACAAACCTTTTCCTAAATAATCTCATCAGCATCTGCTTCTTGGAGATTTCTTTTACTTCTTCCAGATTTGTTAACTAATAAATCTGGCATCCAGGCTCCTTTTAGAATTAAAGTAACCCTATGGCTAGAGGAGATGAGAACAAGTAGCTTCCTATGTCTGGAAAAATCAGGTAGCTCATAACAGCTTCATTGGCAACTTCAAGTGTTCCCATCAGTGATTCCCCTCCCCCATCCCCACGTAAAGTTAATCTATGTAGTAATTGAAAATATGGGTGACACAATTAAAAATGATGTGAGCTCAGTTCTGAAATCCTTTTATACCATTCCAAACACAAAAAGAGATTTCTGACACAAGGAATATCAAACACAACTCTATGTAAATCCTTCTTGCACTGCTGGAAGTACGGTTTGAGCTACAGCTGCTCAAAAATTCAGTTATTCTGCTCATTTTGGATGAAAGGAGAGAGTTATCCAAGGACATTACAAGTGGCCAGTAAAAACGTCATTTCAAGCATGGAAATACCACTCTCCAGAAGAGTCTTGGTTGCTTCAGTTTCACCACATCCATAGCTAAACACATAATCTGGGTAGAGTAGGGATTTCACTATGATAAGCATGATGCTTCGATCATTATTTCCTTAGACATCTTTGTTTCAGAGTCCCTTTTGCATTGTGTCGTCTCCATGCTGTTTGTTTTTCATTCCCTGCCCTTAAATGTCATGGCAGACCAGGAGCCATGGGCCTGCCTTTGTATACATTTTAATGCCTGTTGTCAGATGCAAGTTCACCTCCAATGGAAAAAGAAACACAGCTCACAATTAAAATATTTTGCTCTCATTTCTCTGCTCTCACTTCCTATAGCTGAGATCCCTGAAGGGGGAGGTTGCTGGTCACATGCATATTCCTGTGTGCTACAAGCTATGTGATGAGCTGGTGTTTCATCCTTCCACCTTCCCACCTATTAGTCCATGGCACTGACATCCTTCTACCATCACCACTTGAGTCTTGCTAGTGCCTTTCAGCACTCCTTGCTGAAGTTCTGCTGAATCACTGTGCTACATTTTCTCCTGTTCCTCCTTGGCAGAAAGGAATTCTTAAATGTATTTTTTCTTTCCTTAATGCATATTTTCTTTTTCCAGAACCTGGGGAGAGCTTGCCTGTGACAGTCTAAGGCCACAGGCAGTGCAAAATTTGTTGTGCTAGCATTTAACAATGCCATTGGTATATCTAATAAACAAGAACTTGGGCATAGAAGTTCTTTTTCAGGGCAGCTCATCTAAGATGATCTTCATTGGCAGGCCACAAAGATCTTGACAAATGAAAGCATTGTCATTTTGCAGATGGGCAAAAGAGGTGTGTGACAGGAGCCTAGCACAATAAGGGTATGTTATCACGGCTTTTAGGAAGCACTGGAATGTAAATAATGAAGAGAAAGGCAGAAGGCTGCATACCTAACCCCTTCACCTCGGCATTATGCACTAGGCTCTCCCCTGCCTGACACTGCCAACACAGCATTATCCTCCATGAACCAGTTGGTAACTCGAGATAGTGTTTTAATTATTAATTAAAGATGCTTGGAGACATCATGCCCTATTAGAGACACCTCTTACAGTGAAACTCTGCAGATGGAGCAGAATATAGTCTTAAACCGTACTATTAATATTTATGCAGCTTGATAAGGTAGTTTAGATCCTGACACTCACTGAGTTTCTGTGAAGATGTGTCTCTGTTTGCTTCCCTACCCTCCCTCCACTTCCTTCTCCTGCCCCCATCCTGGTAATAATTGTGCTATTGCTCTCAGACTTCAAGGTCAAGTTTTGAAGCTAAAGGGGGCCTGAATGTTATTGAGCCTTAAATTGTAGCTCCTTACCACTTCTAATTCCCCCTTTTCTGCATCTCTTTGCAAGGAAGAAGAGGGGAATCTGCTGGTGTCTGTTTAAGTGCAAAACAAGAGGTATGAAAGCACAAAGCTCAGGCATTCAATCTTGGATTAGGATAGCAGTTTTAAGTTTTGGCAGAGTTTTAGGTGATGCAGAAGGAGAACAATAAGAAACTCAGTGTAGGGAAGCTCCTGAAAAAGATTAAGTGATCCTGTGAAATGATTCTGCAAGATAAAATAGACCACAGAGCACCATTTCTACATGCTTTAAAATTTAAAGGCACAGGAACCTAACGTGACTATCATGATTTTGTAAAAGGATGGTTCCCCTATTTTTTCCAGTTGTGTTGAGTGGCCTTATTTTACCTCTCAGTGACAGTATGAGCCTGGGGCCTATCAATACATCACAGTGGGACAATTCACTCATGGCACACTCTAAATGAAATATCCACAAATTGGATTACAACCCCAAAGCACTCCATAATTCATGCTTTCACTGCATAATAACAAGTGTGCTTGCATAGGAAAAGCGACACTGATTTTAGCATAAAGCCTTGATTTTCCAATTTTATATGATGAGAGCAGACAAAAAAGTAGTGGTTTGCTTATTAAGCGACACTAACCTCAAACCTCTCCATCCACGAGTGAATGCAGGCTGTGAGCATTAGAGGGCAGCACAGTAACACTTTCCCACCTTCAAGGAAAACGATTTTAGGATGCCATCACTTCCAAGTGGTCCAGTTCAGACAGTTTTGTTAAACCTCTAGGAGTTTCATGTATCTCCCACTAAGACACCTCTCTTCTTAAACAACTGCAGAACAGAGGATGTGTTAGTCCAAGGAACAGGTGAAAAAACTATACTTTTCACATTTTGGCTGCTGATAAATTCCTGACCTTACAATCCCTCTATTGGCAAAGACTTACTTGTTCAGTTGTGCCTTGCTTTCTTAGCTCACACTTTTTATAACTTTTAATGTTGTTTGCAGGGCGAAGACAGAATCAATACAGTGCAATGACCAACAGACCAGCTGGGTCTTAACTGAAGCATATTGTATCTTCCAGACAGCCAAAAGAAGTCTGTCTTTGAAAAGGGCAAGTTTAAACATGAAAAGAACTAATGATCTGTAATAATGGCAAATCACCCTCTTTGTTATCTAATTTACTGGTACCAGGCACCTTCACAATTTCTATGCTATGAGTATAAGACTGGATCTTGGTAAATAATCCATAATTACACTACAGTCAAATGAAGATTGATTCAACAAGGCCAGTTTTATCCTGCAAGATCGGAAAGATTTATTATTTTTCTTCTTTTTTTTTTTTTTACATGACTATGTCACATCAGTTTTGACAAAACAAGTCCATACAAGACAAATTCATACAGTATTGGATATACACACAAATGTTAAAAACTCCTCCATTGTCCAGACAAGCCAGAAGACTGATACAATTATAACAGGATGAGACAGCCCCAGCTCTCAACTAGATGTCATAACAAGCCCAGTTGGAGATCTAGACCAGCAAGTGACCTCCAGACTGTTGTTCTGCAGGACAGTGGGCTGGAAACAAGGTCAAGGAGGAACTTGTTGGCTTAATTTCCAAGCAGCCAGAATTCCCATCCCTGCCTCATGCCCACCCCATGGCACAGCAGCTGGCTTACAGAGGACCAGCACTGATGAGAGAAAAATGCTGAGCATCTCACAACTTGCTATACCAGGCTGTGAGTGTCCTGAGGTGATTTAACTGGGGGAGGTTGAGAGACACAAAAAAGGCATGCCCAAAACAAAAAGGAAGCAAGAAAACTCTTTCACAACTAATGAGAGTGGTGTGGTGTCCATCTTTCAGACAGGTGAGAAGCTTTTTCTCCAAAGTAAGAAAAAGAAGGGCTGTGACCAGATGCCTGAGGTCTGCAACACACATTGAAAAGACAAGGAGGAGAAAAAGAAGTAGAGAAAAAAGTCTGCTTGCATACTTTAAACAAACCAGCTGAATGAAGGCTTGTATCATTGAATTAGCTTTTAAATCAACCAGACCTTCCATAGTCAAGGCCGATGCTTTCATTCTTGTACTCAGTTTGACATCCTTTACCCACTCATTCAAACACTACCCGCTATCACTGAACTGTGCTGCAGGGTGCTTGACAAAACATTGAAAAAACAAAAACATACATAAATGAAACTTGGCATGATGTGTCTTTCTGCCTATGTAGATCAAGAGCTTTGCCTTTATTGTGAATTTATTCAAAACAACTTTCCTTTTCAGAAGAGAGTAATTAAGTATTATCCAGGGAAAGCTCTCTTATTTCATGCATTTAATTGTACCACAGATGACTGGAATCTGAGTGAGGAAACAGACACTTATGTGAATAAACTGATTATGAACAGTCTTCTAAAACTTGATTTGAAGAAAAAATGATACAATGGCTGATTCTTGATTGCCTCTTGGAGCCAGCTCTGGCTCCTGTTTTCCTCACACATGAGGCCAGGTTATCTGGAGGGAGAGAGTGTGTCAGGCTGGTTGCCGATTTACATGGACATGGGATTTAATCAAATACATGTGTGGGATCACACATACATTTGAATTTATGTATGTATTATATACATAACATACTGAGCAGCCTGATCTAGTGGAAGGTTGGCCATGGCAGGAAAGTTGGATCTAGATGATCACTGAAGTGTCTCTCAACCCAAATCATTCTGTGATTCTATGATGATTATATATATGTACGTGATTGACCTTCCCTTATACGTGTGACCATTTTGCAACTACAAACAAGTGGTTCTCAGAGAATACCAGCAGCATCCACTGTATGGGGCTTTCTCCAACAGGATTTTCCCCTTCATAGTAAAGCCTTTGGAAATACTAACAGAAAACTAAGTAAAATCCTAGCATGAATGTCATTTACTATGAGATAAATAATAAAAAATAAAGAAATAAAAAAGTGGCAGCTGGGGCAAAAGGAAGAAATTGTAGTCATGATGGGCTGTAACAAGCTCCTTCACTCTCACTCAAAATTACAGTGAGATTGTACCTTATCTGATATTTCCACTTCACCTTCCCTGTTTGGCTAATTCCACAATTTGTTTTGGTTCTCCACGGAGAATCTACAAGATTTTCAAGAGCAAGTGGTGAAACATTGATGAAGTCAATGAAGTAGCTACGGTTCTCAGGGGATTTAAATAAACAACAGTGGAGGCACATTCTACCCTGTGATGAGAGCAATTAACTGGTGTGACAACATAAAGTTTGAAGCCATGAAATATCTTATTCCCAGTCCTAGCCTGTAAGGATTATCATCAAAAGCCTTGAAGGTCATCTAAACATTTATTAAGCCCAAACCATGGCTGTTAGTCAATATTTTTAAGATTGGCCTTTGTCACAGGCCATTTTTCGGATAACTTCAACTCAACCCATCAAGTACAAAAATTAAAGCAGGAGCTTCAACTACAGTCTGGCAGGACTGTGGATCCTCTCCCAACTTTTCCTGTGGAACTGGTTTGCTAAACATTGCTCATTTCCAGCACAGAGGAGTGGGAATTCCAGCAGTTTCCTTTCAGGTTGTCAGCAATTAAAAGTCTACTGCTTCTTTTTAGAAGGGAAGACCCAGCTGCCTGCACCATCCAGCCAGGTGGTTTGTTGGTAGTAATTCATGTGGATCCTTTCTGAGGCACTGCAAGAAGTGAAGGAATCTTTCATATGGGACCAGACAACTAAATGACAGCAACCCAAGCCTACCAAAGGACTTTTCCTAAGACTAGGGAAAAAAAAATATCATGCCTAAAGCCTGTCTTATTCTGCATCTGAAAAAGTGTAGTCAATTTTGTTTTCTTGTGCAGAATTCTCCACTGCTGCATCCAAATTTAACATCATAGCCTTAGGAGACAGTTCCCTGATTGTCCAGACAAATAATTTTTATTGCAGCTGTTTGCTGGTGTTTTTCTGGGCTTGTGGTTAAAGGCTCCCTGACCTGGAATTTGAGAATTCAAATGCATCTTCAGTGATAAAACTCTCAGACCACCTGCTGTACTAGCCACTCCACTTTAAAAGCTCTAGGTCTCCCACCTAAACCTCGTCACAAGCCAAAAATGTGGAAGTTCTGTGGCCAACTTCCGTGATGTACCTGCTTTTCGCATTTATCAGAAGTGTTACGTGTAAAACACAGGGACTCTGGCAAACCTTTCTAAAAAGCATTGAAGCTTGAATCCTGACTCCATTTAACAGAGTTGCACAGCTGTGATGGCATTCACCCAGGAGTTCAGATCCCTGGGTGAAGTACATTTTTGAAGAGTTAGAAATTTCAAATGCTTGCCTCCTACAAGACTACCTCAGGCTGTGTTGGGGGTAGTATTCTGCCTCTCTTGTTGAAGAATGAAATAACATTTTTTGGAAAATGTGACACCTCACAGAGAACAAGGCAAGAACTGGGAAAGGTGCTTGTTGCACCCTGATGATAAGATTACAGTAGATATGCTTTAGGCAATGATTTAATAATACAGATAGTACTGACACTCTGCTTTTCTTCTCAGTATGGACATAAATAATTGCAACACAATTGGTAATTCCTTAATTTCTAAGTTCAACCTGATTTGGAGAGGGTTCATGCTATTTGGAAGAGGCAGCAGGAGACACTCTCTTTTGGTGTCTCATTGAGGTTCTCATGACTTGCCTGATGATGAGTTTGTGCAGCAGTACTCAGGCTTTACCTTTGGAGTTGCTTGGAAGAATGTATGGATACATGATCTGATATGGCCTCTTCCTCTGTAGACCTCAACAGCTTTGTATGCCACTCTTGCCATCTTCATGGAGCACCCTATAAGCTTGGGACTTTGGGATTAATTTTCCTCTTATGTGAGATGTAGCTGCAGTGGGTGCTATTGTTTGTGTAAGTTTTCAAACACATAATATTTGTCCATCTTTATGCTGTAATATACTTTTTTCCCCATCTTGAGTACTCATCCAGTCATGGAGGTGTTAAAAAGAGGTGTAGTTGCCTCACTGAAGCTACTGAGTAGAAAAGCATGCTTGAACTGTTTTTTTTGGTAAAATCACACACAGTTTTAATGTGTTACATGTTCCATGGCTTGTCAAAGAAACGTGAGTCGTGTATTTTGGTGATGAGATTCTTGTATACTGAGGACCCACAAACCTTTTGTACTCCACTGCAAGTACATGCTGTGCATAAAGCATTTATGTACTACAGACTGAGGGAAAAGCCTGACACTTTTTCTTCTCTTAAGCTGAACACATATATGTCGTTCATAATTATGGAAGCAAAAACAACTGGTGAAGACAAACCACAGTGAAATTGGCTACAGAACCACAATATATGGTTATGGGGAAAAGCTATGCAGCATTTATGCTGCTTCACTTTTAAGGTGAAGCTTCCCTCTGGAGTATTGGATTTATTTTTTCCTTCAGAACATGTCTGAAAATATCTCCAGCATAGTATAATCTATCTCATTAGGAAGGCAAAGAGAGCTCATCGGAAGTATATTTTATGATCTCCAAGTAAAAAAGCTTCCTCAGATAGGGACATTATGACAGCTGGAAGACAAGCAGTAGACTCTGTCAGAGATGAAGAAAGCTACTCAACTGTTCTTTAAATTGAGTAGTAGGACTTTTAACAAGCAGGACCTCCAATCCCCATGACAATACATTTAGTGCATGTAGCTTTGCCAACACCTGCCTTTGTTTGAATGGTACATTGCTTCTATCAGTCCTGTTTTGGATGAACATGCAGTCCTCTTCTAATCACTCTCTTGCAGAATACCATGTGTAATTCCTGGATTTCATGCTTCCACATGATACAGTTGGGTGTTGCTCTATAGGAAGGCGACGGCCGTACGTGTGAAGTATTTGAGTGATTGAGGTGGCAGGGCATAGTTGTGCTGGGTGCAGGAGATGGGGAAAGTTGTGAATGCAGCATCAGCTGAGGGACCCACTGCTCAGGAAGGGTGAAACCAATCAGTTGGAGCATGATATTTAAGGGACAGAGAGAAAAGGCTTGGAGTGATTGATGAGAAGAGACCACATTGGGACAGAAAGTGAGTCCCTGTGGGAAAAAAAAAGCCCTTAGAAACATGGCAGAACTATAGTGACATTAGAGATAATGGAATGAAGAAACTATGAAAAAATTTCTTTTAATGAATCTTAATTTGTAAATATACTTAAATATTTCTGTTCTGATCAGTTCTCCTCTAATCACTTTTAAGGCAAACTCCTGACCTTTTAACTACTCAGTCAAGACCTGAACACAATTATGATGGAATTATCTTATTGCCTGGACAATTGTATCTTTCATAGGAAATAAAAAAGAAAAATGTGTGCTTTTCGCAGTACAGCAAATCAAAGTCTTATAGTTGTT
The DNA here is from genome assembly GCA_025920805.1 of Petroica traversi. Lineage (NCBI taxonomy): Eukaryota > Metazoa > Chordata > Aves > Passeriformes > Petroicidae > Petroica > Petroica traversi. The sequence goes on from JAHLSL010000019.1 coordinate 7,912,083, forward strand.
TAATATCTATCTTCATTCATTCTCTATCAGTCCTTTTTGCCACTAATTTACTTACTGAAAGGAAGATGGCCAGCTGCCTAATTAGAGCACAGCAGCTTGAAATGCCGTTGCTTTGTCTCAGGATTCTACCTCAAGTCCCAGCCCCTGCAGAGCATTCAAAGGGAAGTTGTTCCCTTGGAAGCTGCTAGCCTTCTCCCTACAGGTTTCCTGCAAGGAGATGAGGATGGTCCAGACTCCTCTGCTTTGTCTTGTTTCAGTGTTTCTATTAGTGTTATGATCCTTACACTCTCCTCATCATTTTTTCCCCTCCCTTGTGGCTGATTGTTTTCTAGGCCTGTGGCAGTTTCTCAGTGAGGAGATGGGCTGTTCATTTCACATGGACCATCTCTAGCATATGAAACTGGCCTGGGGAGTTTTGATATTGGCTAGAAATAAACCAGCATGGGAATCATGACTGCACAAGGCCAGGCTGTGCTTTGTCTTACTTTCCAGCTTTCTGATTTCTTTCCCTTTGCTAGTTCTCATGTAAGTTTTTTTTCTTTCTTTTTCTTTTTCTTTTTCTTTTTCTTTTTCTTTTTCTTTTTCT
>JAHLSL010000019.1:7912678-8080841 GCA_025920805.1 Petroica traversi
CTTTTTCTTTTTCTTTTTCTTTTTCTTTTTCTTTTTCTTTTTCTTTTCTTTTTCTTTTTCTTTTTCTGAAGAAAGACCTTACCTAGGAATTCCAGTAGGAAGATGGGGAGGGAGAGCAACATCATGAAAGGATCAAGTGTTTCAGCAAACAGAGATCTTGCTGGGAACATTCCATATAAAACCTGCAGGAATACAGCTTGGGAGCCTCTTGGACAGCGAAATCAAGCTGCACGAAGGCAGAGCAGGTTAGGTCAGAGGTTCCTATTGCATTCCTTGCATCAGGGACTGTGGCATCTGCATTCATCTCTCTCAACATTCAGTGAAAATCACCTCTATTGCCTCAAGAAGTTAAATTTGCTTTTGCTGTGCTGCAAGCAAGGTGGTAGTTTTGAGGAAAGATTGCTATCAGCTTTTACATGGAGACTTCTTAATTTCTGTGATGTACTAAATCTGCTCACTTGGTTGATGGTTAGTGCAAGTATTTTCTAATTGCTACCCATAATGCAATTCTAACCCCAGAGAAGCTAATTTAGCAGCCTTTATTTTAGTCCCCTTCCATGTTTTTAAGTGGTATTATGTTGATATCATGTAAATTTACAAAAGAAAATTATTTCTGCTCTAAAAAGGTACTATTTGAACATCCACAGCAGAGGCAAAGGCTTCAAATGAATGAACGGAGGAAATGGCAGCAAGTTCAACATTACAAATTTAGTACAAAGAACTCTTCCTCTTCAATATTGAAAAGATATTGGCTTCTTTCAGACACTCTTCTTTCTTTGTAATGACCAACAAAGATACAGGTCTAAGCTAAATATATCTCTCAGGACTTTTCAAAAGTTACTGTGTTTTCCTTTCTCAATGTTTTCATTTTTGAGGTAACCATCCAGAGAAATCTGACAGAATCAGGTTTTTTTAGAGAGATGGATCATTTTTCCTTGCCTAAGAAAAAACAAAAATAAGATAGGAAACATAATGTCCACATCTGGGACAGTTGGCTTTGTACACGGCTGTTAGCGTGGGTGCAGGAAGCCTGAGTCTTCCAGACTGCCTTTACTTTGAAGAGGCATCTCAGACTTTGATTTGAATAAAAAATGAATTGAGCCTCCAGCCTAAACTAAGCTTGCCTTAGTGAGCTGCTGTCGATAATGATGAAGAGCTTCCTGTTGTATATTCCCTCCTGTGACAGTCTGCTGTGGGGTTGGATGAACAGCCAGAGCTGATGTAAAGGAAGAGTTTGTGAGAAGGTGGGGAAAACCAGGGATTGAATTTGCAGTATGTGTTCCATCAGTTTACCAGTAACATGGAGCTTCATTTTATACCTGTGTCACCAAGCAGCTGAACTTCAGCCAGACCACTCCACAAGCACATTATGTTCAGGATCTGAAAGGCCTCCTGTTTTCTTGTGTCCTGTTACACACAAACTCATTGCAGTTAGGCTTGTAGGGAAGAAAGTTACTCTTGCAAAGAGTGCAGTGTGTGTTTTCAGTTATGGCCCAAATAAAGGATCAATGAAACAAAAGCCGGAAGAAAACTCAAGCACGAGGTAAAGGCAAAAGGTTTGCAAATGGACTGCTGAAAGTACTGGCCTGCACTGCAGTCTTTGTTGAAGGATTGGTCAGAAAACACTGGACATGAATTTACATTATCTTTTGGGCATAAAAGGATAATTTGCTTGAAAGAGAAAAAACTGAGATGCTGGGTATCCTGATCTGGTTTTTAGGGCTGCAGGCAATTGTCTTCACCTCTGGCTGGGTCCTGCCCAGCCATTAATCCAAACAAGTGGGATGTTCAGTGGCAAAGGGCAGGATATTACAGGGGAAATTTCTGCATGTGACAGACAACCACGTGAGGAGCTAGCAGAAGTTAGATGTAGAGGATGGATGGATGAATGGATGGATGGATAGATAGATGGATGGATGGATGGATTTTATAGGTGGCTAAGAAGGATATACATGAGGAATGGCCAGCTGACACAGAAAACCGAGCTCAGGAGTGCTGGGACCTTCCTGCCCATAGTACTGCAAAGTCACCAGTGCCTAGGTAGCTGCACCAGTAATACTTTATTTGATTATAGATGTAACAAAAGTGGCAGCCATAGGAAAATAAAAAGGCTGCTCTTTATTTGGGAAAAGGCTGCATTAGGCAAGGGGAGTTGTGAGGATGGCAGAAAGAAGAGACAGGGGATAATAAGGTGCACAGATACTGTGAGCTGCCTGGGGGATACTTGTTGCCAGTCTTGCTCCAATAAGATAAACCTGTTCTTCTGACCATATCACAGAGGCCAAAGCTGTGGCTGTGAGTTCCAGGCTGGGGAAATGCTCTGGTGTGCTCTTCGATCCCACAAGAGGATGCCTGGGTGACCCAGAGTTGAATCCCAATGTTCCTGTTCCCATGCCCACTCCAGTCTCAATGGAGCTGGCAGCTATCACTTTAGACAGCTAACACTGTCAGGGACATTCCCTTGGCACCTTACCTGGAACAGTAACAGGTGAACCTGCTGGCCCCAAACTGCAAACCGACGTTTAATCCCAAGAATATCTATGAATAAAAGGATAGTAATCTTCTTTCAAGTGAAAAAATAGTTGAGATTGTTCTGTAAAACTAACAAGAGTCTATCAGAAAAGAAAAAATAACCCACAAAAAGTTTGTTGGGAAAAAAGCATTTATTATTTTAGTGGGGTGCATGGGGTTACTTAGGGACAGGAGTGCAGCAGGTTAATTCCTCTCACACTGATCAAGTGGGAATGCTTGAAGGACTAATCATAAATAATCATAATCATATCCTGTTTAGATGGATATGGGTTTAAACATAGATGCAGTTGCCTGAAAATTATTCTATAAAGATACTGAAGGCAAAGAGGGGATATGTGAAATTAACAGCAGAATGGGCTAATTAAGATCTTCAGATAGGTGCTTAGAACTGGGTTATTATGTAGAATGTTGCTTACTTGAATGTGCTTTTTAAAAATGCCATTTTCTTGAGTATTTTTGTTGTTGTTTTTGTTTTCCTTAAGTTAAGCCCCTTACCCCACCCTTCTGTTTTGACCTCTCAGGGACACAGAGGAGTATGGGGCAGTTCGGAGCTAGTGAGCTATAGCTGGAGAACACTGAGCTCACTCTGCAGTTTCTTGGTGCTGCTGCCTTTGATGTGTTTTACTGAGGAAGCCTCTGGGAACACATTGACACTGAATAGCATTGAAAAGAAAAAAAATACTTTGAAAGCAGTTTCTTGTTGTTGTTTTCTTAAGGGTCACTGGGACAGTCTCAGTCCATGCATTCTGAACGTTGCCTCCTGAGCAAGCCTGAGTTAAAAGCTTGATTGGTTAAATACTCTACATTTTTTCCTGAAAATCTGCTGTCTCTCTTGTAGTTTCCTATTTCACTTAAGGGTCTCTTGGCTAACTCATGAATTTGTTTAGTAGAAGCCACAGGAAGGCTGGAAGAAAGTGGACAAGAAAGAGCACCAAAAAAAAATTATTTGCCATTGCAAAGGAAAGGAAAGGAAATGCTGCGTCTCCACATCAGCATTTCCACATGGAAGGATAAAAGGTACAGAGCTAACCAGAATTCATCAGTGACCTCTTTTCCATAAATAATTTAAATTGTTCTAATTTTTTTCAGAAAAGAACAATTTTCTTAAGATCCAAAAGAGTTCTGCGCTCATGCCAAAATTGTTGAATCTTTCCAGACTTTTTAGGAGATCAACAGTAGTTTCATTTCCTAGGTAATTGCAGGTACCATGTTGGCACAATTATTTCAAAACTACTTGTCTGGGACACTACTCTGGAAAGCAAATGTTCACATCACTCCATATGTAAGGGTTCAAGCCTGAGCTCCAAAGGGCAGCAAGCAGCATTAGAGGGAATGTATCTCCCAGCTGCTTTACTACCACTGCTTTTAACATGGAAATACTTTGCAATACTCCCAAAACACAAGTTAAACACAAGCACATAAATTCACATGCTGCTTTCAGAGCAGATGCTTTTTCTTTTTCTTTTTTTTTCCTGTCAGCTGTGCCCCTCACAAGAATTGATGGTTCAGGTTGAATACATTGTTATGCTATTTTTATGTGTGGTTATTGGGATTGCTTCTTGTTTGCGTGTTGGTAGCTGCTTGCCAGCTGGTGGCTACATTCTGCTGGACAATTAGCAATTTTCCCCCATCTGGTGAATAGATTTACTCCACGTGCACCTTGCATGTGATAATATCTGAGGAGGTTCAAAGACAGATGTTTTGATGGAAGTCTGCTCTTCACTGACTACAGTAGGGCTTTCTCCTCTATGCTGTTCATGTTTTCAGAGAACTATGGCTTTTAAGAGAGATGGAAGCGTGGTTTAAGTTGTTCGTGTGCTCCAGTTAGACCCTGGAGTTCACATTTCTCCTAGAAATAAAGCAGACCTACAGAAATTATGTTCCTAATTTGATGAATAATAAATATGAAGGGTTTTCTCCTTTTCGCACAAACTTTGTTCATAATGGGCTTTATTTTTGGTGATCTACTTTGTTCCCACCTCCCGCACAGCTTCAAATTAACAGATAACATGTAAAACATATCACTGCAGGACTGGATTGTTCAGAGTCCACTTCACTACATCTCATCCTACCAGAATCTAGCTGATTGTAGGAGTCATGCTGTGCACCCATTTAAATTGAAAAGCTTACAGGCTCGGTTGGGCCATTTCAAAGTTTGCAGAGATTTAGCTTTTAATCCTCTTAAAATATTAGGCCATGTGACCTTGCATACCATATTGTCAGTGGGATAAAGATCCCTTTGATTTTTATTTACACTTCTTCACATGGGAGGAGGCAGGTTAATGCGTTTCATCTCAGAGCCACCTTTGACTCCGCATCCCCTCCCTAGGTCACTCATGTGGATGCAGGAATGCTTTGGCAAGTAAGGTTTGCATTTTTCTGCAGCTCTGTGCTCCAGTTTGTTCTTCAGAGGCATGCTTAAAAGATGTCAGCTTTGCAGGCAGATAAATTGTTTTATTTTTGCATAAAAGATGTCCTTCCATCTATCTTTATGAAGTGGAGTTTTTCACTATAAATGTTTCATGCAGACAATTTCAACAATTCATGTACTTGCTTTTACTTTATAACTTTTCAATTAAACAATGGTTTCTGAAAGCTGGCAGTTGTTCCAACCTGCTGTTGCTATGAATTTTGCCTTCAAGTTTTGGGATTTTTTTTTTTAATGTTTACTGTGCAGCAAAAAGAAGGCATAAGGAGTATAGAGAAAAAAACCCCCACTGTAACCATGGAGGATAATGGATTTAAAAAAAAACCCTGAGTACATGCAAATCCCACAGTCCCTTTCTTCACTTTGCATAGCTGCTTACACACATGTAAAAGCAGTAAAAATTATTGATTTACTAGTGTCCTTGGCTAGAAAACTAGAATCCATGTAAGGAAAAGTATAGGGCTTTCTGTCTAGAAGAGGGAAGGGCAAAGAATAGTTCTCAGAGACAAATTGAGAGAACTCTGGTGCTATCCATGCACTTAGTTATTTTGACAATGACAAAAAAATTGCAAGAGGAGGAGAACTTTCTGTGACAACATCCCTTCAGCCTAAACCTCATTTTTTCCATCTAGTACTGCACTCAAAATTTGGTTGAGGTTGTTTCCCTATAGTCTTCCAGGGTCCAGGGAAGGGTGGTAAAGCAGTGATGATTTCAGGCCTAGTGCTAAAATTATACTACTTGTTCATAAAGTTAATGAGTTCAAATTCAAAATATTAACCTGCCCTGCCATCTGCCAGTAGTCAAGCTATTCTAACACTATACCAATATTACAGATTTTGTACGTTTTTTCTCTTCCTACATATCCCTCCTTATGCAAGAAGTAACTCTTGTTACTTCAGTGACTCAGTACTTGTCAATGCTTCATGAAGCAACAGCACAGTTTGTAAATTATTTAAGCACATTCAAGTCCATTAAATAAAGAAAATTTACCAGGTGATCTAATTTACCAGGCACCACTGATCCAAACTTCTTCCCTCTAGCTACATTTCCAAATGGCAATGACCATTTCTACAACAAGCTGTACATTCTCAACCTTTCCCAGTGGCAACAATCAGGATTTCAGTGGGATTTAACACCCTGTCAAAAGTGCAAAACTGTATTCTGAAGAAGGACATCTTCCCATTTAAATATCACCTTGATCTAAAAATTCTACTGCTTTTATTACTGCAAGTAGTATCTACTTGCTCAAACCAGCAAAGGTGAAAGAGCTCTGTTTTTTAATTTTATTGATTATTATACACATTCAAACACTTTTCTTTTTACAGGTGAGTTTACCATACATAAATCTTTAGAAGAAATACTTTAATTTTGGGGGTCAGGGGAAGGAGAATGAAGCTAAGCAGATAGCTATGGCAATTTGGAGACTCAGCTCAATTTCTGCCTGAAAAGAAAGAAGTCACACACCAATGGGAAAAGTCTATAGGCTTTGGTTAACTTTTCCTTCCATATAGCTGCAGCTAAACTGATTACCTTCTCCCCACCACATCCACCCCCAAAAGCAGGAATGAGGGTTGTAACAAGGGCAGCTAAATCCAAGATAGATGATGAGTCAGAGGCTTCAGCTGTGATTTGTGCAGCCTGGCATATTAATGTAAACTGATAGCAGCTTATAATGAGCATCTGCTATTGCCTCCTGTTAAAGTTGAGCTATTGGACTTGCTGGACCTTTGATGAGACCCAAGTACAGCTGCTCTGGTGCTCTTTGTAAGGGCTCAAACCATTAGTGCAGCAGCTCAGGAGAAGAAAAAAAAACACTCAAGAGCTGACTGTCACAAGTTCCTCAGACATCTGTGTAAATTGACAGAGTTTGGGAGTCCAGTTCCAGAAAAGTTGGAATTAGAGATTAGTTCCTGGGAGGGGAGGGGAGGGCATATTCACTGAGAGACTCAAAGCTATATCTGAACTGCAATCCTGGAATGAGGTTACATTTTTTAACCTAAATTGATGTTTGGTTTCCATTTGGACTCTGAAGACTTCAAAAGTATCAGATGCAGAGAGATGAGCTCCAAACAATACTGTGGGAATGAGTCAAAAGGGAGGCCAGCCTGCACTAGATAGGTGTGAGAATGATCAGTCACACAGCTCCTTTCTGAATAGTCAGTTTTAATTTGTTGTCTTGCATCTCTTATAGTCCAAGAAAAGTGATACCTGTGAGAAAGAGGAAAAAAAGTGTCTAAAGAAAGCAGAAGTTGAAAATTTGCAAAGAGCTTTGGGATTGGATGTGAAAATTGAGTCTCCTTTTAATTAATTTAAAATAGCTGAATGGTGAGTCAATAGTATTTCTCTAAATGCACGGTTATAAGCTGAAAAGGTATAGAGCACACATCAGGGCATTAGATCTGTAGATCACTACTCTGGAATGGTATAAAACCTGAGCTGAAAATTAAATGTCATCCCATGTTTAGTATTTGATACAGTGAAATATGGCTTTTGAGACCTGGGTAGAGAACTGAAGACTAAATGAATAGTTTGAGATCCTTCTGCTGCCACGTGAATGAAGAAGACAAAAGAAATGCTCATGCTGGAGTGGGTGGGGGTGCCAGAGCCTGTTCCTTGCAATGAATTGACTGGATTAGACAGTTTCCACATAAACAGATGTGGGGAAGGTTATTATTCTCTGAAAGCACTAGTGTCAGGCAGCAGTAATGTGAGAGAAGTGCCAGGTTATGAGCAGAATTTTTTCTCAGGATTCAAGCTGCTGCTTTCCTAGTTTTCTATCCTTTCCCCCTTAGAGAGATCTGATGAAATTATTAGTTGCTGTGATAGGTGATAAGTGGAGAGAGATGGGAATGACAGCATCTAGAAATTAAGAATGGGCTTTATTTTTTATTTCCTTCGGAAGCTGCTTCTTGCTCTTCAATCCATCCTCCCTTTTCCCCCATGCAGAGGTTGCCTTCTCTCCCCCTTCTCCTCTCTCTTATGCCCTTATCAGCAAAACTTAGCCCTTGTCTCCCTTTGCCTGCAGGCAAGCAGGGCCCTGTTGTCCCACCTGCACCGAGCTGCATTCCCAGCTGCCGGCTGCATGGCAAACCACGTGCCCAGAAACGCACCATGCACCACTGCAGCTGTCCTGGGAGCAGCTGGACACTGGGAGGGAACAGTCTGGTTTAGTCTGCAAGGATGAAAAAGGAACTGTGAGCAAAAGGCAAGGTAAATTCCTTACTGGGGATTCTGGCTAATGCTGGGAAGCTCAATAGCTGCGTGTTTTGTTATTGTGTGATTTATTGGGTGATGTGGTGCAGAGGAGAATCTCATTTAAGCAGTACATGAAGTGTTGTTTTTTTCATTTGAAAAAGAAAAAAAATTAAAAATTGACAAATATAAAAGTATGCCACAATATTTGTGATATTGTGGAAATGTGCTAAAAGGAAAAACAAATTCATCATGTCCTGGACAGAATGGCCTGTGGAGACCACTTCCATGGAAAGGGGGTTGGCAGATGTCCCTTTACCCCTTTGCTGTTCACAACCAGGCAATGAAACCTGGGAACAGGGAAGTGGGAATGAATGGAAATCCTGAGATTAGATTGCAAGGACTAAGAGGACAAAGCTCATTAGAGGTGGGGGAGGAACAGTAGAAAGGAAAGACCTGTCAGATCACACACATTGTTGGGGTAGGAACCTCTCAAGTTGTGTGGTAAATGCTGCCAAAGGAAGATTATTACTGAGTCCTTGCTCTAGCACAAACATCACCCAACAGGCTCTCAGGAATAGGTGCAGATCTTAAAAAAGTACTTTTTGCTTTTTGATTGAGAGTGGAAAGGGCTATAGGTATAACAAGCACAAGCTGTTTTAATCCAGTATTGCTTAAGAGATGATTGCTTTAAGTATAGCAATGCCTCCTGGCTGTACAGGAGTCCCTGAAATCTCAGAGGCTTGAAAATGAAAAGTGACTGTTGTTCAGTGCAAGGCTTTCTCCCTAAAGTCTCTCTCTGATTGTTGCAAGGAAGCAATGTGATGGCTGAAGCAAAATATTCCAATAAACTCAGCTGCTCTGGGACTGAATCCCTGTGGCCAGCAAAAACAGCGCCCAGACATCAGAAGGTGAAAGCAGGTTAGATTATAAATGCAACAATAATTACAGTGCTGTTGAAGAAAATTTCACTGAAAATGAAAAATTCCAATGATACCAAGGAGTCAGTAAGGCTGTGAGAGACTGCTCTGAGACATGAGAGTAAAACAAAAAAGACTGTCGCCGGAAGAATACTGGGTCTAGAAAAACTAATGTGACAAAGCAGCTGGTCAGCAGCTTCAGGGAGAAGATGCAGGCAGAAAAAAAAAAAGAATAAGAGATAATCAAAGATCTGAAAGGGAAGAAGGGTCTCCCATGTCCTTGGGGTGAACAAAGTAGTCATTTTGAAGCAGGCATACTAACGAAAGGCATGGGAAATGTGTGAAAAAAAGTTCCACTATGGGTAACTAAACAGATGCTTTTTATTTACGCTCTGCTAGAAAAAACAGACAGCATGGGAAGACCCAGACTCAGGCTTGGTTGGACAGGATAGTATTAAAAGGGGTGAGCCCTGGGAGGCAAAAAAGGAGTGTGCATGGCTGTCAGTACACATGGGAAAGACATCCTTGCCTGGGAGGAGTTCCACAGTTCTGGGTCTCAGAGACAAGGAAACATCGGTGACACCTCCTCCAGAGGAAGTGTGTGTTTTTTGCTGCTGATTTAGTTACCCAATGGGCAAGTCATTACTGAGTTAAGGGGCTGGTGGTAGTGGTTTTGGCTCCAGGGCACCAATAACCTGTGCTGCTGAGGCCAGGGAGCTGCTTGAGGGGATTTACATCTTGCTGTGACAAGGCTGCATGGCCCTTCTGCACAAGCTCCTTCTCCACTGAGGGAATAATAGACCTATTGTTCTTAATGGCTGTCTTGTAGGCTCCAAGTCACTGAGAAGTGTCTGACCCACTGTAAAGATCCTGTATTTTGTATGCAGACGCTCTTCCATTTGGAAAAAATGCAAGACTAAAAATAGTAGCAGTCAGGCTTGGACTGTGTTCCTAGATTCTCTGACTGAAGATCTTGGAGCTTTTACAACCCCACACCAAAATGCTGAGTTATGGTTGTGCATAGGATCAAGAGTGGTCAAATTTGACAGTGCTTAAGTAGAATATCTCTAAAAATCTGGAGCCTGTTTGTGTGATTCCTGAGAAATACTGACGGCTTTTCCAATTCATCTCACTGGCTAATGTATAAGCCAGGGGTGCATGGCAGCAGTGGCTGCATGTGCTGTGTTGCAGCCCCACATCAGAGGGGTGAAGTGGAGGTTCCTGCCTCCCTTCCCACACTCTCCTTTCTGGGGGTAGACACCCACACCTGCCTGCACACTCTGAGAGAGGTGTGTGCACAAGCTGGGGTGCATGAATGGATGAGTGGAGGAAATGGGGTGTGAGAGTACATTTTGGTGGGTTGCTGTGCTTTATAACTGCAGCCTCACTTCATCAGCTTCCCATCTTTAAAATGGAGGGAATATAAACTCCTCTCTAATTTAAAGATAAATTAACTTTTGCTTCTGAAGCATTCAAGTGGCATATTGAGAAGCACCACAGGAGAGTCCATGAAGAGACAAATTATTTTATGCAGAGGGAAGGGATTTGGTTACTGTACAGTTATGCAGAGGCTGGAACTAGATGGTAGGTGAAGGGAATGAAACAATACATTGCACAGCTGTGCATTGGCACCATCTATTGCACTGAGTGAGGCACAGGGTTTCATCAGACAAAATAGTATGTGGCATTATAATGAAAGGCTGTGTTGTAAGTGGAAGGGGACCAGAAAATCTTAAGCCCACCATTTCCTAACCTTTGAACAGTTGACTTTACATCCACAATGTTCTTTCACTGTTGTTGGTTTTGCATGTAGTGCCGTACAAAGCAGAAAGAGCTTTTATTGTTAAACAGAAGTGACAACAGGATGGATATCTGTGGCACCGGGCGGCACAGGAATGTAGTGGAGTCAGCAGTTCAGTGCATGATTGTTTAATCCAGGATTTGGGCAGTCTGCAGGCAGTAGTACAGCACTGCACAATTGATGTTCATCAGCTTGCAGATTAGACGCGAACAGCTCAGGACTGCATCCCCTGTATTTCCCCTCCTCTCCCAAATATTTTTTCCCACGTTGTACCAGTTGTACCACTGCAAATCAGGTTAATACATGAAGATGAAACATTTTGCTTGTACCTCAACACACCCTGCAAGAGGCAAGCAGAGTGTACACTGACTTCAGCATGTGGCTTCCACCATGTGCTTTGTGCTCTCTTGCAGAACCCTATTTGTGTTAGACAAGGGTGAAATGTTAACATGAGGATAGTAAAGAAACAAGATGACTTTTGGTGCTTAGAAGCAATAATAGATGCTTGCCTTGCTATGAACTTTGTGTAACTCAAGTTTAACCTTTACATGCTTGTGTAGAATAAGAGATAGATTAGGTTTGCAGGAGAACTGAAGGTTAAAAAAAAAGAAAGACTTTAAATCCCAAAGGCACAGAGAAGAAGCCAGAGGTCTGATTGTATTGTGTCAGATGGCAGTTGTTCTCCTCTTTGAAGCAGCCCTGATACACACAGGATATTGTAATGCCATGGTGTTACAGCCTCCTCTATTCTGTGAACCCACAGAAAATGTTTCAGAGGATCAGGAGATCCTTGGCAAATTTTAGCCTTCAGCAATATCCCCAGTTTCTTAGTCTATTATTTCATGTTTTCTTTCAGGCAGTGTAAGACCAATACCACAGACAGATTAAGCTGTTCCATGTTCAGCCTTCTGGTCCTGCCTCTGCATCACCTCCTTTCTTCCATCCCATCAAAAGATAAAAGGACTTTGGGGTCAGAATTAAAAGCCCACATGGGGAGACAGATCTGCTGCCCTGGTAATTGCCCAGAGACAAGACAAGTTTATGATGACTCAAGCCCTAGAGCCACAATTGTTTTGTGGACTTTGTGGTCTCTGCAAAACATGGGATGAAAATTTCTCTAATGGATGTCAGACACACTAATGAAGAAAATTCATGAAACAGTTTTTACATTAATTAAGTATGCCCAGGGTGATAGGTAAATGCAAGTAAGAGGAAGTTAAGAATTAGGGGTGCACCGGCAAAAAAAAGTGCAGTTGCCATTCTGTATTCCCCAATACCTCTCCTCCTCTGGACTGGGGGCCCAAACCAGCACAAAACCCTACACTCTTCTCAATGTTATCAGAAGCCTGCTTTCAGAGTCTGAATCAGACTTTTCCTTCAAGGTGCACATTTTTTTTTGCATTTGGAGGCATGAGGACACCCTAATAAATTGCTGAGTGGGGACTCTGATGTATGTTGAAGTCTCTCTGCCCCCCCAAAAGCAGTGTAAGAGAAGGCCCTGTAAAGTGCAAGAATGCAATGTTATGCAGCATAAGCTGGTCCAAAACAGAGCTGCTTTGATTCTGCCTTCCCTTCTGACCCCAATTGTATATTCCCTCCCTTCCCTTTTTTTGCTGCTTCTTGTAAGGTCATGGCATGAGATCTGAACTGAATACTTCTGAAGCTTTTCTCTTTTGTTTTATACAGTTAGTTTCATCACATAAAACAAGCTCTTAATGCAGCAGTGTGGGTATCAATCCTGGTGCAAGGGAGTGGGCAAGATCACTGTTGGAGGCAGAGCTTCTGGATCTACTGGATCTGATGCTGGACTGGAGCACAGCTGACTTGGATCAACCTCATCTACTAAGGACTCACATCTTCACTAAATATTCTGAGTACTTAATGTTTTTTCAGGCCTGGCAGAAGTGAGCTATATATAGCCCTTGATTACAGACTATGCCTAAATAATTTTCTAGTCCAATGACATGCCTAGAAAACTCTATCACTCCCATTGATCCAGAATGAAAAGCCCCTTAGATCTTGCCTCCAACTTCCAAAGCAGTCCTTGCAGTGTTTTTTGTTGCTTGCAAGTGTTAATGCTTATGACAACTTTGAGCCTTTTCTACTCCTTGACCCTACCCCTTAGGATGTGGGGTCCTAAGAGGCTGCGGTAGAAGTGTATGGTGAGCTTGTACTATGGGGATTGTGCAAATTAAAACTAATTCCAGAGAGGTACGGAGAGTTAAAGAAAAAGGAGCCAATGAAGAATTAGTGGAGGAAAGAGCACAAAAAAAACAATCCAAGCCATCTTTATAGATCAACCAGTATATTTACAGCTACTGTCGAGACATGAGTTATTGAATGATACCTGTTTTCACCCTGGCCATAGATTTCAGAAATGCATGCAAGTACAATTATCTTCACCCAAGCGGTAAACATTTGGACAGTTTTCAAATCTAAACGTTGTTTATGAATTGATTTTTGCCTCCTGAAGTTCAGCTCAGCTATCCTTGCAGCATACCAAGTGCCCTAAGCAGCCTGATGGATCACACAGGGGTTACATTTTACATCTAGAATCCTGCAGCACTCATCCTGGGGAGATGATTTCAGACATCAGCACTTTGAGTGGGAAGAAAAAAGCAGTTGTAGGAACATGTACCCCTCTTTCTTGTAAATATAAACTCTAGGCTGCATCCTTTAAGGGCAGTCCTTTGCTACTGTGCAGATAACTCTAAGACTGCTTCTGTGTTTTCGATGTTTGTTGGTGGCATAATCTCTGAGGGTAAGAGAGACTCATTTTCTTCTAGGCCAAATCTTATGGTAGCTCTCAGTTTTAACTTGTGCAAACTGAATGTGAAAAGCTCAGGGACTTGTCTGCATACATGTTTTCACAATTCTATTGGCTGTAAAATTGTTTATTATAAGGACTTCAGTCTCTGAAGGACCTGTGCTGGCTTCTGTCTGGTACAGAACGTGCATTAGATTAGAGGAGTAATGTGGTAATGCAAATTCTTCATATTTCATCAAGGGAGCATTTACTCTGCAGTCCCGAATGCTTCTTGGCAAAACAAACTGGCAGCACTGATCTCTGGCAAGATGGCAATGTTCTTATTTCTTCCAGAAGGCAAGAACTTAACTACCTCCCCTTCCCTCTGGAAAAGACTATAAATAGAGGTCTGCTGGGATACCAGTCTCACATTCACAGAGGCAGCTGCCATCTGGGATTGCAGTTGACCCTCTCTGTCCCTTCTCCATCTTCTCTCTTTCTTCTTTAATGGTATTTGTGTGATTCTGAGGTGAGCTGGTCCAGGGAATTAAACCAGCTAAAAAGTAATCGTAGGAAAAGAAGAGACTGGTGCTAGAGACTATTGCACATTGCTTCCTCCACATTTCTGGCTACTCCCATAGAAGCTGACTACTTTCCACAAGACTTTCTGAAGAGCTGGGCAACAAAATAAACAGCATGCCAGGTGACTTAGGGGTTTAAGCTTAATCCACATCTGTAGAGTAAACTACCAAAGAAAGGCATATATTCAAATTGGAAAACATCAATCATGCTATTTACTAACTGCAGCCACAAGTACTATTTCTGTACTGGCAAACCACAAAAAAATGAAACCTTGTAGATGAAATTAATGGAAACCAAGACAGTAAACTAATTGGCTCAGAACTATCAAGCTGTACTTAACTCAAAAGTCACCCTGAGCCTTTGCCGTATCCCTGCTTTCCTGAGAAAGTGCTGAGTTTTTGTGCAGGAGGGAGTGTGTCCTCAGGGAGCGGCACAACCTAAATGAGAGCAGGAACATCAGTTTGGGAAATTAGCACTGCAACAGATGTAACTAGTTATGAGGATATATCTGTTGCATAATTTTCACCCTAAATGTTTAGCCCGTTAGAAGCTGGTGCCTAATAAAACTGCAGGAGGATATTTTTTAACTGACCACTACTGCATGTGTTGGAAGAAACCCTTACTAAGAGGCCACTGGTGCATGTATTTTGCTGGAGGGACCAAGTGACATCTGCTTTATCAAGATGCAGGAAATGCTATTTCCTGTCTAGTCAGGGGCATCAAGCCAAATACTGGTCTCAGTTGTCAGCCAGACAATTATTTGATTATAGATGTACAGCCAGCTTGTGTTTGTAGATCATCTTCCGGCTAGACTGCAAAGATTACATATACATTTGACAGTCAATGTTGCACTTATTTTCAGCTTAAAACCATTACTTATTAGCAGAGAAGGCTAACTTCATGAAAGTGAATTATTCTCCCCTGCTTTTCAAAAATTTGATGTGCACTGACAAGTTTGCTCAGTTCCTCATTCTGTGGTTTTTGTAGAGAGAAGAATCAGTTTCTTATTCTCAGTAAGATTAAAGAAGTAATATTTTTCCCCTATATCCCAGAATAAATTAAGGTTTTCTGGCAGCAGTGCTCATTTCATCCCTTGGTTTTGAGAAACACTGTTCAGCCTGAGAAAACAACTCTCTGTCTGTTGGCTTAAGGATCCAGCTGCTTGTCATGTTAAACCATGTGGAGGCTGCATCTGAGTCCATCTGTATTGCCAGGATCAGTGCCCCAGGGACTCGGCACAAAAACACTTTGATCCCTCCCAGTGACAGGGTTTTTGCTAACAAGCCTCCAGACATTTCAGTTGGGATGTCATCACCCTTGCTAAACTAGAACAGAAGGATGAAACAAAAGTATCTCCAAAGACCTTTAATAACAATCAGTCGAAGGGGAATGAGTAAAACATCCCAGGTGAGACACTTCTGTAAAAAGCATTAACATTGGCCATATGACTGTAATGAGGACAGAGAGGCTTTTTTCCCCACCTTTTTTCTTTTTCTTGTCCTTTTCTTCAGAGATAAAAGAGAGGATTGGAGCTATGGACTGTGAATTGCAGGGAACAAAGTGCTTAAAATCCTTTAAATAGCTTGATAGGGTCAAAGTAAGGCAAAAAAGTCTATAACGCACAGAAGACAGAATGAACCTGCAAAGGCCTAATATGTTTTATACTGAGTGGCCCCCCCTGTAAATTGTACCTCTTAGTGATGGCCTGATTAGTCCAAATTTTTCACACACCTAACAGCAACTAAGCTACAAACCTCCTGTACACGGTGAGAGGATTTATGCTTTTAATTCCCACCATTACAGAGCTGCAAATATACCCCATTGTTCTTACCTTTTAAAATCCAGACTGCATGTGCACTGGGCATGTGATTTGTGCAGCCAGAATTTGGGATGAGTGCTTCAAAATAGCAATTGCCTGATACTCTTGCACTAAGGCAATAAGTAAGAAGTTAACCAATACCTTGCATTGATGAAACACTATGGTCTGTGATCAACTTGCAGGCAGAGTTGAATTTAGTGCTAGACAGCTGAGACCTAAGGTTTTTACAATCTAAGTGCATTACTTGAGCAGAAATCAGACTGTCAAAAAGGCAGTATGTGATTAGTATTAGCAGAACAACTTTCAATAGATCATGTAAATGAACCAAGGAGGGCAGCAAGGCCAAAATACTTGTCTTAATTAACAGAAAGCATACTTTGTAGATTATTTCATTGCTTAAAGAAAAAGAACAGTGAAGGAGAGAGAGCACTAAAATGTAAGGTTTTATCTAACTTGCCTAGTCATGTTCCTCCCTGTTCTGCAGAATAACCTTGTAGAAAACAGGTAATTTGATCTGAAAGCCCAACTCTGTATCCAAAGGCATAGGAAGTTGGAGAATGGAATTTTGTGCAGTCAAATAAAGATCCATCATGACCTAGTGGAGCAGAAGCATTTAAGTAGCTCATCAGCTAGGCTATGATTCTTTAAACATATGGTATTAGAAGCACACAATTCCAAAAAAAGAGCTACCTACAAGTCTAGGAAATCAAGGCACAAGCATCTCTTCAACAGTTCATCTTGTCAAGCACCATTCAATAGTTACCTTGCCTACTTATTACTAATAATGCTGTTCTGCTTTGTGAGCATTAAAATATATGTAAACCAAGCTTTAGATAATCTGTCTCCAAAGTGCTGATGTTTCTGGAAACATACCTTTCATCTTGTTTCCAAGATTCTTATTTGAAAAGTTATTTTATTATTTTTAAACAGCAAGCAAGCAACTAACCTACCTACCTCTTTCCTTCTCATCCTCATCAAAATTTTTTCCCCGTCAACATCACAAAAATATTTTTATCTCCCTTTTTGTTGAAATATGGACCTGCAGAAGAGAGAAAACCCCTTGAAGCACTTACTCATCCTTTCCATGCAGGGCAAAAGAAGTACATGTTTCTCCTGACACTGATTGCTTTTTGGCTCTTCTCTGGTCTCATTAACATCCCTTTTTTCATCCAGAACATCTATGTGTTTTCAAGCTGGGTAATGTTTGCATTAGGGTTGAAACAACCCAGAAAAGTTGGATTGCTTGTATCATGTATTTCTTAGTGAATGGCACCCTAAGAAACATTTTCCTGCTAGAGCTCCCAGCTGTCCTCTTGACAGAAACTCTTGTGGCAATGAGTGCAAATAGCTCAGTAAGTAGTTCCAGGGTAAACGTGAAAACTCTCCCCCATGCCAAAGGGAGATTTCTCAGGAGCATTTCACAATGTCACTCTCCACAAACATCAAGCCATGCCTGATGGCAACCAGGCTGACATTGCCTCAGTATTCCTCTTCTCTTGAGAGTACTTTGACAGAATGTTTAGTTGTGGGGTTTTTTTTTCTTTTATTTAATGGCAGCTTTGCAGGGATCATTTATGTTAGCTAAGTAACAACGTGCCCACTAGTGTGTTAGACAGTCTTTCCTGCTTTCCTACAAGGCAGGGATGCAGGCAGACCTACTACTGTGCTTTTGGGCACCCTGATCAGAATTTGCTTCCTTGTGGTTTTATGTTGTGCTATTACACTTGGGAATATGGGTACATATCAATCATGTCAAGATTCCTGAAGATATCATATCATCCTTGCCTGTCTTTTTGAGCTGTAAAGCAAAACAGGATCATTATATACTGCCCTCCTACAGAATTCAGGTGATTCAACTTCAGGAAACATCTGAAATACATCCATCATATCACTGAGCTGTCCAATATTGTTTTACAGCTAAAGAAGAAAAAAAATTTGCACCTGAGAAGCCATATTTATGTCTCAAATGACCGTCAAAAAGATCTTGATAACACAAAGTCACAGAGAAGAGAGGGATAGTTTATTTTTCCTTGCAGGTGTACCTCATCCTTTGGTGTGAATTGAACAATACCTGCCCACTCAAAGACTCCTGAGCTAATTTTCAAAGTTTATGGATGGATTTTTTAATTCCTTCCTGCTTGTTCTAGCCTAGTGTCACAACCATCAACAGCTCTGGCACAAGCAGAAAGCAAGAGCCAAGGAGATTCCTCTCCTCTGTGTCTCTAGTTTGTGTAGATTGATGCCCTTTACCTCTTGGTTTATACCCTGAAGAGACACCTTGAAATTTGTTCAGTATTAGCTGAGGAACACTTGCCTATTGTCTTGTTCTTCAAACTTTATGATATGCATTAGGTTTCCTTCTTTCAGTGAATGAAGCAGAACATGCTAGCTTACTGTCTGTCTGTGAAGTCTTTTAACAGTAAGTCACTACTTTACTTCCTCCCTTAGGTTCTGATGAATGCTGCTAAGTTTTTGATCATGTTTTTGCAGGAATCAAACTATTTTTTAAAATTGACTCTTCTGGAGACTGAGCATCCTTTGGTAGTAGTTGTGTTTATAGACAGTAGCTGAGTTAGCTGAAATACCAGACAATAAAAATTGCAGAGAATTTGTATTTAACTAATAAGTTCAATTTTGTGAGCCAGGAAAGCTTTTTTCTTCTTTCCCCTGAAGTACTGTGTGTGTTCTCATTCTAAGTCTATCCCTGAGAGAATCTAAATTTACTCTTTCCTGCCTTTTGAGAAATACACAGCAAGACATCAGCTATTGGTGGGTAAGAAAGCTCTGAAATGAGGGAAGAGACAGAAGCTTAGAAAAGAAAGTGTCATGTCTGGATTTACTTACTTGCAACAGCAGTCTGCAGTGTCCCTGGGGGTGCAGTGACAAAGTTGAGCTCAGGAAGTGCCCTGTGCTGTGGGCAGGCTGGGTGCGAGTCAGCTGTCACATGAAAGCCCCACAATTCATCACACATTTGTTACTCTGACTGTGCCACCACACGACTGGCGCTGCCGTGCGCCTTTGGAATGGGAATGTGGTCACGGCTGCCCAGGGCAAAGCTCAGCACCCTGTGTGTGTGGGGGGGGACGTGCAAGGGAGGAAACAGGGCCTTGCATGTCCTTTACCATCCACATGGCCTTTGTGAGGAATTTTAACACTGGTGTGTGCCAACTTCTGCTTTGAGATTTCTTTCTTCTGCCGCAGTGGTGCAAGGGCAGACCCTCATTTACACAGAAACCTCTGCGAGCAGCAGGCCCTAACTTTTATAATGGAAGTACCTGCAGACAAGAGAAAAGGAGTTCTGCTTTTATGCTTTTGTGTAACCTAGGCTTTATTCCTCAAAGACCTTCTCCTGCCGACAAGAACAAAACCTTGCACGCAAATGGCTATTTCTGCCACCATCCCTAGAGGTGGCCTCTCCTCTCTCCATTCCTGGCTTGGGATGCACAGGCTGCTGAGAGCACGTCATCATCACGAGAAGTGCAAGAGCTTCCTTGACCTGTCAGGCTGGTTACCTGCTTGGGGGAACATGCCAATGGGGAAACTCTTCGGAAGAGAGATTCTGAGTGTCAACCTTTTTCTTCTTTTTGGTAATGGCTTCATCCAACTGAAGAGCTGTACTTATTACAGATTTTGCAAACATCACTATGATTTTCTGAACTTGTGGAAAGTTGTACTTTTTTTATTTTTTTTTTTTTTTATTTCTTTTCAGATTATTCCCATTTACTTCCTTTTTTTCCTTTCTTTCTGTTTTTCTTTTTCCTTTTGTCTTTTCTTCTTTGCCTTTTGTTTTTCTTTTTTCTTTTATCCTTTTTTTGTTTTGCTTCCTTTTTTTTTCTTTTCGAGACAAAGTTGGTTGTGTTCTTCTTACTCTCCAGTCACATTAGAACAGTGTCACAAAATTCAACACCCTTCTTTTTCTTTAATTCAAGCAGTTGACCCCAAATATTTTGTTTTACAGATCCTAAAGCCTTGTTTGTTTACTCTGCTTTAACTCTGCTGGCATAAGAACTCCCTTTCCCAAAAATGTGGCCACAGATATACGAGATAAAGGTTTTACACAATTTTTAAATGCATCTCTAGTGTCATTTCGAACAACAAATGAGTCCTGTATAATAGCTAAGTAGTTTGTGGTGGTGGTAGCAGAAAAGCCTAAGGGATACGGCAAGGATATCAAGGTTGTAACTGCCCCTGATGGGATTTCACTAGCAGA
This sequence comes from Petroica traversi, assembly GCA_025920805.1. Lineage (NCBI taxonomy): Eukaryota > Metazoa > Chordata > Aves > Passeriformes > Petroicidae > Petroica > Petroica traversi. The sequence goes on from JAHLSL010000019.1 coordinate 7,932,910, forward strand.
ACCACTTCAAGTATAGAATGTGAGAGTTATGGTGAGATAGCATGCTTCACCTCGAGCAATTCCAGCAAAATACAGAACTCAAGACTTTGCAGCTCCAAGCACTGTAGAGTGACAGGTTTGATGTGCTGCAGCGATTCCACCATCCATGCGGACACCACTGGTTGTCCCCGAGAGCGCAGCAATGCTTACCTGAAATATCAGTGATGATAATAACCTCAGCCACAGCATGAAGTTAATAAGAGCTTGTGGAGTTGGAGACGCAGAAATACTGATGTCAATTTATAAATGAAGTTGGATCCAAACAGAAGCTATACCTATATGCTAGAAATACCAATCACATTACAATTATAAATAAACAAAATATAAATAAATGAAAGAGGTCTCTGTTGTCAATGGCACAGGTGCAGACAGGGAAAGATATAAAATTGATTTAATCTCTTGCCCCTGTGGGAACTTCTCTATCGGTATGAAATATTTAACTGCATTCAGATTGGAGAAACTGTGCTGGTTTTAGTCCATTATAGCTAAAGAGCCTGTTACACTAGTGTAGATGAAGACTTGAGGTTAAGACATACTGAGGGACAGAGCATCACTTGTATTCTCTCTGTGTTTAACAGAAAACATACACAGAAATGAAATGTTGTGCATTCATAATTTCCATTAATTTACTATGTCAAGTGCTGAATAGAAAGTCATTATATTTCCACTGTACATCACTCTAGCGTAAAAAGTTCATAAGCCATTAGGATAATGATTTCTACCATTACTTGTCAGTAAAGTGTGAAAATATTTTTTTATCATCCATTTACATTAATTTCAACATGCATGCATTTCCTCAGAAACACAGACTTTTTGAAGTGATTGCCTCCCATTGATTAATGTAGCCAGAAGTTTCCTGATTTGCCAAATGTCACAGAACATTTTATTAATGGTGCCTGTTTTGTGTATAAAGCTTTGTATCAGAAGAGGTTTCATCTATTTTTTAGTAAAGCTTAGAAATACTCAGTTAAACAAGAAAATATTTCTAGTGTGGTTGCTGTGCTGAGGATTCTACTCCTGATGCATACCAGTAGCATCTTTTGCCTTGGGATGAGTGAAAAGTATGACTCTTCGAGGCTGAGTTTATGCATCTCTAAGGTAAAGAAAAATTCTGATATAGTGAGCCATCTCTAGGCAAAACAATTTTAAAATGCTGTTTATCTTTTTCTGAGAAGGAACTAGCCGTGCCACACTTACATCCATTCAGGACTGGATGTCAAAATCCACAGGTAAACTTCAGGCTGGGTATAAGGAGACGATGTTCACGTAGCTCAGCATCTCCCTTTAAAACAGCACCTGGCTGACAAAACTATTTATTGCTGGGAATTTTTGATTCTTCAACACCAACATTTTTCAAGGGAACAAGAAGGAGTTTCCAGAAAGAACAAAGCACATACCCTTGGATAACAAATAACCCTGCACTAGAACCAGGACCAGGGATTTAAATTTTCAGGGTTTGACTTATCAAGTCCAATCAGTAACACAAACCTCTGCCACCAGCTATGTTGTGACAGTATCGACTCAGCTCTTCTGCAGGAGTTCTGTTTTGCAGTTAGCATAGTGACTGTGACTCAACCTGATCCCCCATAACTGGAGACCCTCATTGCTAGTTTGAAATGTTTTCTTTCCTCCCTTACCAAGAAATGGGGGATATTTGAAACTTTTGATTGGAGGCAGTAAAAACATTTTCTGTTTACTCAATGTAACATAGAGCTGGGTTGAAAGCAACAATATGTGCCTCTATTCCTTTTGTTTTCCTTTATATGAACATTCAAGTAAAAAGGATTTGTCCTCCACGTTTGTAGAAAAACAATTTTAGCAATTTATTTAAAAGTGCCCTTGGAAACCAAATATTATATTTTGCCAAGGCAAGCACTGTTGCTCGAGGAGCTTGAATATGCACTCAGCTGGGTAATAGAAACAACACCATGTGACTAATAAAATCAATGTCTGCTAAGTAATGTGGTTCAAACTGGAAACATTTTCGATCAATCCAGGCATATGTTTTTTTCTCAACTGAAGAATAAAATAGAGTTAACCTAACAGCAGATATTTTCCTATAGGTAAAGTTAATTTATGTAAAGCAGGATATTAATAGATCTGAATAGCTCACCATGAAGACAGCTTTGCTGATTTGATGCTATCTTAACTTTGTCAAAGTCACATTAGTCCTTGCCTTCATATAAAGTGTTCAATTAAGGCAATTTCTGCCCTTAGTCCTGACATGGCTTGTTGTTACAATGCACTTTGAGTATTGAAAGACAGACTAACCTGTCATTTAACATATCTGGGAAGAGATCTGGTATAATTATATGCTTTCTTATTGCTGAAGTGATTGCTCAATATTAGCCCTGAAAATTGCCAGCAAACCATGAGGCATTGGGGCACTGCAAATGTGGAAAGGGAGCCTTAAGGAGCAACACTGATAGAGTGAGAGAGTTCAAAAGCTTCTTCAGAGTCAGGTGAGGCCATTTCATACCCAGGCTTAGATGCCACTGTGTGCAATGTCACTGAAGAAGAGGCATTTCTGACCTGTACCAAGGTAAGAAAGAGAAATAGAAGTTAACAGCATTCTGCTTTGATTCACTAAAAATCATTGGTAAATAATGTTTCTTCAGAATACGTTTTTGATTTTTTTTTAATTTCTACTCATCCCTCATGCTAATAAAATACTTTAATTTCAGTCCAATTCCTCCATTTAAGGACTGTAGTTTTTATTCCCATGAAAGCAGATGGAGGGAAAATCTCCAGTGTGTGGAAAATAAAGCAAGCTGTCCAATTAAATCACCACACTGATTCCTAATTCCACTGTGGCCTGTCTGAGAAGGCCATTAGGAACAAAAAACCTCTCTGAGGAACATTTTTCTGGCACTTCACACTCATGAGGAAGGTATCTGCAGGCAGCCAGGCATGCAGAATGCCTGGAAAAGGGGGAGACGTTTAGGAAACTGAAGTTCTGCAGCACTCTGCTGCATTTCCTTGCAACACAGTAAGGAAAAATAGAAATTATTAAATAGAGCAAGCAATCCCAAGCAGGAACTACTGTGATGCAAGTAAGACCTGAGAAGACACTCAGCATCAGACCCCCACCTCTTTGGAGCCTATCACTTACACAAGGCTGGGGGTGCCCAGCAGTGGGGCTCAGACAGCAACTGTGGGGCACAGGCAGACAGCCATGGGGTGCTGGCAGGCTCTAATAGTAGGATAAAGAAACACTCCTTTATAACTGCATTAAAGAGGGCAAAATAGTATTTACTTACCTTGTTATGGGGCTGCAGTAAATGTCTTCAATACATAAAGTTGAACAGGCAATTAATGGACAAACATTTCTGCATCTAGAAATGTGGTCAAATTCAAGGTATTTCCCACTGGTACAGAGCAATAGCACCAACCTTATTAAACTTCATATCCAAAGGTAGGATATTTGCTATAGACCTTTCAAATCTAGTGGTGAAATTCCAGGCAGTTAAATCTTTTAATTTGAAGGTAAACACTGATAGATCCAACATTTGGAAATAGCCAGTTGCAAACTGAAAGTGGAGAAACAAAATACTGCGGATGAAATGTGGTGCCCATGTGTTGCCTTCTATCACCATATAGCAGGACACTGTTTCAGCGTCTATGAGATTTGCCAACAAAAAAGGAAGATTATAGAGGAACACATTTGTTTTACAGGCAAATGCACTAAGAGAGCTGTGTACAGAATAGGAAGCCAAGCCAGTGAATTTCTGCACCAAAGTCAACAAATCAGTTGATTGACAGTGTTTGTTGATAACAGCTACAGTCTTTCTGTTACACCCAGCCAAAGCAATCAAAACTCAGTAACCATGAAGGGACAGTAGGAGTAAGATCTACAGTTAATGGATGAACAACAGCAGCCATCCAAGCTTAAAGAGAGCTTGCTCACCAGAATTTGAATGTCCTTTCTACTCATGGTAGCAATAGAAGTGGTTTCTTCCTGCAGCATAAGCGATAACCCCCAGGATACCTGGAAGAGAATGAATGTTATTCCGAGGGCTGTTTTACTGTGTTTCAGCTTGTTTTCTTGGCAGCATTACAGAGTGTAATTTTGTGAATCATGAATACAATTCATACTAGCCAAACTGACCTTTGAAATTGGGAGTAGGCAAATATATCAGAAGAAATTCAAGTCCTAACAAATAAGCTGATAAAATGAATGAATTATATTTATAGGCCCTGCCAGTCTATTAAGAGGTCACTTTGACAGCCCTGGAGGTCCAAATGTGAGAGTTTCCATTCTCTCCTGCATACCTGAGCAGCCATTCATACATATTTAGTAACAAGGTGTATTATCACTATTTTGGCTATTCATACAAATAGCTCTCTGATACATTTATATGTAGAATGCATTGTGTGGTAAAGAAAACTATGTATTTTTGGTTTCTGAGTGTTCATGAAGTTTCTGAAAACCTTATCAAGTCCAGCCAAGACAAAGAGGGAGAGAGATGAAGAGAAGACTATGGCATATGTCTAAAAAACCTACAGCTGACCTTGACATACTTTAGAAATGACGTTGAGACTGTTGAGCATGTCCAGAGGAGGGCAACAAGGCTGGTGAGGGGCTTGGAACACAAGCCCTACAAAGAAAGACTGAGGGAGCTGGGGTTGTTTAGCCTGTAGAAAAGGTGGCTTAGAGGTGACCTTATCACTCTCTACAACTTTCTGAAGGGTGGTTGTGGTCATGTGGGGGTTGGTCTATTTTCCAGGCTGTGACTGACAGAACAAGAGGACATAGTCTTAAGCTGTGCCAGGGGAAATATCGGTGGGATATTAGGAAAAGTTTTTTTACTGAAAGAGATGTTAAATACCGGAATTGTCTGCCCAGGGAGGTGGTGGACTCACCATTCCTGGATGTGTTTGAAAAATGATTGGACTTGGCACTCACCAAGTGGAGGTGTTAAGTACATAAGTTGGACTTGATGATCTTGAAGGTCTCTTCCAACCTAGTGATTCTTTGACTCTGTGATTCTGTGACTGACAAAGATCTGGACAAGGACCTGTTTTGAGCAGGCAGAAACACCCTTTCCAGCACTTCCTTCCAGCCAACACATCCCTGGGTCTATGCAAGCTCACAGTAGGAATCCAACTGAGAAGATGGGGCAGTGAGTGGGATAGGGGCAGGACACAACTGCCATGATAGGGTGAAGTAAACTTCCACATAAAGAGCACTACAGTGTCCCCATTTTTAAAGTTTTTACCATTTAGTTACTGGAGGCAGTTTCAACACCATGGTTTGAAAGGCCTACACCCTAGATCAGGTTTGTTTTGCGTGAAATTGTAGACACCAGTTGTGCTGGAGAAAATTTAAATCATCTCTTAGCTGAACTATTTTTCTAATCAGAGATCCTTGACATGAGTTGAGAACCTGACCTGCCATGACCCTGGAGCCCGTAGCTCCATGTACAGCAACAGAGTGTTCTTCCAATCACCCCAGTGATAATCTGTGCTATTAGTGGGTTTGCAACCTCAGTTTTTAGTTAGGCATTTAGAAAAACTGACACATGCAGTTTGTACACTTCTAAAACTGTGGCTTCACTCCATAGTTATATTTGATTTCTGTATATGAGCCCTTAAAGCATTTTGGAATCTCTCTCTAAAAGAGAAAAGCAGTTTAATATAAAAATCTGTTTGTTTTTTTTTTCTTATTCCTAACAGCAAGGTAAATAAGAAGTGTTGAGAACTGCATGTGACTGGAAGATTTGAGGTTTGCTTAGAGCCATTTCAGTGGTTATTTTGAACCTTCATAGCAAAACAGTATCATTTCCTTTCTTCACATTCATAACTTACCGACATGTTTACATTTTCAGCTGAACATTTCCATTCTTGGCTGTGCTGAAAGGTGATACTCTGTTTACTGGATATAACACTGAGCAAAATCCCTTCAACCTTTTGAATTACCTCCGGCTGAAAAGTATAATCCATTATCCAAATATTCTCCCAGTGTTTTTCTAGTAGAATAATATAGCACAACTAGTTGGAGATAAAAGCTTGGCCTGTATATTGCAATTGCCAAGGATTTCTTTGGCTGGAGATGAAGGAAGAAGGTTTAAAATAAGACCACCTCTGTGTGTGCTCAAGGAGTGTTTTGCTTAGATTGAAACACAGTGCAAAGCACCATTTTCAGCCCTCTATATAAAAATTTCCTCTGCCTGTGTGGATAAGAGGCTGGTGCTGAGACCACCACGTTCAAATTGCCATTAGCAATGCATAAACACTATGAAGATGTACAGCCAGAGTCCTTCAAAATAATTTAAAGGAAAAAGAAACAAACAGTCCCCATCTCCCCATCCCCCCACCAAAAAAATATCCCAACAAAATAAACATCACTTTGATACAATGTGAATTTAGACATGAATGTGTATATTCATAGAAACATGACATGTGTGTGTATGTGCATGTACACACACCCACACATGCAAAACACATCCTTTCTCTGTTAAAAGAAAAAAAAAAAAGAAGCAATAATTTAAGTTCCTTCAGCACTCTCCATTATTCTTCATATTAAATTGAATGTCTTTGGTCAATGGCTGCAGCCATGTGCACAAATAATTTGTCTCCATGTAAATATTGGCTAGCCAAAGAGGGAACAGTGTTTACTCCCTGGGAGATAGGAGCTTTAGTGCACTGTTGCAGGCATTTAAAAGGTATCTTCTCATTATGAAGGAGATCTTATGTATAACTCATTATTAATTTTTTTATTTTAAATAAAAAAATAAAACATAAATGCCTGCTTTTCTTTTTAGCCACATTTTAAGCTCTGCAATGTAATATGATCATTTGAAGTCAGTAGCATTTTTTTACTTTTGCTTAAATGTAAACTAAATGATTTGTCAAAAATTAGAGACTCAAGAGATCATTCCATCTATCCTTTTACCCACAGCAGAGTCAACTATACATTAGCTGAGAGGTGCCAATCTATTTTGGGACACTTCCCAGGAAATCTATCCTTGTGCCTAGAAAGTTTTTCCCTGACATCTATGCCAAATCTCTTGTGTTGCAAGCTGGGTCTATTAGTATTCACTTTCACTCTTTTTGCTACCCTGAACTCTTTTTCTTACACACAACTTAAAAATGATAGAGTGTTTCATTAGAATCTTTACAATTGCAAGAAAAGTGTCATTTTCTTGCAGATTTTCCTCCTGTTCTTACAGTGCATGAAGCTTTATTTTTTGTTTGCTTTTTTTGACAACAGACTGGTATTATTTACTCAAATGAAATATATTCTCAGATTCTTTTCTGCAAAACTCCTCTCTGTCAGGAAGTTCACAGCTGTATTCATGCAAGTCATTGCTTCTGCCTGGTTTAGAAACTTATTCTTGTCCCTAATACCATGGATCTCACTTTGTCTGTTTGTGTTTCCAATTTGTCGGAATTTTTGGTCTTTCTTCCCTTTCTCTCTTTCCGTGTGGGTGTACCCTGTAGATATAGGAATAACTTTCCTTTCCATCATCCAGCTCATTAACATCATCATGGAAATTTAAAGGACACAATACAGATCCTTACAGAACACCATATCGGCGCCATCAGTACCCCCCCCTGCATATAGTTTGTTTAGCCATTTTTGTACTCACCATCCTATTTGCAACTTTTTCTGCTCTTAATATTTTTGAACTTTGTCTCAGCCTGCTGTTTATCTTCTGTGGGTGTAAAACATGGGCCCCAGTCTGCAGCTGAGATCCTCATACATAGACTGGTATACTGCTACTCTGGCTGTATGCATTAGAATCAGAAAATTATTAAGGCTGGGAAAAAACCCTAAAAGCATCAAGTCCATCTGTTGATGCCAACTGTATTCTGCAGCCAAGTTGATGTAGAAAGGGATTGGGGGAGTCAGGTAAACATCACCATCTACTCATTCTGAATAAACACTGACAGATCCATCACAAGAGGAAGTCAAATACTGACAGTTTGCATGAAAGTCTGAGGTTTAATCCGAGGAGTTTTAATCCAGGGGTTTTTTTCACTATTCCGAGGTCCTGCAGTTGTAATTTTCCATGTGTCTATCTACATGTTTGAATGAAGGTGATGTGCCACCACTGCCTGAAGTTGTTTGTGACCATTTCTGGTAAGAGTGGCACAGCTGGATAAGGGCTTATAGCTACCAAAAAACCCCACAGTCGGTGAAGGGAGAGACACCACTGGGATTTGTGCCTGCTCACAGGTGTAGAACATAATCTCAACCTGCCACATACACAGAGCACTTAACAGATGTGAAGGACACAGAGGTTTGTGTGCGCCCTTGCTTGTTTAAAAAAGAGAGAGTAGAGTGTCTCTGTTTATTTTTTCATGGCAGAGCTGCATTAAAGTTCATGTACTCCCTGAAGGTCAGAAAGACTTGCTTGAATCTGGAGTGCTCTGGGTCTTCTCTTGTGTGCACATGACACGTGATTAGGCTTAACACAACACAAAGGGTCACAGACTGAGCAAAAACTGCAAGTCTGTAGGTCTGTCAGTCTCTAGAGATGGCCAGTTCTGAGGCTGACCTGTCCGAAATCCACTCTTCCCTGTGCTCATGAGCTCACACAGCTTTCTTCACTACTCACTACCTCACAGTTTTACAGCATGTGCATGGAGGATTGAGATGCAGAGCTTCCCAATCTTGTAGAGCTTCTCCTAAGCTTGGAAGGTCTTTCCAAGATGGAAATACCTCATTTGCACTCTGTGGAAGGAGTAGGGCTGCTTGCAGCTTGGGAAATCCTGGAGGGAGTCTGATGTGTCCTTGCCCTACACCTATCCCTGTTTAGCCTCCAGCTGGGGAGACAGGCACACAGGATTGATTCAGGGTAATCTTAGTATAGTCTAATGCCACTGTCAGGCTTTTTTGCAAAGGCAGCCTGACTATGAGATTATCTACAGCCTGGATAGCTGGATGTTATTCTTCCTGTCTTCCTCCTTTTAATTCCCAAAAGTAATCTCTTATCTAAATATTATACAATGAAAAAAATAGGAGATTGGCAACAGTAAAATGAATAACAAGTTATTGACAGTAATTATTCTGCAATTTATCTTTAGTCTATGGCCTCACTTTATCTGATGTTTATTTTTTCTGATCCAACCTTTTGCTCATTTGTTTTCTTACTTGAGTAAAAACATCCCTAATGACTTTTTCTTGTCCAAAAAAGAAAGTTCTTTAGCAGAAAAAGAAAGGCTGATCAGAGAACAGCTTTCACTGGCATATTTGTTGCGACTGCTTCATAGTAACATATGTGACAATAACATGTAAAGCAATACCACTAATGATAGGATCTCCTACAAGAGCAAGGTAGGCAAGTTCTATGATACATTGGAAAAATAAATAGACAATGCACCGTAAAATAACAATTTTCCACAATGTGTCAGAGTAAGCTCCATAAAACAGCTGGGACAGATCTGGCATCTGTTAAGGGGTACTGATGATCGACCAGGAGATGCAGCTCAATAGGAACAGAGCTGTGGAGTGAAACAGCTGAACTAAATTCCTAATGTAGTCACCATGACCAAACAGATGAAGGAGAGCAACAAAATTGAGGAAAGATATTAAATCTAAAAAAAAATAAATAGCTGAGCTAAAATTGTTGCAGCATGCAGTGAGGCTTTTGCTGCTCTGGATGACAGAATGATTTGTTGCAGTGACTTCATTAAAATGGCAAATGCACAGGAGCCCAGTGCTACTTGAGGACATGTTAGAATCATCTCGGGCCATTTTGTTTAGATTCCAGACACCTCTCCTGAAATCAGGAAATTTAAAATAATGCCATCACAATAGAGCTTCAGGTATGTAGTCAACAGAACTAAAGTGAAAATGAAGCCACTTAATACATTTAATACTAGGAACATGGATTCAATTTCCTGAAAAATAAAAACACAAAAAAACAATCACCCCATATAAATCTTCTACCTCTATTTCTATTTTCTGTTCCACAGAGTCTTATATTTCATTCAAAAGCAAAACCTCTGAGCATTTTTCCATATTGCCTAAGCAACATGTCTACCATCTGTCATCTAAAGCTTTTGTTCCTCTGCAGAGAATCATGGACAGTGGTGTCTCTTCTTTATGTTTGGTTTCAAAAGGACTTTTGATTCATTTTTTACATGCAAGCTACTATAAAATTCCTAGGGAAGAATGAAAGTACTAGGACTCATGGTTGTCTGTAGTTCATTGGAAAACCTATTTAGATAAGCTTCTGAGAAAGTTCTGTCCATTGAGGCACACACACACACCCTCCCACAAAACCATTAAGAATTACTGTTCAGTATTCTATCAAGCTATATTTGTAAAAGCTTTATGTTTTTTGGGGAAGGTGGGTATCTCCTACACCCATTGCCTGGGAATGAAAGAAAGAATTTCAGATTTTTGTAAATATTGGGGTGTGAAGGAAGTTTATAGTGCAGCAGTGGCCATTTTCTCCCTTACTCCCAATGCTCCTTGAGCTTTTCTTCTCAGGTTGCTGCTGCCTCCAGGCTGAAGTCAGGGATGATGACACTGCAGTGAAGAGCTCAAATTTTCCTTAAAGTAGACTCGTGTAGCTTGTCTCTATTTGCTAATCTTCTGCAGCCATACTGGCAATCAGAGCAGTAGTGAGAAGAGTGGGAAAGGTGCAAATGGGAAATGATAACAACTTGGGTTCTTAAGGCACCCTCTGACCAGCTGTACACAACCATCATTTCCAGCCCAAGAATCAAGGAGGAAGAGATGGGCCTGGGACATGTTTGGAATCTGGAATGAGAAGTAGCTTCCGTCGCCAAGTTTTTAGATAGAGAAGGATGTGCTCTGGGGAGTTTGTGTGCTGGAATCACTCGAGCTCCCCAGCATCTCCATCCTGCTGCATGCCATGAAGTTGAACAGGCTTGCTAAGCTTTACCTCACCACTTATGTTGCATGTACTCTGCTTCTCCCAGCCACACTGCCTTGTTCTAGAGAGCTGGCAGGAAATGGAAAATCTGTGTTGGATTCTTACATGTTTTCACAGCTGCCTAGTCACAAATATGACAAAATGCAATGAAGTTCTCATAAGGACTAATCCTTGCTGTGACAATACGCAGTAGTCAACTTGTGTTCCTTCTGCAGTTGCCACTGCTGTCATTTATTTCTCCATGAAAGGTGGCTCTTCTAGGGTATTACAGGAGCCTCTGTTACATCAGGGCTGGGGAATGCACTCAAACACCTATCTAACACAGATAAGGGAAGGCTGATGGGGAAAGTTTTGTGTGCTCTAAAGGGAAGAGTCTAAACTCAATATTAAAGAGTGCTGAGCAAGGCCTGCCCCAATCTAGTTTTCATACTTACACTTAGTATTTAGCCTTAAAATTGTGTGGCTTACAACTTGTTGTCTTGGCACCATTTTGGAGCCCTGGTATTAATAGTTTATGTGACAGGAATTAAAATTAACTATGGAAGTATTTTTAAAGAAACAAGCATTCATGTACTACAAAGCACATGATAGAGAACCTAATCAGTTGGAATGGGCTTTGCTTATGATGTGCATGTCTGACCTAGCATTGCAAGTTTGAAAGCATAGAATTCCTCCATCTGAATGTTTACTGTGGGCCCACAATGCCTTTTTGCATTTTCGTTCACAGCTAGAGTGTGTAATTATTCCTTTGTAACTTCCGAAACTAAAAATGAACATTGCTGTGAGCTCACACAGACAGAAAAGTTTAAAACCCTTGCCTCAGCCATGTAGACTGCTCCTGTTGTTATCACCAAGTTTCACACAACTTTTATCATCACACTTTTCTGTCTGTCATCAAAGAAAGTGCAAGTTTTAGTTCTTTTAATCAGCAACTGTAGATGCTTGATCTTAGCTCTGATTTATAAACTCCCTGTTCTTCCTTTTGTGAGTAAAAATTACAAAAGTAAGTTTATAGAATTAGAGGAAATATTTAATACTGAAAGGTAATAAAAAAGGAGAAAGGCGCTAGGAATTTTAAAGCTCTAGTAGGAACTTAATTTTTCATGTGATACTTAATATAATCTCCCTTTTCAGTCCCTTGTCTTCCCTACAGGCTTCCCTACAATACATAAAATTGTCCAAGTATTGTTGGCCTTCCCTGCTGCATTTCTACCTCTGCCCAAATACATCTCCTGGTAATGTTGCTATGTCAGGAATGGTCTAATAAGCGATAGCCAAGGCTCAGGTGTGAAGGAAAACAACACCAGAAAAAGAAGACAGGGACACTGCAATAGTTTCCCTGTTTCATACATTTTCCTCTGCTACATCTTGACTGGAAGAAAGCTTCATAGCAGTGTGACTTAGCAGTTTCTTTCCATGTTTTGTGGGCTTTTCCCTCTCATGTCTTAGTCATCTTTTCAAAGATGCACTATAATTTTGTCCTAGGAAACATGTCTGCTGATAACAGCAGCTAGACAAAAATCTGGAAAATTATCTTCTCACTTTTTAAAAGGAACACCTTGCTCATAGGGACCTGCACATATACAGGGGCTCATCAGTCTGGCATGATTAATTCACTAAAGAGCTACAAATTTCAATACTATTGTTATTGTTGGCTAGTTATTTGAATCATTTGAACAAGCAAGTAGATCTTTGCACCTGGATGCCTTGAAGTTGCATTTTGAAATTGGTGAGTAGTCCTGCAAAGGAAACATCTTCTAATCCTCTTTTCCTTTTGTTATGACAGATTGGATGTGCTTGCTTTTTCCCTTACAGATTATTCTCCGTTAGGGAATTGTATTCTCTCAAATACAATTTGTTGTTTTCATCAGTCTAGAGATATTATGAATAGATCTGAAAATCACTACTATCTTGAGAAGGGAATCAGATTATAAATCTGCATTTCTGTAAATCCATATTTCTATGTCCTCATCACCTGCGCTGACACCCGAAGGGACACCTTTACCAGTACAGATTAGGTCACAGTCAAAGTCAAGCCCACTTGGAATGGGAACAGGGTTTAATGTCAATACCTGCAGAGTAGTGCATAGATGTGATGGGTCTGCAACACTTTTGATTTATAAGGAAAGCAAGAGAAATGCACTCTGTCTTCAGACTCGTGAGGTCACTGATCCTTACTCAGCAACGTGAGGATCTTTCTGTCTTTAAAGCTTGTGAGAAACCAAAATGTCAAAAAAGTTCTTTCACACATTTAATCCAGTACTGCTAACTAGGACTTTTGCTTTGAAAATCCAGGCCAGGTCTTAGAAACAGTAGATCAGAGGTCTTTTGCATTTTAAATAATTCATTTTCTATTTCTTTACTTTCTGCTTTATTCATTGTGAAGTGGACCCTATGAAGCATCACAGAAAGAATCTCACAGTTTGCTAGAACAGGGATGATTTGCACACGAGTATAGAGAATGAGGAGGGACAAAGAAGGCAAAATGAGCCTTTGACACCTAAGAAGTGATGGCAGGTAGGTGATGAGTGGCACATTGCACACTAAATCCTAAGGAACACCTGTTAGCATCGTAAATTGAGTGGAAGAGCTACGTTGGGCTGAGCCAGCGCATAATTGGAACCCTGGAATGTATTTGTGCTGTCTGCAGCAGGAGTCCAGAAATATGTGGACTTGGCAAAAGCCATCAGTACTGTCAAATAATTATGAAATACTTGAAAGCCCCAGGTAAATAACCTCTTCAGAATTGGCAGGCATCAGTGGGTCATTACTTATTCTGTTCTTTCCTTCTTTATATGGTGAGCTGCTGTAAATCCCTAGTGGAAAATCCAGTGAGGCAGACGGGGGAGAATGCAATCAGAAATCCAAGCAATAAGAACAAAAAGAAGAATGGCACTTACAAATTTTCCTACAAACTCTGCAGTCCTTTCCAATTCTAATCTGATAGAAAGGATTTAGCTGAGTAGCTTGGCTGGGTGAAGTGGAGTTTTTACAAGTCTAACACAAAGGACCAATACATTTGATTTGGTGGACGTGTAAGCTCTAACAATAATATTCAGCAAATTCAATTCCTTAATCATTGTGACCATAAGAACCAAGTGTTTGTAATGTTCTCAGTACGTGCAGAGAGTAATTACATCGGATTTTAATAAGACTTGCTGTGAATTGTTGACCAATGATTCACTATGGGGGAAAAATTAATTAAATTTTAATGCGAAAAGTTATTGTTAATTAAAAGTTGTATGAAAAACAGCTATAAAAAGTAGTTAAGGTGTACAGGTTTGAAATTACTAAAAGGGCATGTAAAGAAAAGCAGTAAGACATTTTTGAACTGGATTTTACCCTACAGGTTATATGCCTAAAAAGACCAATCCACATGCAAATTCTCTTCTCCTGCCATGAAAAACCTGCCCCAGGAAGATGAGCACCCTGTGACAGATGATAGCTTGCACCTATGGCTGCAGAGATAGGAGTGGTCTGTGGGATGAGGGGATGGGCTGGAGTCAGGAAAGACATCTACTTTCACATCCACTATATTTTGACCTTTGCAGAGCTTTCAAAGAAAAAGACTGTGACAGCTGAACAACCAGAGCAGGAACACTGACAACTGGAAATAATGTCACTGCAGCCTTGGGGTGCATTCCACTCTTAAGCCCCCACCAGATATATCACTGATTTAATCTGTGCTTCCAACCCCTATCAGACTTTGCTTTCCAGACCCTAAAATGTCCTTTTACAGAGCCCTTAAAATACACTCCAGTTATGCAGAAGCTGGAGGGAAAACGCAAGAAAGAAACTCAGGCATAGATCCCAAAAGTGACTTAAGTATATTTTATGGTTCCTAATGAAAAATTTTGATCCTCGGGATTGCAGCTGGGTTGCTGCCCAGCTCCACTGTACTTAGGCTACTGGAGGTTCCCCTGGAATCTGGACCTGCTTTTGAGCACGTCCAGAACACAAAGAAGATGTGGTTAAGACGTGGTAAGCCCAGAGCCCAGCTCAAGATTTAACCTAATTAGGATAAAAGTTTTCTTCCTTCTCTGAGAAGCTTGGACAGAGCCTGGTGCACTTTTGCAACAGCTGCTTCACCAAAATTAATGTAATGAAGTAACATGGCTTTTCTCCTGGATTTTTTTAGGGAGAGGATTTTGTGCAGGGAGTTTGAGCTGATTGGGAGGCTTTTTTGTTTCTTACACGTTGTGTTGTGGGCTATGCTTGAAGGATGGAGCACCAAAGTTAAATACTGTAACACCACCACTGTGGCAATGAAGTCTCCTATAACTCCAGATCTTAGCATTTTACTCCACGACAAACCTATGAAGGATCAGTAGGGTCTCAAATTGCATGCGTGGGTGGCACATTGTGACTCCTTTTACAAATTTCTTTTTCCTTTTACAGTTGAGAGATTCATGGATCTTAAGTCACTTCATCATATATGTCTCATTCAGTTCATTATAATGAAATCAGTAGGGTTAAATCACGCATCACAAAGTGCTTTTCCTTAATCATCAGTTTATCCAGAGAACTGACAAGTGAGCTATTGCACTGCGTAATCCAATGCCCATTTTCCCCTCAAGGATTAGGATTTATTTACTCACAAATGACAAGCATCTACTATCTCATTTTGATGGTATTTGTGCAAATGAAAATTTAATCTGGCCCATTATATGGTAAACTCCTACAAAAAGAGCTTCTTAAATTTTCAAATATATGCAGCTGTATATCTGTAGTGTCAGCTTTAAAAAAAATCTCAGTTCAGTGGTCTGAAATATATTGGAATATAACACATTACAGGTGGTGCAAACGCTTTACAGTAAAATATTATTCACTTAACTCTCTCAGGGGGGTCAGTGACCGAAAGAGGAACTCTAATTGCAGTCTAACTACTGAGATTCAGTTTTCCCAAACAAAAATGAGCTTGCATTTCTTCCCAATTCTCAGTATTTCTTAAAGGGAAAATAAATAATGAGAAGTAAATCCCGGTTTTAATTTAGCTTTGTGAACACTACACTACACTTGCAGTCCTAAAAGCTCCATGTGGAGCTTTTAACAGATGTTTACAGAAACCCGTACCTCTTGATTGCTGAAAGCATCTCTAAATCTTAAATCAATACACACATATGTATGACCTTTCAAAGAGCAGTTTGTATGTCATTCTCAGTAGCCCCATGAAAAAGTTCCAGTTAAAATGTCAACAGCAGGATCACTTTTAGCATCAAAGGTTATTCTTGCTACACAGTTCTATGAAGATGGTGACCCGAGTCAGACATGCATAGCTGCACCAACAAATTATAACATTAACCAAATGTAACAATTTATTTATCATTATGCTGTTGCCTAAATCGCATCCTTGTGTTACTATTAATAAGCAGCGCTGAAAAACAGAATTAATGGAGAGGTTATCCCACAAAGAAAGATCATAACTGCCTTCATGTAACCCAAAATGCAGAGCATGACCTTTGACAGCAAGGAAACATTTGAAGGAAAATAATTTCTAATGCTGTAATTCCCTCAAATATAATAAAGAAAAAAATCCAAGAAAGGCATTTGCATAAAAATTAATGGTTGATCCCTAACCAGCGTACACTGGCATATGGCTATGCAATTGAATCTGACCTACTCATGGAAGCAATTGCAGTGCCAAAATTTTTGGAGCAGGTGATCACCCAAGCCCTTCTCCTCCCATCCCTTGCAGACTTGCCATGCCAAGTCTGTAGTGGTACTTTGGGGACTAGTTGTGAATGAGGTCTTTCCAGAAAAGTGGAGGATAGGGAAAGGGCTTTCTTTTTTTCCTGTTGTTTTGGCATTAGCCCTTTGTTTCTTAATTGTGCATGACCCTGAACCAAATTCTTTCTTATTTCACCTGATTCTGTACAATGAATTCAAGCCATGTGTAGCTGTTCTTCACTGGCAATGAACTGTCAGCCACTGCACCCATTTTGTCGCAATTCTGCATTTGAATGCAATCATACTTCTTAGCCTGACAAGTACCTAAATATCTACAGTCTACTCACTTGTCTTGTGCCTATAATCAATAATTCATTCTCTGAATAACTCCATAAAAATGGCAAGGATGATGAATATTGTCTTTCTCCCTCAGTTTAAAATAAAATCCATATTAGTTTCATCAGCTGGCAATTATTAATGTTCCTTACTTAACCAAGAATTGATTTGATTCTGACAAGTTCTTAATGTCTTTAAATTGCGGTAAATAATTGCTATCCATATTCAGCAGTTTAGTGTACCAGCATAAGATTATCTTGCTTTAATGGGAGACATATCTGTGAAACCTTGAAGAATATTGGGTAAAAATCTTCAGTCATTTCTTTTGCTTGAAAGCTTGTGATGGTCAGGGTGTAGAAGTAGCTACAGCAATAAATGGAGACTAAACAAAACTTGGGGCTCAAAACTCAAAGCAAAATCAACCTGCAGATTTTTAGGGTCAGACACGATATATATGAAATATCACATCCTTATTTCTATTTTTATTTCCTAATAACCTGAAAATTGTCGTGTAAATGCCTGCCTTTTAGAATTCCTCACAGATTTGGCATACCTATAAATAATTCAGGAGTTTGAAAGGATGGCCTGTCTGTGACATTAGCTTGTGATAAAATTGTTACATTTTACCTTATGGATATGGCTGTATTACATATACCTCATATGCACAATTTGACTTCTGTGGCAGACATTTAGCTCAGCTATTTCAAATTTGTTTAGTGTCTTGCCTCCATAAAAGCCTGTGAAGCAAAGTGGAAAATACTGATAATAAGAACAGACTGAGGGACTGTGGGTAGAATAGGTCTTATCTGAATTGTAAATCGACTGTGGAATAATTAAGTAATATGGTTGAATTGGAAAGTGTAGTCAGTTTAAAGATCTCATGGCTCTTAGTCTCACTATTGTCTTCCATTTTTGGCTGATGTACAGCTCCATTTGGCTGTCTAGTGATCGACTTCTGAGTAAAGGATATTGAGCTTAAATATTTGAAATTAAGTAACTTTACAGTAATTGACTGATGCTCCCTAAATCAAATGCAGATTCCTATCACAAATATGATCTTGCCTACCAATCTGTCCCAGGTCTTGTTCAAAATCACTTGTCCCTTCCTTTTAGAAGCAAAGTGTTTTTCACTGCTCAATATCCCAGTAAAGAGACCTATTGGAAGGATATAAACTCATTGGTATAAGGTGAAAATCTTTAGAAAGAGGAAACTACAACTTGTTAATCTTTTTCCTTTATAGGAACGACATTAAGCTGCCCAGACCTCAGGAAAATAATAATGATTAAAAAACATAATAAATCCTGTTTCAAATTCACACAATGCAGGTAGAGAAGTGCTGCAAGGATTAGTAATTTGTTTATTTAAAACGGCACTGCGGGCATGAATTTCAGCCATCCCACTGGAGTAAATTGTACTAAAGTGGGCTACAAGTGTTGTTAAGGCCCCAGACATAAGCCTCTTCCCAGTAGGACAGCTTACACAAGCTTTCTGGAAAAATGCCTGTATTCAACAACAAATCTAAATTCACATTGAGTAGTAAACCTTGGTATAGTCTGAAAAGGAGAACAAACAAAGCACATATTGTAGATATACCCCATAAAGATACAGGAGCTCACATTAATCATGTGAGCTAGGACAATAAGTGACCTTTTCTAATAAGAAATGAGGCAACTAAAGCAGCCGTTAAATTTCACAGTGGCCCTGTTTAATGTCTGTGACATTCATCATCCCACGGTGTAAACGTCCTCAGCCTGTCGACATTTGCCAATCATCCTTCACTAAGAGGGAAATTGGTCTGGAGCTTTTAGAGCACAGCTTCCCAAGTTCTGGCAATGCCAAGGCCATTCTAACTCCTTTTCAACCCTAAAATGACAGAGAGCAGCTGTTAAGCCAGTAAGGTTAACAAACCTTGGAAAAACATTAGTGCTACTATATTTTTAGCACTTTTCAAAGCAAAAAAGTTGAAAATCACTATCTGACAAAGGCCTGCCACTCTTGCAGGAGTCAAATGTACAGAATCACTGGTAAGATATCTAGGCTTTGTCTTTCAATTAAAATGTTTATGCTTGCAGTTCTAATACATGAAGAGTTTTCAAGAAATGAAGGCTGATATGCACTTAGATGTAGCCACTGCTTTAAGCCTTGGGGTTTAGTTTCAAACTCCAGACAGAGATGATAATTAGAAATTCTGTCAAATAAAGATACCATAATTCAGTGTCCAGGGAATGCATTCTCTTATTTAGCTCGTGAACTCTCACTGTGACTTTGAAAACTTGGACATCGACTACTCTACCAAGACTGTCTTTCACTGGCATTTTTTTTTTTTTTGCTACCCTTTTAGGATTTTCAGGGTTTGAATTAGCCCTAGGCCTTTTCAGCTTCACAGAAAAATGATGTTGAAACAGCAGTTAGGATTCTTCAGATCATGTAGGGGCCTTGAAACCATCCATGGGCTTTCTTGTTTTCTTTTTTGCCTTGCTGATCTGCCCAGTTCTTAACTGATATCCCCTACTTCTGGCTAAAAAGTCATCACTTTGACATCAGTGCCCTCCACAGCCCCAGCCATGTCCTGCTTCACAACTGCACTGAGGAGCTGGTGTCAGGCCAAATTTTGCAACATTAGGCTTCACTGAGTGCTGGGGAAGTTTCATGCTGGTCTATGTGTAGAGACAGAGGGTCCTTTCCCACTGATAGATGATCTGCTTAAGGCTACCAGCAGGTGAGCTCTTGCTGCTACTCCTGTTTTAGCTTGCTTGTCACTTGATTCAGCTGACTTGCCTGAGAAATCTGGGAGAGTGGGGAGATCTCATCCCTTCCAAAACAACTTTTCTCCATTCCTCTCTGAAAAATCTGAGACTGTTTATTAGGGACTTCCTCTAACTCCTTCCCCAATAGTTCTCAGCTGGAAAACATCTGTTGAATGCCACTTTTCTGAGTTTTGGTGAGCTTACGTGCAATACTGTGTCACAGAAGATAACATCAGTTTATAGTGTCTTAAATGTCAGACTTGAATGATATCCTAATTCACTGAAAAATGGGATTTGAGATGAAAAGGACCTGGCTCAAGGCAAAGAAATGAGAGCTGTAACTTCTTAAAAAGGAGACATCACTTTGATTCACTACATGAATAGCCTCACAGGTGGACTGCTGCCATCCCTTGTTTAGGTTATAGCACTGGATTCAGTTACTCAGGCTTTCCTCCACTCTTGGGTGCTTATGACCATCACTGAAAGGAATGCTTGTGCAAGGCAAGGAAATCCTGCTTTGGAGGGGAACCAAGTCTCTGTAATTCAAGTTTTGGGTTTTTATGATATGGATTATTGCAATCCTTTCTCTTTGGATGTACCAAAACAATCTTTGTGAAAGCTTAGCTGGTCTATGATGCAGCTGCACCTCATCTAAACCAGACTGCTAAGAGAGCTATCAGCCCAGTTGTCCTTTGCTTTCCTTGGAACTATATGCAGTTTTTGCTTGTGCTGAAAATGTTTTTCTATAGTTTTAAATCCTTATAGAGAAAGGCCCTGGTTATGTCAGTATCCACCTGTTTGCCTGTGGATTGTGGTGGCAGTGACCAGCAGCCAGACCAGATTCACTGATTTTCAGTGTCTGTGGGCAAAACTGAGATTGTCTTTAAAGGCTAAAGTTTACCCTTTGAATCCTACAGGCAAGATATAGCATTCATCTCTTTATGTCAGTTTCTTTAACAGATTGACAACCGGTAAACCAATGGTTATAAATCAAAATTTCCATGTATTTAACACCAGGTAAAAGCAGTATGAAATAACAAGATGAGTTAAGTGAGCTTCTAAATTTAGGGCAAGAGTGGACAGTTTGGGAGTTATGCTTGAGCAACTCAAACGCAGCCTATATTCCTTGTCCTGTCCTGTGCCAAGCAACAAGCTGTTTTCATCCAGGAGCTGTAGGAAAATTCCGACATTCAGTTATGAAGGAGGCAAATCACCAATGATCATCAGGTCACCTGCATCATCCCAGCCTCCCCCATCCTTCCCTGCAGGACCACAGACAGCACGATTTTCTTGTCTGGGAACCACTGATGGTATTTCCTTACTGTTTCTCAGTGCCTTAAGAAAGACTGCAGGGAGATGGCAAGAACCTGTCAACCCAGTGTGTGTTTATAGAATCAGGATCCTCTGTCAGATGGAGAGATCAACAGAGGCTTTGCATCAGCACTAGCTTTAATGACATTTCCAATGGTGGTAATAGCAATTAATTGAAATGAGTGTGTGCAAATACTGACTCCAGCCTGAAAAATTGGTAATTAATTGGCTGAAATGTTTGCTTTTTTGCAAAACCAAATAATCGGATTCACATATATTTTTCTTCCCCCCCCCCCCCCCCCCATTATTGTGTGCTTGCATTTTCCTCTGTGGTTTGTAAATCCCAGCTGAACGTCCTGTGTTACTTCTCCCCATGGGCAAGGATTTCACTCAGGAAAAGTTGACGCATGAATATTACTGTAGTTCCAATGCAAGGTTGGTTGTGTAAAGGAAAGCAGCTGGCTGGCTCTAGCTATGAGGATTCACTGCAAGACTTCTGAATAAAAGTATCTGAGTTCTGTATGACCTTTTTTATACTAGAACCCACTTGCTGGCAGATCATGCATCATAAGGCCTTTTTTGTTAAATGGTAGGAAAACGTTTTCCAGACAGTTAACATTTTCCAGACCTCTGCTGTTTTGGGTGAAGAGTGACAAATAGCACTACACATCAAAAGACTATTCTCATTTCAGTTTTCATTCTTTCTGGCTTTTTTTTTTCCTCTCTCTTTCTCTATGTCCAAAATAGAGAAAAACAAGCATCACTGCCCAAACTGTGGGACAACAGAGGAAGAAAGGCTATCAAACAAAACCTTTATGAGGAGAGAGTTGCAGAGGCAGCCTATAACTGTGGTAGGGAAAATACCATTCCTTATGAAAGATTCAGTCACTGCATCCATGCACTCCTTGCTATATCAGCCACAATCCCTGCCTGACCTCGAGCATTGAGTGATGTAAAGTAGTCAGAAGCTCAGACCTTGAACTTCACACAGAAAGTGAGTCCTACGTCCACATGCAGGATCTGTCAGTGTTGTTTTTTTCACTATGAACATTGTTTTCAGTTTCTACCTTATTAGTCCATAGAGGGATTCTATTTCTATGCACAGAATTTTCTTATTTTGTAAAAAAATAGTGAGAATTCCCTGCATGTGAGTAATGGTAAATTTTGTCTTCTAGCCCATCCTAAAAGCACCTTTTCTTTAAATATTAATCTGCAGTGGTGTTGTTCCTCAGATCTTCATGCAAGAGATTGCTAAATTTGAAATCAAGCTATTTAATGTAAGATTGGATAGCAGAAAACTTCTTTGATTCACTCCTTTTGTTTTATTTTGTTTTGAATACATATTTTAAATATGTTAATTTAGCACAATTTCTTTTTAGCACTTGAAGAAGTTCCCCTTAGCCACCAGTTTTGTTGTAAAAGAGACCATTTTTCTTCTGGCAAGCTTGTGAGCATCCTAACCTATAATTCACCCAAATCTGTGAGACATTAATTCTCTCTGGCAGCTCAATCCATTAAAGACAGTAAAGAATTTGGATCAATTAATACATTCTTTTGACAGATGCAGTAATGAAATTGCTACTTCCATTCTATTTGCCTTTTGACGGACGAGCCCAGATCAATCCCAAGCAGTTATGAGGGACCATTTTTAAGTCTGGTCTCCAGCAGTGGCTCTTTATTCTCTGTGCATTCTTGAATTATGTCCCTGGGATTACTTATATAAGATGTATCACACTACCATATTAATACTTTCAGAATTGTCCCCAATTTCTACATGTAAAAATTTGCCATTTCACTCCTCTTGGATATGGAAATGATACTAGCCTCAAGGCAGGGAGAGGTGCAAAGTAGAACTGTCTTTCTGCTCTTGGTGGAAATCAGAGGTCTTCTGTGTAGTACCTGGGGTGCAAGACTGAGTCAGGGACAGTCTAATTGTGCCTGAGTAACCCAGGAATTCCCTTCATACCCTGGGGCTCATCAACTGAATTTCTCAAAATGGAGAAATAGAGGACTCCAGCAGGCAGGGCATAAAACCATTTGGCAGTGCAGTTGGCTGCTGGACCTCCTTCTCTCCTCCTCTGATTCCACAGCCATCATTCATAGCTAGATCCAACAGCAGGACAGGCCAGCAGAAGTGCTCCTATTTTATGTATTCTTTAAAGTCAGGCAACACATAAGAATGTTTTTAGTACTCTTTCATAATCTCTTATTTCCCTAGGTTTTTTGGGGCTGAATTAAAATGGCCTTTAAACTCAAGTCACAGGGGACCAGGAGTGTTGTAGACCTTACTAATGATTTATAAACACATACAGTTGACTTTGTTGAGATTCACAGCATGTTTATTTGTGTTCATCTCCTTCCCCAGTTCCTGAACTTCTGCACCTCACATGCTAAAATATGATTTTAGAATAGTTCAGATTTCTTTCCATTGCCTTGTTTTATTAAAGATAGAAAGTATCCAATACCTTTTCTTCCTTACTTTTCTGTGAAGACCACTCAAAGTTTAAGGCTAAATTGATTGCTGGAAGAAGGGATTCAAGTGAATACATACTCTTTACAATTGATGCCACTGCCAGTAATTTAAAAGCCCCTTAATTTTTCTTTTAATTTAAGTAGATATCCAGGTCAGTTCATCCTGATGCTGATGTGGTGACAGATTTTTCTCTATGGGAGCAGCCATCAGATGCATGACAGTTTTTTAACTTGTACAGTTACAGTGGTAGACACTCCGAAAGGGAAGTTGTTACAAAGAGTTATTTGTGGTTTACCTCAGAGCTAGATTTTAGGAGCTCACAGCAGGAAGAGGTAAATGCACTGGAAGTGAGTACATATGTGGATGACGTAATGCAGGGAGGTACAGGCATAAGCAGCACTGGGTGATGGAACCAGAAACACATGCACAAAAACCAAAAAAGCCTTGAGAATTAAGTGAGAAGAATGAGATCATAGATAACAGTTAGGAATACATCAATTAATTGTTGCAGCAATATCTAAGCTCAGAGTCTTATCAATTAGAGATATGAGATCAGGATCTGCTATAGGGAGTGAAGTAAACATGCAAAAAGACACTTGAATCAGACACATTATTTCCAGCAGAGACAATACAAACCGTACTGTTGTTGTGCAAGACACTGACACATTTCATCAGACAGGCTGTACACAGTAGTGGTTTCCTACATGAAGTGTGAAAACACATTCAAAAAAGAGCTATGAGCATGATATAACATCTAGACTATATTTCACAAGATCCTGTTTTGCTAGAGGACCACATCAGATATAGACAAGGCTGAGAAGGGATGTCACCCTCATGCACCACAGAAGTAAACTCTGAGAAGAACGAAAAGTTATTTAAGGTAGCAGAGAACTTTGGGACACTTTCCAGAGAAAGAATTCAGAACAGAAATTAGAATTAACTGACTTCTGGTAAGAGAAATGAGGTCTGGTATGATCTTCCATTAAGAATAGGGACTAGGGAAAAAAAAAAAGAAAAAAGTAGAACCGTTCTGAAAATAGTTTTTTACTAGTTTTAAGAAAAATATATGATGATATTTTCTAGGGCAGCAGAGTATTGGACCTAACAAACTGCATCTGTTCAAACCCATTTTCTATACCACAGAAGTTCCTTACACTTATACAAGTTATTTTGGTTCTTGAATATAATCAGTGGGCTCATTTACAACTGCACTCTTACTAAGTGCAAAGTGTAATTGTACTTGAAATTAGGATACAGATGTTTTACACACAGTAATCACTATTTTGCAGAGCTAACCCTCAGGAATTGTCACAGATGGTTTAAAGATTTGTTTTCATGAGCAGAAGTTTCCCAGTTCTTTCTCTTTTTTGAGAGCAGACAATATTTACTGGACAGAAAAAGTGAAAAAATCCCACATTTATGGGTACACACACTCTATATTTGCTTTTAGATTTCAGGCCCATTCAGATTTTTATTATAGATAGGTAAGTGGGATTCATCCTGCATGGAAACCAAGTGAGTTTTAAATGTTAAAGTAAGCTCTTAAAATTCTAATTTATTCTTCCTGTTTCGTATTTTTCTCAAAGCGTCACTGAAATTACACTCTGAACAAGTCTCCATAATGCTGCTCTTTGCCTATTGAAAAGACATTCCTCATGTGTTGTACATTGGCTCAGAAAGCCTAAGACTAGATGTGTTTTCCTCATTTCACAGTGGGGAGGTACATTATAAAATGGTCTTGGCTTCTGAATAATTCTATTCAGAGACAGCATTAATGAACTGTCTGCCATCTTTAACACTCATTGTTAATCCATCTCCCACTCAGTTCTCCACCTGTCTGGCATTTCAGTACCACAGTCATATTTTGCTCTTTACAATACTGCTTGCACAACTTTATATGTGTAGTGTACATCAAATAACAAGATACTTACACTTTCCTCTTGAAAGAGCATTTTAATAGATTAAAGAAAATCTTTTGAAGTTACTGGGGTCCTGGCAGCATATTTTAATGAATCAAGGGCCGTGTCTCACTCTCTACTGGACTTTTGGGCACATCTGTATTTTTACATTGTACATTCAGCAGAAATGTGTGTTAGCCTACTGACAATATTTGTCAGTAAGAAATCTGTCCTGGATTTAGACAATGGCCGAGGAGGGATGGACCTTAGAGAAAGCAGAAAAAAGTCCTGTGTGTTGTGTGTTTATTAACTGGTTGCTTTATTGCAGTTCAATGCATGAATTTCAACAGGGAGTGAAAATTTAAAATACCTTGGTCATATTTGTCCTGAAATGCCATTTCCATTCCTTTAATGCTTCTTTATTTAGTACCTGTATAAACCTTGAAAAGTGTTGCAAACTTATCTCTATAATGTAAATCAGAATGAAAATAATCGTTGGCATGTATTGATAACCAGAGTGCAAATACAACTCCTAGCCCGTGTGTATGTTTGAAAAACTACATTGGGTCTCAAGAAACACTGTTAATATCTCTTAGAAGGTTGTGTGATGAGCATAAATGGAAAACAG
Organism: Petroica traversi; assembly: GCA_025920805.1. NCBI lineage: Eukaryota > Metazoa > Chordata > Aves > Passeriformes > Petroicidae > Petroica > Petroica traversi. The sequence goes on from JAHLSL010000019.1 coordinate 7,958,863, forward strand.
TTTTCTATCACTGAACCTTAAAGACTTCAGCTAGTGTCTAGAGGGTGAGTGAGGCAGAAAATGAGCCATGGTTTTGTCTCTGGGTTTCTGTTGTATATCATTGCCTGAGAAAAAGCATTGCCCCCTTTCTCACTGAACACCAGTATTCCAGACAGATAAGCCTTGCCACATTGCACCCACACTGTCTTTGGAAGCTGAGGGACACTGTTCTGTGAAGTTCACAGAATCACAGAATATTCTAAGTTGAAACAAACCCACAAGGATCATTGAGTCCAGCTCTTAAGTGAATGGCCCCTTTGGGCATCAAACCCACAACTCTGGCGTTATTAACACCGTGCTCTAACCAACTGAACCAATCCCAGTAGCGTATTTGGAACAGAACATATCACAAAAATGGGATCTTGAGAATGAATTTGAACTGGCATGGGATCGAATTCTGGGTTGTAGAAGAAAGGAGATAAACTAGGGGGAAAGTACTTGAGAATTAATTAGCCCCTGAAGAAGCAGACACTTCTGATGGAATATGAGACCAGCAGCCTGTCCCTGGTGGGATCCAGCCCGGAGCTCTCACTCGACTTGGAAATGAGTGAACTGATTGACCAGGCAGTTTGCTGGTTTTGTGAAGTGTGTGGTGGCCTCTACTGGTAAATTGAAATGTTACATGGATATTTGTGTGTCTCAGAATTCTGAAGAACTCTTGATAATCAGAAGAGGTGCTTAATATTCACTGACCAGCCGGTTTGGGACCAGTCCTATTGTTATTTCTGCTGTAATGTAAATGAAGTGATCTATTAGATTATGACTGCTAGTCCAAGGGGTTTCCCCTACTCAACTTGATATGGCGTTTGCCAAATGGATACATTCTTTCATTTTGGTGAGAAAGTGAGAAAGGCATCAGTATCCTTCAGTTTTTGTTGATCACATCTGACATGGCCACGGCTTAGCAGAGGATACCGTAATTTTTCCTCTTGTATTTGTATGTCTTTTGATGGATCATGAAGACAATGCACTAAAATAATTATTTCAGACTTTTCTATGAATCATTCTTTCCTTGCAAAGACTTTGTGTCCTGTTAGTATGAACTAATTTTGTACTTCTTACCTGTGCACCACTTGTAAGATCATTTAATATTCAGGTAGTTCTTACATGGTCTATCATAATTTATTATCAATTAAGCAATAGTTAATGGGCATTTAAGAGGAGGTTACTGCTTGTACTCAAACTCTGCTAACATTATTTGCTCCTTCAATGCTAATCAATTTGCTATATCTTCACAGAGATACCACTGTAATGGAATAGAAGTTCAGTCATAACTGTAATTAAATAGCCACATTTAATTTCAATTAAATAATGAAAGCTTAAATAAGCTGTTGATTTTTTCTTCTCTGATAGAGCTAACTTGCCATGAAGAAGCAGCTTTTCATTTTATTTCAGAAGAAGCTTCTATAGAAACAGTATTACCAAAGGGCTTGCAAAATGAATGAAGGCTGGGACATGAGACGGGGGAAAAGAACTGGAGCTTATTAACTCCAGGATCTATTCTTGCAGAAATGGTTGAAGTAAGGGAGTTTTCTAAGAGATTTCCTTCACTCTTTCAAGTGCTCAGATTTCAGAATTCACAGTCTTTTAGCACTAGTCACTGGGGTACCAGGAAAGATATAGAGATCCAGGTTTCTGTTTTCTCCCATGTAAAACAAAATATGGAACTGATAATAAACAGTTCCATAGCATTCCACTATTTATGAATAGCATTCCAAAAAAATCCAGTCATTTTTACATGATAATTGACACATATTTTGCCATCTACATTTGAACTTAAAAGTGTCTTTTCTTATTGTTCTGTTTCTGTCTTTGTGTTGTCAATGCTTTCACTTTCTTTCACATGTGTTTATTGACTTGCCTGCATGCTGTATTCATGTTGCTTTGAAGCTCCCTTCTCTACAGAAATACCGGAGCCTCAATTCAAATGTTAACTTTTCAGAGTTTTGAGAGGAAAGAGAAGCACAAAGGAAGATTTGACTTGCTTGTCACTGAGAGCTTAACAGGAACATTGAGCCTCAGCTATTTCTTCATAGGAACTGGGTATATGGGATCTCTGATTTAACTGCTACAGGCCATTGTTTGAATTCCACTAATGGATTTGGACCACAGAATCATTAAGGTTGGAAAAGACCTCCAAGATCCAGCCCAACCTTTGACCAAGCCATAGCACTTACACCATAGCACTAAGTGTCTCATCCAGCTGTTTCTTGAATACCCCCTGGTTTGGTGACTCCACCACCTCCCTGTTTCCAGTGTTGCACAATGCTTTCCATGAAGAAATTTCCCCTGATGCCTAATCCAAACCTCCCCTGGTGCAGCTTGAGGCTGTGAGCTGTCACTTGCTGCCTGGGAGAAGAGGCCAATCCCCACCTAGCTACACCCTGCTTTCAGGTGGCTGTAGAGAGCAATAAGGCTTCCCCTGAGTCCCTTTTTCTCCAGGTTAAACGATGCCAGCTCCCTCAGCTACTCCTCACAAGATTTGTGCTCCAGGCCCCTCACCACTGACCTGCTCTGGATACACTCCAGCACCTCAGAGTCTTTCTTGAAGTGAGAACAGGACAGAGGACTCAGTGACAGGGTTAGCTACAATACAAGATGAAGAAGGAAAAAGGTCACCCTCCTTCTCAATTGTTGAAACTCTCCCCTCTGTTAGGTTAGTAGGACACATAGGTGAGTTCTTGAATAACCTGGTGTTCTCTTTGACATCCATGTCCAGATGTTGCTTAGACAGCACTCTGGTGACCTGGATGCTGGCTTTACATACTATTGGAACCTTTCTGTGTCAATACCTCTTTTCCTAGGGCCTGTTCCTTGTTTTGCTCCATCATGCCTAATATTATCCTAGGAAATCAGGATTCATATTAACTCTGCTAAGAGAAGAGAGTTGGAGAAAATGAGTCCAGGGGTCTGTCAAGTATCAGCCATTCTATGTTCCTGAGTCTCAAGATAATTTGAATTCACTAGTCAATAGCTTCAAAAAGATCAAATCAGAGCTCACCAAGGGCTCTGTCTTCCTGTCAAGACAAGAGAAGGATGTGCAGCTGGAAATGCCTTGTTACCATACAGGAGCTGGAAGATATGCTTATGTAAGCTTTCATAAGCAGGTATCTTCCTTGAGTTATTTCTTAGCTGGCAAGGTCAAAATGCCTCCTGAAAAATTAAACACACTCCCTGCTTTGAGAACTGATAATCACCTCTAATTGCAACAACGTCAGTGAAGATGTCCCCATTTCTTTGGTGTGGCTGTCACTCCCTGCTCAGATTCCAGAGCCAAAAGTAAATTTGTGTTGACTGCCTACTCTTCTGTAACTTTCTCTCCAGAATAAAGGTCTTGTTGCTTTTTAATAGACATCTTTATTAAAGATGCAGTCTCAAAAATTCTACCTAACAATTAATAAGGCTGTTTGTAAGCAAAGCACTGATAGTGATGAGTTGCATGACTGGAGTTCTGTAGCAGGGGTACTTGATCCTTGCCTCCAATCTTCCTACTCCCTCTGTTTTCTTTCTGCCATCAGCAAGGCTTATCTAGCCCTGCTGTGAGCCAGTGCACCTGGCTAAAGACAACATAATTGAGCAGTGAGTGGATTTTTGCCATTCTAGAGGGCTGAATTGACTCCACAGAGGATGGATCAACCACTGGAGTCAGTGCAAGGGAAACAGACTTATCAACTCTGATGGAAGACTAGAAGGCAACAGTTTGGTTTAGCAAACTGGAGGAATTTCACCCAAGCTGTTTCTACTTTTTTGGCAGTGGTTTTGGCAAATTTCATGACAGGCTTTAGAAAGTACAGGGATTGGCATTATTTTACACAGTATAAATTATTTTGATATTTGTTTTTAATTTTTTTCCCTCAATCTACGTACTGTGTCATTCCTAAGGATGATAGAGGTTTTTGTTGGAACCTGCCTTATGTTTTAGCAATCAAACAGCTCTATTATTTCATGCAAGAAAAGTCCAGTAACCCTAGAGAGCTAAATTTCTCCTCCCTATTTTTGCATTCCTACATTTCTCCCTCTCAAGAGGATGTGCTACAAAACAGTGTTTAGCTCGATTTCCTACGAACAAAATGAAACTCTACCAGTCACAGAAGAATAACTCAGTGCAAAACTGAATATAATGAGTATGGTCTGATGAGCAGAAGTCTCCCAATCACAACATGCTCCCCACAGGACAGCATATTAACAATACTGCATTGTGAATTGTCTTGAGAAAAGGCTTCTGGCCAAAACATTGACATTCACAAGCAGCTGCTGCACTCAGAGAATGTAGGTTTTAATTATCTTGGGTAAAACAATCAATTTGGAGTGCAAGGCAAGCTAGACTCCTGAATATCACTGATCACCTGGAAAATCACAATGAATGTATGCTTTTTTTTCTCAATCTACCTTTCAACCTGCAGCTCATTCCCTGGGCTGTAACAAATGCATTGGGTTTTGCTTAGCAAAGCAGCACCACTGAAGAAAATTCATGAAATGAAACTTGAAAGAAAGTGGATTATTTAAATGAAAAGAGGTATGATATTGCTAGTCACCTGCTCTTCTCTCATTTCCTGGGGATTTAATATACTTGCATGTGATTCCAAATCAAATAAAATAGTCCATATACTGATAGCTTCTAATAGACAATAACTGAACAACCACAGTTATTTCCTCTCGTTTCCCACAATTTTTTAATTTTTCTTAGGATCATGCCAGCATGATGGCTTGGATAGCTGGGATCAATATATGCACACACACATACATCTGTACATACATCGCCACTTCCTCTATTCTCTTCTGCCAGAAGCCATAAACACCTGCATTTGTACTGCTGGTGTGGCAGGCCAAGCTCAGTCCTTGCTCCCAGGAAATGCAGGCTGATGCTGGCAGAGTAACACCGGGTGGCAGCAGCGGGTTTTCAGCCACTTGGTTGAGCTGTAGCGAGGCTGTTGTCACAAGTAATGAAGACACAGAAATTAATTTTGTTTTGATTTCCAAACTGAGTGCATGTTATCCAGCTCCAAGTTTCTTCGGTTTGTCATTTGTTCATGCCTCACAGTCCTAGATTCCTTCTTTTAGCTTAACCTAACATTGTAATTGCTGCAAGAATGACAGACTCATTGGGGTTTTGTGAGACTGGAGGATGTGTGGTGCATGTATCATCTGCTGACAATTTGGGATTGTCGCCAGCTGGAGGAAAACTGGACAGCTATTTGTCTTTAGGGTATACGTCATGTTTGTCCTGGTCTTTGTCCTACTTAACGTGTCAGAGTTGTGACAAGCACAATAGAAGAAACCCTTTCAGAAACGCATTTTGCAATTACTGCAAACTTTGCTGGGCAGATGACAGACCTGGGGAGCAAACTGCCTGCTAACCATTATCTTCAGACAGGGAGTTTTCATCACTTGACAAGTCTCTTCTGAGTGGGCATCACCTGGAACTTGGGAGCAGAGCCCTGAACAAAGACAATTTGTTGGGCTCTTTTCTTCATTCTAGGGAAGTTTAAGAGGAGGTCAGGCTCCAAAGCCAACACCCTGCTGTTTTTTCTGACATGCATGTTGCCTGTTGTACTGATGATTCCCAGATGCATTTGCTTTTTAGCAATTTAGAAACTGAAATATGCTTCTTGCAGACAGACAAGTGGAGGATGCAGAGTTTTGAAAGCCTACACCTCAGAATACACCTTAGCCATTAGTGAGATGCTCTCACTGCAAGCTTCAGGCACAAACAGGATTAACTTTGTTTCTTAATATCTTCATACAGCAGCATGACTCAAGACACTATATTCCTCCCCAAGAGAAGGCAAAGATTTTCCAAGTGTCTCGTGCTCAGGCTTCTCTATTTCAGTGATCTAGCTGAGGCAGCTCAAAGGAGTAGCATGTTATGTCTTGCTTGCTTTCACTGCTGATTAATGCCAAAAAACCACGAGTGCCAGCTGAAAGCAGTTACAACAATGACCTCTGCAAAATTCAAATGTTTTCATTCTAGCAGACTCCTGTTCATGCAGTAAATTCCTCTTTAAAATACAGGGCTTTTAAAGCAGTCATAGCATAGATCAGAAGCCAATTAAGCCTTTTTTAAAAGATTTCTAATGTGTCTGTCTGCAGTGAAAATCTATGTGTTCAACAGCTAATGCCTTGGAAGTAATCCACTATCTCCAAAAATCCTTTACTCTTCCCTTTTCTCTCAAGAGTCATTGGAACATAATTTTGGGTAGGTCAGTACATGGCAGTATTGATAATCCTACATCTTAGATATCTTGAAAGTGCACAAAACTAGGTGCAATATGCATAAGCATAATATTGGTAAACATAGTGATACAGTACCAGTGGTTAGAAGTATGAACAACTAATTTTCTGCAACATCTGTTGGGACTAAATGATTTAAAATTAAGATGAACCCTGTTGTTTGGTTTTTCAAGTACTGAGAAGAAAGTATGTTTAGAAGACTAAACTGGGCATAAATAAATTGAATTTATTTATGTTTTACCATCAGCAACATCAAAAGTACATGCACAGTGAAAGCTGGATGCAGCCTTGCATGTCATGCCAAAGCAAGATCTGAGGACAGAATTCCATTCCTAAAAGAATAGAAATATATATCATGTAAAATATAATAATATATATTACATATATATGTAATATGTAAAATATGTCATCCAATAAGAGGCAAGACTTCCCCTTAGAAACAATTGCAAACATTGCGAAACACATGGGACTGTGCTAAAACAGGGCCAAAGGGGATCAGAAATGTCTTCTCTCTTCCATGTTGCTTTCTGCCCCGTTTGCCACCCTTGGTAGCAGGAGCACACTGTTCCTCTGTGCCATGTCCCTTCCACACCCTGACACCTGCTTCAGGTACCACACAAATCCTCCCATCTGAGTGCCCCAGGAGGTTCACAGAAACATCCTCCAGTGCTCCAGACTGAGCCATTTTTTCTGGCAATACCACCAGCCTCAGCTATCTCTCCTAGAATCATCTTTCTTAATATTTCTCTGAATTTCTTCACCTGGCTTTTGCCTATTCCACCTTATCTCTGATTCTCTGCCCATCCCTACACACAGTGATGTCTCCTCTGTCGTGGGAGTTACTTGGAAGCTGCAGATCCCAGAACCGGTGACAGGAACAATGCTGTTGTGAAAGGTAGGAGAGGGATTAAAGCCTCATTGGTGACTGAAGAGAGGAGGAAATAAGAAAAGACATCTTGAAGGATAGGAGAGAGGGTTTGTAGCCAAGGTTTAAGCCAAGGTTTAACCAATAGAAACTTCTGCAGAATCAACCCTAAATCTCCATCTTCCCACAACACCCTGAAGCACTTAATGCAGTCACAACTGCTGACTGTTCTCAGCACTGGGGAAGCCACATTGATCATCCATAATGCGTGTTTACATGAAAGTTATTTACACAGATGCAGAATGCAGCAGCTCATTAAATAATTTTTCATGACATGTCACTTATGGAGCAGAAGAAAATTTGGCTGCTACATAGCAGTTTCTACTGAAGTGGCTAGGACATAATGCATTGACATTCAGCAGAAGCAATCAGCTTGAGAATTTTGTATTGAATGAATTTTGAAGCGTAATTAAGCTTCCTACAGTAAGCAATGCTTGTTAAATTGTGTGTTAGTACTTGTTACTTAAAGTAGATAATACTACATTGTTTTAAACAGACTGTCTTATCTCCCCTAAAGAATGAGATTATCTCCTCTGTCTTGTTCTTCCTGGTCTCTCATGAAATACACTCTGTGTGTGTGTGTCCCTCAATCTGTTTCTCATGTGGCCTCCCATAGTAATGCTCAGATCTGCAGCTGTCAGAGCAGCAGCAGGCCAATGAGAGATAATTGTATTCTTCCCTTTCTCAGGGCCTGATCAGCCACTCTTTCTCACACAGGTTAGTTTCCCTTATTACTGGGAATTATGGGGCTGCTCTCCTGGCAGCAAGTGCTCAAGGAGCAGAAGCAGTGGTGGCACTGAGACATGGGCAGGATGCCACTCTAAAAGCGAGAGGGCAAAGACCTGCCTAGTTAACATGAATTGTTTGGTTAGTCAGGGCAGAGAGAACAAAGCCTAAGCAACTTGATGAGCAGAAATTTGCTGGAGCCTCTGTATCTCATGACTTGTTTATCTAACTGCAATGCCCATATTTATTCTTATGATCAGGGACCAGAATGTGTATAAAATGGGAAAAAAATGAAGTTTACTGCTTCTGTAAAACATTTACTGCCTTAGTATAAGATTATGTTAATGTGATTAGAATTCTCTCCATAACTAGAGTTTACATTACGGAGCACCTTAAAGCATAAATGACACTGTTCTTGATACCATGCAAATATGTATCATTTAAATGTACATTATTTGTAAGTCCTGGAGGAGCAATTGAGCCAAGAGAGCTAATTCTTCTGAGCAGGATTAGTATACCCCATGAGAAGCCACATTACAACTGATAACTTTCTTTTTTTATATATAAAAATGCAGTCGCTGTGGTTTCAAGGTACCATACATGATCCATTTTCTTACACTTCAGCTCTGGATGGCAGTCACTAGGGAGGATTTTTAATCTCATGACTTTTATTAGAACACAAGAGCAGAAGCATAAACCGCATTATTGCTGAAGGAAGTTGGTCTGAGAAGCTGTATTCCCACATGCATGAGTAAGTGAATTACAAGTTAATCCATGTGCAAAAGAGTTTTAGTGATCTCAGTCTGCCTTCTGCAGTTTCAGCTCTCTTTGGAAAAATGAACCAAACATCACTAATTTCCACTGTCAAATATTTCTCATTCCTAGACACTGTCCCTTGGCACCTCAGTAACTTTTTCATTCTTTGAGTGGATTACTGGTCACTTAGGCAACAGGCACAAGTTCCAGTGACTGTTCAGACTTGCCATGAAAACCTGCCAGCTAGTCAGTGAAAAAGTGACTTCTTCATGACTGGTAAAGGGAATGTCACATGATCTCCTTTAGTTACGTCTTGACAGGAGCTGCTAAACTGGGGAAGATCTGAAAAATAATCCAAGATTATCAAAAGATTAAGGCAGACACCGTGTACAGCACTTCTCAATTTGAGTGTTTAATATCATTATAAACTTTTCTGAAGTATAAGAGTGACTGGAGGTCAAACTGACCTTCTTTTTTGGCAACTTCCCTGCTTTCCCCAGAAATCATGTAATGTTTGATTGTTCTAGAAACTGCTTCAGCTAATAACGCAGCATATTCCATTCTTCTGCACTCTTGTAAAGTCATTGATATTTTGGTCACATTGGTATGTTCACATATGACATAGGGATTTCTCTGCAGGATCCCATTTTCAAAAGAAAAGTTAAATTCTTTAAGGCAGCATGTGTGGAAGTTCTTTGAGTAGAAAAGGTGTTAAGTTTTTCCTGTTTCAGGTTTTCAGCAGGATTTCCTATTTGGTGCTATAATCTGTCCACCGATTTTCCTCTGCATGGCATGAAAGGTGAGATACTAAAGTCATGACTACTACAACATAATTTGGTCCTGGTCAGAAATGTCTTACAGGGGAAACTGATGCTCACTGACCTAGTTTTTGCTAATGGGATATTCTGGACTCTCATGAAATTCCTGGTGCACTCTTGCATCTTCTGAATGTGTTTACTAGTAGATATCTATTTGATGAAATTTACAGTATAATTCTAACTGCCATGGCCAAGATGTTTTATCAAAATTTATGCTTCCAGAAAGCTAAAATGTAGCTATGGTCTATGAAAAACTGTCTTGTTAGCTTTTTTACAGTTGCTTCCTACTTGCCTTCATCTCTTGCTGTTGCTTTTAGGAGAAAGCATTTGAGATTGCAAGGAGCACAATATTGCTTGCACTTGTCTTTCCTTCTATAAAGGAAAGGTTAATAACATGAGTGACTGTTCAGGATTATCTGTAGCCTGACCTCTTCTTTTTCTATGGCCTTTAAAGGTTCCTTGGACTGGGTATCAACACTGGCTTCACATGTCCTCAGTTCAAAAACCTAGAATAAAGAATGCATAGCCACTGGAGGGTTTTTTGGTTTTGTTTTGTTTTTGTTTTTTTCTAAACCATACAGATATGGCCAAATTTTTACTTTGGTTTTTTTTTTTTCTTCCTGTACCTTACTGTGAAGGCATTGAATGAGATTTTCCTTTCTCTTTAGCATCAGTGTGATTTGCAGCCGGTTGGTTTCCAGTTCTTGCAAGGCTCACTCTTGAGATGATGATATGTGTGATGGTGAAATTTGAGTCAAATATTCAGAGGGATGATAGTCTCCAGCCATTTCCACAGAGGAGCCTGAGATGTTGGATGAAGCCCAGTGCAAAGATTATAGTCTTGACTGTCTGCATTGCTTATTAAGTAAATTGCTTCTTCCCAATCTAATACGAATGATGTGACTTTTTCTAGGTATACTGAAATATGTAACTGAATATATGGATTTGTGTTACCCACTTGGAGTTCTGAGCACAAAGAGAAGATTACAGTCAATGAGAGGTGATTGGGAAAGATCAGAAAGACAAAGACGTCTGCTGAAGCTCAAGGCCATCTAGATTCAGGAGGTTCTGCAGCTATGAATGAGGAGAATTATACACCAAGAAAAAAAAATCTCATGGTGTACATCCTCTTGGGAATTTCCTGAATTGTGTTTTTTTGTCTTTGCGAACTTCCCATCATATGAGGCTTCTCTTTAGCCTTTACCAGAAGTCAGCATTGAAAAGCACCTTGGAAAAGCACCATGATTTGACCAAGATTCTCAAAATCACTAAATGCCTAACTTGTCTATAATTCTTTGGGAGATAGATTCCCAAATACTTAGTCCTTATACAGTCACATTTTTGAGAAGAATAGATGTGAGGGACAGCAGATGTGTTAACCAGGTTTCGTGAGGGCCCGCTGGTAACACGGCCCATAAGGCTATGTTGCCCCACAGACCAGAAGACCAAAGATGAGAGGATGTGGGATTCTTGTTATGAGTTTGTTTATTGAGTTTGTTTATCCCTTTAAATATAAACATCCTTTTTCCATATGTTCCCAGAGAAACAGCAGCCACCCCCACAAGACCACGAGAGAACCTCACCACCTTTCTGGCAATATTCTCATGATGCTTCTGACCCTGCTGGTGGTGGAGTCCTGGATCGTGCCACAGCCCCAGGAGAATGTTTGGATCACACTTGCGAAGTCTTTGTCCATGGGCAGTGCAGCCAACCCACTTGCTTTGTGCCTGGTAGGGGTCCCCCTCCAGTCCAACAATGACTCCTTCATAGGTAAAAGGCCCAACCCTGTGGACACTTGTGGTGAGTGGGTGAGAATCCTTCCTCAGACACAAGAGAAAGCCGAAGAATTAGATCTGTTGGGGTCCTCCAGGGCTAACTATTGTGTTCAATTCAAATACAAGCCTACCATACAAAATTGGCTGGAGATGAGTCAGCAGTCATCTCTGTTCCTAAAACAAGTATTGCCAATAAAAAATATCTTTAATGTGATTGACTGGTGCAATTACACCCATGTGACACCGGCTGAATCCACTTGTCATCCCAGAGTGTTCCCTGGGGAAGTGTTTTTTATCTGCAGGGACAGGGCATGGGCTGGAATTCCATTGCACCTGCAAGGAGGCCCCTGCACTCTTGGCTTTCTATACTCATGCCAAACATAACATTAATGAAGAATTAGGAGGAAAAGAAGGAATTGACACACAAAAGAAGACAGGCTACCCAATTAGATGAAAATTGTGATAGCAAAATTATGGATTGCCCAAAGTCAGAAAGGGTCACAGCCTCCCTCTGTCTACCTTAGGTGGCTACTGCAAAGGCCCTTGGTGAGGTTTCTCACCTGGCGGGTTGGGTTAGTAAGCAGACCAGCATAACGTCCAATGCTTTAAGCAACCTCCTTGCAGATGAGGAGAGCACCAGGCACGCTACCCTACAGAACAGGGTTGTGATAAATTATCTTTTGCTTGCCCATAGATACAGATGTAAAGACTTTGAGGGTCTGTGTTGCTTCAATCTCTCCAACCATCAAGAATCCATCCACATCTGCATTCAGAAGCTGAAGGACTTAGCAACTGAGATAAGAAGAGAGGTTCCCTCAGACTGGTGGCAAAACCTAATGGGACAGTGGGGGACTCAAGGCTGGGCTGTGTCCATTTTGAAGACTGTTCTATAGGTTCTTTTTGTTGTTTTTACCATTATTTGTGCCTTCAGTTGTTTCAATTGCCTTTTGTTCAAAACCATTGGGGATGTCTTTTTAGTTAATGAACAAGGAGGAGATGTGAGCCTGCTGGATTCTGAAAGAGCCTACTGGTAACACAGCCCCTAGGACTGTGTTATCCGCCGCAGTCAGGGTAATCCAAAGTTCTCCCCCAAGACTCCCCGAGGCCTCATATACATTTATGTTAATTCCCATCTCCCAGTTGGCCTGTTGGCCTTCCTGCCCCTTTTGTCCTTATATGGAAATTCTCTGGAATGTTCTCCCCAGTTCGATGCCCCATTGGTCCCTTCTCCTTGGTCCCTCCTCCTGCCCCTCCTCATTGGTTCCCCAACCCATCCATCAGCATTGTACTGCCCCAGCTCTCTCCCTATTGGTTGTTGTAAACCCCGCCCCCCTTTGGTACTTAAGGGCCGGGTTCCTGCTTTTTGCGGTTTTTGTCACTGGACCCTCGAGTCAGCGGAATAAATCGGACCTGGAACCTACACAGAGCCCCCTGTGTGCTTCTTGCTACTGCTGTGATTGCTTCTCCCACATGCCCGTGTGTGCTGCTCACTGTGAGTGTGAGCTCCCGCATTGTCCTGCTGCCCCAGGCTGGGGAGATGCTCTCGGAAGGTTGGAGCCCAGACACCCCCAGGGCCCAGTGATAGATAGAGAAGACCTGTAGAGCACTAATGCATGCGGATGAAAACTTTTCATATTTTTGTAGGAGTCAGGAAAAACATACAGGGAATCCTCAAGGCATATTGAGCAAGAGTTCAGAAAATGTTAAGTGCAGTAAGAAAATTCCAAGAAGTATTATTATATGAGCAAAGGCCAGTCATATTTATGTCATAAGTTATATAGATCAAAGAAAAACCTTGTTTAGCATTTTCTGTCCGTATATTTCAGTGCTTTGCACCAAGACCGCCCCAAATATTTAAAAACTTGAATTGCTCCTGGGCTCCCTTACAGTCCTCAGGGCCTGACAGAAATCTTTGTGTGAGTCGGTAGGAAATACAAGAAACAAACCGACAGAAAACGTGATGTGAAAGTTTTGCATTAAGAGGATAATAATTACGTTGAGTAAAACCCACTGTCTGCTAGACACTTCAGTAGATATTTCACAGAGGAAAGCCTAGCTACAAGAAGCTCACAATCTCATGACTGCATATTCAAACTTAATGTTTTATTTATTTCCTTTGTTTTTAGTCTTACTGTGAAGTTAAACATTTTCTCAGCATAGTTGGAGGTTTGAGGTTTGAAATGCATAAATATGCATTTGAACGATAATAGTGCTTTTAGTCTAAATGCTTTTATCTCAGAAATTCAATAATAATTATAAATAAATATCTCACTGCTAGATATATACAAGTAATTTAATCTGAACAGTTAGTTTGTGGTCTTAGCTAATTAAACTTCCTTTGCTGAACTATGCCTGGAGTATATTCAAATCTGCAAAAAAGGAATAAAAGGACAGAATATCAATAATTTTGGGACCTATTTTTTCAAGGTGCCGACTCTGAGCAGCTGACAACACTGGAAATTTAGGAACAGACCGGACTTTGAAGGAATTCCATAATGCTAAAGGGGCAAAGCATTGGTTATGCTGATATTTTGTATTGTTGAATACAAAACTGTGCTCTGGGGTATTGTTAAGTTGAAGACAAACACATTCACATCTCTGCTGCAGCTCTAATGCAGCAGGGAACATACGTTTTGGTCCAGGACTTTCTGCCTTTTTGTCTTTGCTGTTTAGGGATGACAGCACGTGTTAAAGTATTACAACAATTTGGACGCTGTCTCCTTCTGCTAATATGAGCCTTATGCCTTGTTTTACCTTGTTTCAAGTCTCCATGTGAGAGTGGGGTCAGTGCACAGAGCCCATGCTGAGAGCAGTGTGCTGCCACAAGGAGGGAGGAGAACCGCAGCGCTCAGCGCAGTTGGCTGGTGGCGGCTGCAGCTGTGTCGGTGGCACAGCGGCCCGTAGAGTACAAAGCAAGGCTCTGAGAATGACAGCCTGGCCACCACTCATGGCACTCCTCTCAAAAGGTGAGCCCTAGCCCTAATCATCCCCTAACAAGCTCTTTGCAATAGATTGAGGCAGGTCTGTTATTGATTCCGAACATGTTCCCCAGTGGGGAGTTTCCCTCTCCGCTGTGTAGTCTGGTCAAATTGACAGACTTAAAAGATGTGCCTGCACTGCTGGAATGGCATTAGAAGAAATCTGGCAGTGCAGGTTGGTGCTGTTTCACCATGCATTTCAGCTTTTGTTGGTGCAGGTTCCTCCTTTACCATCCACAGTGACATGTTTTAAATTCTCAAGTGCATAATCAGGAAATCCGTTACTTATACTTGATAGAGATGGACGAAATCACAGAATCATAGAATCAGTTAGAAAAGACCTTTAAAGACCATCTAGTCCAACCCCCCTTCAATAATCAGAGACATCTTCAACCAAATCAGGTTACTCAGAGGCCTATCCAACCTGATTCTGAAGGTTTCCAGGGAGGCAGCATCTCTCACTTCTCTCGGCCACAAGTTCAAGAATTTGAACACTCTCACAGAGGAAGAATTTCTTCCTAATGTCTAATTTAAACCTACCCTTTCTCAGTTTAAAGCCAACCCTCCTTTTCCTGTCACTACTTGCCATTGCAAAAGCAGAGCAGAGGAGAATCACTTTCCTCAGCCTGCTGGCCAAGGTTATATTGATGTAGCCCAGGACACAGTTGGGTTCTGGGCTACAAACACACATGACCAGATCATTTTGAGCCTCTCATCAACCAACACCTCAAAACCTTCTCCTCCCAGCTGGTCTCTCTGCATTTGCTGCTCAGACTGTATTTGTGCTTGGTATGAGCTCATCTCTTAGCTTAATTTGCTTCAGTGCACCTGGTGTATCTGCAGTTTTGCCTGTATACACAGACACAACAGCTGATTTAGAAGGTGGATTACCTCCATTTTTTAATAAGTATTCTTTTTTATTCAGGTCTTAAATAAAGCAGTTTATCCTATGTGAAAAATAGGGATAAAAAATATTTTCTGTATTGACAGGGAACATACTTTGAACAAGATGGAATGAAAAACTCCCTATCTTTCAATCCTCCATGGAGGGAAAAGTTCATGCTTTTAAGGAATTGTGAAGCAGAGGTTTGCATGGTTGGAATATTGAATTTACAGATTTATGACAACTGTTTTTTCCTTTTTATTCCCTACACAGTGTATTTCCAAATAAATAGTACAGTGTTTTAACTTCATTATATTTCATCAAAAAATTACAATTAAAGGCATTAAAAAAAACAACCAAAAAGCTAAAAAACAAAACTGTGAGATGAAAATAAACATAATTACTGATGTGATTCATCTGACACATTTTTCATAAGAAAATCACAAGAACAAAATTGTGGAACTGAGAAGTTCAGAATAGTGTAAATTATACCTGCTTACACAATAAACAGTGCTCTCTAATACTGCACATCTTTGTCAGAACAGGACCCCACTAATTTAGTGCAGAGCACAATCTCGAAAGGTAAATATGCAGTAACTAGAGAAATGGCCATGCTTATCTGGTTTGCATTAAATCTATGTAGAATCTAAATTTATAGCAAAGTGATAGAGCACACCTTCTTAGAAAGGTGTTCAAAGCAGTATTGGCATATGCTTTTATATGATTTGTACTGACAGTTGAAGAACCAATTACTGGATACTCTCCAATTCAAAGTGTTACAAGGGAGATTATTTGTGTCTCATTCTGAAGGAAATGTCACAGTATTTGAGAACAGTGGTTTTAAGAATCATATCTACACCATACATACATCAAACAATTCAACAGCAATATAGAAAATTTAACATTAATAATTTGCTTAACCATTAATTTAATTGCTTTCAGCTGCTTACATGATGCATATTTCATCAGGAAACATATCAAAACCAAGTTATATCCACTAACTGCACTAACTGTAGCTTTTTGAAAGATTAAAGTGTACTCTAATGCTGATTCAATTCCATTTCATGAAGATGGCGTGACTGCACTGGAAGTAAGGCTTGTGTTTTATTACAAGGGAAACCAATATTTAAATTAGTTCATAAGCTCAGCATCAAAGAAAAAAGTGTTGCATGTAATGATTTGCATATTATCCTGTGTATGCATGATAGCAGCTAGAAGAAGTGCTTCAAACAAAGTCACTGCAAGATATAGGGATATAGGGTACAATCTCTCGGCAAAAGTGCCTAAAAGAAAGAGGGTGTTGTTAAGACCTACCACTAATTTTTAAAATCACTCATAGTGTGTGTGGGTGTACAACCATCAGAGACTGAGAAGTGCAAAGCTGTTTTAAGAAGAAAATTATACTTGTGGGGAGGCCATTATCCAAAGAGAATCCCATGGTTTTGTTAAATTCCTTTCTTTATTTGTAGATTCCTCAGTGTTGTGTGTTTTGTAATTTAGGAAATAGTAAAGAAATTGCACACCACCAGATGAGAAAAATCTGCCAAGAACTCAAATGTGCATGTCGATTTAGACAGAAGTTGTAAATTGGTATTTTCTGTTTCATTTTGTTAATATTATTTTAATAACTTGTATTAAAAATCAGAATACATTATTAGAGATATAGTGAATGCTAAAATTATTTATATAAGAGCTTATTGCATGAAGGAGTTGTCTAGGAGGAGTTAATTAATTATTGGTATTGAAATTAAGGAAGAATTAAGGAAAATTTTGATTCAAAATTTTGTTTCATGAGAATTTAGAAAATGTTCAGAATGTGTTTAATTTTTATGATTCTAGAATACCTCATCAGTGAATTCACATTCTCCAGCTGTGGTACTGTTATCTTCAGGTTTAGTCTGAGCACTGATTATCCAGCTGAAGGAAATGACTTCACTGAAAGAATTTTGCTTATTGCACTGTACAGTGCCTTAAGGATTTCTTGTGGTCTGGTTTACTAAGAGAAGAAGGGCTCTGGTCTTGATTTCTATTTACACCTCTCCTCAACCAGTCTTGTAATGTGAGCCTCAGCATGGGCTGATTTGGGCTCTACCCCCACTCCTGAAGACAAAACTGGTAGAGAAAACACACAGGTAACCTGAAAAATACATTGGCTTCTTGCATGAAGGTAACTAATGTCCGACTCAGTCTTTTTCTCCATGTATGTCCTTTCATAGGTGAGGTGCCTAGGATTAAGTCTCGTCCGCATGAAAAATACATTAGCTCACACTTTGACCTCCGATAATCATTAGTTTGTGCAGCAAGAAACACCATTATTTCCCTGTTCCCTTTAGGCCTAAAGGCTGCTGGAGATGTTGGTTTGTGTGTCCCAGCAGTGACAGTTTTGGTCATTTTGAGGAGCAACAAAAAGAGGAGGGGAATTGGATTTGTGGATAATGCTTCTTTATATTGAAGGAAATTCCTGTAATATTTCTAGCAATAATGTTTCTCTCCTAGGTTTTTGCTTGGAAATGTGAAAAGCAATGTCCTGGACAAACAGTTGGCTTTTGTTTGCCCTTGTTTCATCAGTAAAATTTGTACAGAAACTGAGCACAAACTGCCAAAGACTTAATATTTCAACTTTCTTAAAGGGAAGCATGAATATTTTTTGGTTGATGTCAGGGGAAAAGATAAACTTTCATTGTCATATATCTGAGATTGAATATAATCTTTTATATGTAATATTATATAAAGTTCAATATTAACTGTAATATAAGAAAACATATTTCCATAGGTCTGAAAAGTATGATTATTCTCTAAGTCATCCTTGTCCTAGGTACACATGTGCACAACTCCTGAAATTAATGTCAGTACATCTCCAGTGTCATCGCAGGAAATTTGAAAGCACCGTCTCTACAGAGACGTTTATTTTCTTACTTTTTGCTGGCAATGAGTCTATGCAGTCTATCTTATTGAAACCTAGAAGAGCAGAAAGGTATTTCAAATCCCAGGCACTCAATGAATGAGATGTGAAATGAATTTCATGTGGATCAGCCCCCCGGAGGCTTGTCACAATAGATAAGGCAAAGTGGATAGATGCTGCATTAGTTCATGTATGCTTCTGAGTAGCAGAGCTAATAACTGAATCATAATTTCACTTCGGGACACAAGGCTACAATATACTGTCCTCCTTTGATCTCTGCACCCATTCCAGCAAGCTGGGAAAATATCATAATAAAACTTTCTAAGTACATGCAAGAAGAAAACTGGTGAAATGTTATAAAATAGCCAAACCATTCCACAAGCAGCACTTATTATTAACCCCTTTTAACAGAAAAGTGCCAGGCATAGTTTTTATTTCTAGTCCTCAAGATATGTAAGTCTATTTTCAATTATTTGCATGTGGGATAGCAGTAAAAAACTTCATGTATGAAAGACTGTATTTCTTTTGACATATCCTCCCACTTAACTCTTGTTGAGAAGTTGATGTGGAGACACCTGAGCTGATACTTCAGAGCTCAGACTGCAGCAGCTCATTTATTTTTGTTCTTCATGAGAGATGAAATACGTAATGAATGGAGTAGGGCTGAGGTGCTGCTTTTCATCAGCTCTTGGTAGCTGTGTGGGAACAAGATTCAGTTTTGGCTTTTGTTAACAGTTGTGCCAATGTTAGCACTTCCAAGGACCTGCCTCCTGTTTACATCCCCAGGTAGGAAGCACCACTACTGGCAGCAAACATCAGCTTTGCAGCTGACCAAATCTGAACATTTTATGAGAGAAAATGTCAGGGAGTATCCGTTGCTCTGGTTACTCTCCCTCTACTCCAGAAGTTGTCTCCAAAATACATTTTATACTAATCCCAGGAAACTCCAATGAGCAGTTCTACCTGAGATGCTGTTTCTCCAAATTCCTTTGATTTTTAATGCTGTCTCTGTGCAAGTCACACACCATTCAGCTGCCTTAAGTCTTCCTTTACCTTTTTGAGGAAAAAAGTACACAACTGGTTACTCCTGTTATGAATTTAAAAGACTACAAAAAGCTTGCAAGTCTTTATTTGTGAGTTACTCACATGCAAGAATTTATCACATTATTAATTTTCTACAAGTTATAGATAAATTATATACTGAACATTTTAATGCCATGACTGTGATTTTGTGTGTGTGGGTGCATGGGTGTATGTATATGTGTTCATTCCAGTTGTTTTGATTCAATTCTGCACCACACAGAAAATCCCAGCACAGAATGTATTGGCAGTAATTTTAGATTGCAGGGCATTTTATAGCTCAGTATTTTGGCTGAACAAATGAAGGAGGGATAACACATAGGTTATTATTGCCTCTAATCTGAACACCCAAAAAGTGACTCCTGAGGAAATCACTGCCTTTCCAGTCAGAGGAAAAATTACAAACCATCACCACTTTTAACTGGACTCTTGCTCCGGTGAAGAAAGGGAGGGAAAACAAGATATCATCTCAATGTGTTTTTTTATTTAGTATAAATTTTCCAACTAGTGGATTCTGGAATAATCACAATCTGTGAGTCATGATGTAGACACAAATAAAATTACTTTCCAAACCATCTGCATGCATTCAAGTTAATCGAGTTCTAGTTAAGCCTTTTTTTTGTGAATGCTCCATGAAAGAGGTAAAGTGTGTTCCTTGACTCTGCGAATAAAAACACAATGACAGATAATTAAACAGTGATTTTGAGGTGAAAAAGAATAATAGATAAATGAAAATCCTTCTTGCTCTTCAGAAAATGAGGTCTGAAATGCTTTGGAAATCAAGTTCTGAAATCAGAATGCTTCA
The DNA here is from genome assembly GCA_025920805.1 of Petroica traversi. Classification (NCBI taxonomy): domain Eukaryota; kingdom Metazoa; phylum Chordata; class Aves; order Passeriformes; family Petroicidae; genus Petroica; species Petroica traversi. The sequence continues at coordinate 7,978,781 of JAHLSL010000019.1, forward strand.
TTAAGTCATAATTTGAGAGATGAACAAATTGTTCCATATCACCAGCCTATTTATTGCTAATGAGGTGATTGAAATTATAGTACCTATTGCCCACAATTTTGCTTTGGTATTATAGTGTTCTTGTTACCACAAGTTCAAAATTCCCATTTCAGAAGAAATTCTCAGATCTATCTTGATTCTTATTCTTTTGATCATTATTTGTTTCCTGGTTTGTGTTAAAGTACAGATTTTCACTGCTGTTAACTCAATTTTCTTGAGGATTTAGACGCCCTATCTCCACTAAGTCAACAGGCAGAATTCTGCTTGCCAGGTTCTCAAGTCTTTGTTTCCCAAGTCATAGTAGTTTGTTTGTTCTAAAACAAAAAAACCTTAAGGTTTTTACACCTATTTCCCATATCACTTAAAAACTTTAGACTCTGGTTAATTAACTGCTCTGTGAAGAATTTACATACATCTCTGTTGATAAACACCATTTCTGCAGTATTCTGTTTTAACAGTGAATTAAAATGAACCCGAAAGATCTTACAAGTTACAACTCATATGGAGACATCTTGTCTGTGATTATTTAAAGAGGACTTTAATGTATCTGAAGTTTGCTGTAAAGTTACTGCTTTTCATTTCTTTAATGATTACTTGGGGTCTGCAAAGAGGACGTACTTTCCTACTTATGTACTGGTATGGCCAGTACTTTTTCTGTACCCCTGTATAGATGGTACACTACACACTGAGCCCTTGGATTTGTTCCTTTATTTTTAAAATTTAACCATTTTTTCCCTAACCATCACTAACATCACTATATAAGCCATCACTATACAAGCTTATTCATTTTTCACTAATCTAGATGTTGCACTGAAATTAACTCCCTAAAAAGTTTCTGTCACCTCTCTGTAAACATCCATTAACTAAAATGCTCACAAGCAGGTAGGCATACAAATACATAAACAAAGACCCTTTGAAAACAAAGTGATTCTTTCCTCCAAGAGAATTTTCTTCAGTTTCTCTACTTGAAAGTTAGGAGATGCAAACATAATTAAGGGATGAGCTAAATAGAATGAGTAATTAAGATCATTTGTTGTCCTGAGGCTGAGCTCTCCTGATGACCTGGGTGACCTGGTTATGAAGTTTCATGTTTTTCAAAAACCAGGTGTTTCTGTGCTCATGGTGCTAAGGAGAGGATTCTTATGATTCATGGGTTACTGTCACCGTGCGTGCCTGCTAATGGAAAACACACAGGATACAAGCAAATGTGCAGTAGCTTGGGTGCCTAACAGCTTGGAAAACAGCCATTCACTTGTCAAGTTCTTCATGGAGAGTAGCTGGAAGCCCTGTCAGCCACACTTTATTCTCTAATGTACCTAACCTTGTTTCATTGCTGCTTCCTCAGATAGACAGGTACAGCTCAGCTTGAATCCTAGGAGTTTTCTCGTTGTTGTTGCTTCACATTGGAGGGTTTTTGTGGTTTTTCTTTTAGTGCAAACAAGCATATCATCACTGTCCTTTTTCCATCTCTGGTGCACAATCTAAGATTACTGGGATAGTGTAAGTGATACAAATCATTTTACCTTGCTAGGAATGAGTAAGAAATGTCTGGACTTTAAATCAGACATGTGGCAGAAGTATAGAGCATGCATGCTGCACAGGATGTCCTGAGGGCTGTGAGATCAATTCAGCTTTGCTCAGCCGTGTCAACAGCGACTATCTAAAGATGCTGACAAGGCTCAGCTTGATAGGTTGAGGAAATTTAACTGCTTTGATAAGGTTAAAGGGGGAATCCAGGCAAGAATAGAAAACAAAACAAAACAGTGTTTAGAAGCTTGACTGCACACAGCAGCAACCCATTGATGACTGACAATACAACCAGTGCAAATTACCTTTCCTCCAGAAAAAAAAATTAACAAGTGCAGAAAAGGAATCAGCTGGTCTCTACAATCCTTCCTACGCTATCTGGTGTCAGAAAATGGCATCAACAAAACCAATTACATTGCTATTCCTGTCTGTATCATAAGGCCTGCCAGTGTTATGGGGCTGAGAGCTTCAGAAGAGGCTGCCTCCAAAATGCAAAATTTTATCCTGAGTTAAACTTTTCTACTGGAGAAGTACTCAAAAAATAGGCTTAGGGATTTAAAAACCTTTTTTTTTTTTTTCTGTGTAAGAATTAAAGTAGTGGCTTATCACCAAAAAAAAGATGATAGAGTTGCAGGGTAAAATTGGAAGCCCACCTAATCAGTGCAGGGGTCTTCATAGTAAGACCTTTGAAAAATTGGTTCAAATCCATTTATGTATGTACACAGTTCAAGTATGCTCTTGAGTAATTTGAAGAGTGTATTGGTTTGTCAGGCTATTGACTTATTTTTTAAATGAAAGTTATTTTTTTCTGAAGAAATTGCTTATACAGTGTTACTCTTGAAATTACCTTTGTCTGTGTTCCAACATCAAAAGAAAAACTATGTTCTAAAATTTGTATTTTTTTATCCATCCACCACACAATGTAACACATACACAGGCATATTAGGCATCTGCCATTAACAATTAAAGGAATTAAGCCGGTCCAGAATGTTTCATTTTTTTCAGTTTTCACCAAAGCTTGTATCCTTTGGACTGTTTCTAGGTTTTGTGGTCTGCAAAGAATAACAAGCAGAGAAACCATTTGATGCTTGTCACAGACCAGGTTGGCGTTTGAGAGTTCTGACACTTTTTCCTTGTCTGACAGAATATGGTACATGGAGAAATGCCAACCAAGAGGAGGCTGCTGAGATTTACGAAATTGCCAATTAAGTGGGAAACAAAGTTAAAGATCAAACCTGTTGCTAAATTCAAGAAGAATTGAGTGTTTAGGGGGATTAAATGGAGGAAAAAGTAGTGCTAGGAGAAGTGCTAGGAGAAGTGCTAGGAGAACCTCAAGATAGGCAGGAAGAAATTTTTAGAGAGTTTCTGGAACACTCAAGTAGCTGTAACTCAACTTGGAATAACTAGTATAGAATTGTGGGCAACGCAATATTTTCTGGCGAGAAAAGTGATGAAAACCTGTGTTTTTGAAACTGTACTGGACTGGACAAAATTATGTCCACTGGAAAAAATATGGTATGGGTAGAGATTCAGGGATCCATGCTAATCTCTTTCAAATAGGTCTATGATGTGAAAATCTTTGTGAATCTAACAACCTCAAGTATTGAAAATGTAGATTATTAGATCCTAAAAAAATAATCCGAGTTTTTAGGCAAAATTATGGATTAGAACTAAAATGCATAGGATCACACAGCTCCATATTTTGTTCAATATTATGTTTCTAGAAACAGCCAAATCAGAGACATTTTAGAGTTATGATAAAATGTCATTAGTTATGCTGGTTATAATTTGGGAGAGGGTTCTTTTACTGATACAAGAGGTTGATGTAGTGTTTTTATACTGAACTATCAGCTTAAATTCATATGGTGCATACCACCAGCCTATTCAGACTAACTTTGATAGAAATATTTAGAAGCTTGCTTGGTTCATTTTTTACTTAAGGATTAATGTTTATTGCCTTCTTTTAATGGACATTGTGGCATAGGAGGGGTGATTTTAATTCGATACATTTTCATTTTGGTTAGATTTTTTTCTAGAAACTCTGAAGCAAAGCAGGTGGCATTGTTCCCTGGAGGTCTAAGAGAACCAGAAACTGAAGTTAAGCATGATTTAGATTTGTTAGAATAAATTTTGGGGAACATTGCTCAAAAGGGAATTATTCTTGCTTTGTTGTCTTCAGTCTAAAAGTTGCAATGGTTCATATATTGCACAAAGTGAGTGTATCTCTCAAAAACAATCACTTTGAAAATATTGTTATTTTATTTTGTAACAGAGTGTGATGTTGGCCAGAAAGCAGGCTGGGGGTCAAGAAACAGGTGCCCTTGTAATTTGCATGACAACCTTGCCACTACTTAAAAAACCAAGAGATGTTTACAGCCATTTCAGGGAGTGCATCTTATAGGAAAGCTTGGCCCTGATGCCGCATCTCTTTTTGTTGGGTAACATTTCAGGCAGCAGGAGAGTTAAAAAACTGACCAGAATATGCTGTGACCTTGTCCACCAAGGTTCTTGAACAAGTTTTCTGTAATTTCTCTACATTGCAATGATTTTTCTTATATGAAGATTCTGATGTATCACTTAAATGTCCTGAACATGAGCCAGTCTTGTCACCCAAGAAAATACTGATGGGGCCTGCATGTTTATCAAAATGCTTATATTTCATTTGGTCCTAAATTTCTTGCTACAAAAAAAGAAAAATTATGAGGAAAGGGTAATTAGTCCATGTTTCTTTTGTTTGATTGATTTAAATTCTTACCGTTTCCATGTCAAAATACTGCATTTATATACTGGTCTCATTAAATTGTTTTTCTTTGGGTACCACGTATTCTTATGTTGACTTCCCATAATATTAACCACTGAAATAATGGTGCAATTAAGACTTAGTGTTGACTCTTCAAAAATGTTTCAATACTCAAGATTCCATCCCAAGCTGCCACTGGTTTTATGAATATACTTGCTTAAACAACTTTATTGCTTTGCCTGTGATATTCCTCTTGCAAAATGCAGATAATGATGACTGCCTCTTTTGCTGATGCTATATTGGAGCATGATAACGTACATACATACTTTAAAAATACCAAAAGTTTGGCATTCTCACAGCTGAGACATTCGAGGCGAAAGTTGAATTTAAAATGTAAAAATCAGTGAGGAAATATGGCTGGAAACATATTTAAACACACTTACCTAAAATATAACATGCAAAACTGCTGTCTGGGTTTTATTCTCTGAGATTTTTACCTGGGACCCTGGAGATGTGCTTCAGGAATTTCTGCTTCTGAGAAGAATTACATTCTGAGAAGAATTACATTCTAGATGTAATCCCAATGTCTTTGTCTTGATATGTGTAATTCTATAGAGATATGAGTGCATGTACAGCTATCAAAATTTATAAAACTAACTGTCAGGAGCAGGGAGTGCCAGTAACATCAACAAACATTTTTGTTTTGTTTGTATAATCCTTTAGACAATCCTTGCTTATTTGTCCAATCCTGTGCATTTTTAGGGCTCGTATAACACTTCTCACTGTAGCATTCCAGCACTGACATGTCCCATTAGTTTTAAATGACCAGTTGTATTAGCATTATTAAAACTTGGTACACTTTTGTGGGAACCCATCTTAGCCTTCTTTTAATTTTAATTTATTTAGCACAGATGACGAGGTTTCCGTAACTCTTGTTTTTTAAATCTACCAACTTTTTTTTCTCTAAGTCAAGATTTCTTAATTTCATGGTGTTTTTTCTATTTTCTAGGCTCATGTTGATTTGGTGTAAAATCAGATAAATGGTGCATTTTTAGAAGTCAAAGATATTTAATTTAACATTGTTCTTTGCCTAGATTCCACCTCTCCTCCCACGCTATGTCATTGTTTTGAGTAGATGATTTTAAGAGTGTCTTGAGCTTCCTAGTGCAGCAATTGTTCTTTTGGATGATGCAGCTCAACTCAGAAAGGTGTGAAACTGCCATTTTAAACAGGCATCAGCTACATGTGTATCCATGAGCTTTATGAAAACTCTGGTTGTTGCATGCCAGATAATATATCCAGGAGGAAAACAACATGAAAACATTGCTTCAATGATCAAAATGGAAAAGATGAATAATGACACAACACTGAGAATTTGCGATTATTGAACCAGTAACAAAGCACGCTTCTCAGTTCTCCTCAAACAGACCCTGTCAGGAAAACAAAGCAAGTCAAAACCAAGCAGCACAGAAAGGTCTTCTTTCTCCCAGTTTTGATCCTTTGCCTGCTACTTTGAAGAGTGAGTTGCATAATAGCTTGAACGAACTGTTAGCATATTAATTATTTAAAAGGTCATCAGTGCATGGGAGAGCTAAGCTAAAAGCTAGAAAAGGTTTTTCAAATCAAACAGAAAAGGCAGAAACAAACTACATGGAAACCCATAAAAGATAGCTGAAGTGGAGGAAGAAATCTTATGGAAAAGTCTGCAAGAGACCACTGCCCTTTGCTCGTTCACTTGCCTGTGGCATTGAAGAGCTACTTTGGATCTAACCAGGTTTACAGTCTCAGCATTCATATTTCCTTATTTAATAGAATATAACTTGTTTAAATTTTATCTATCCATCTGCTGAGCCATTGATTTAATATCCAGTTACCTTTGCTAATTTTAGAAGCCGTATGGTAATGTATTTTTCTGAAGAGGAAGGATGACCTATAATTTTGACTTCTGTCAGAGCATGTGCCAGTTTTAATTAGAAAGCAGGAGTTAGTTCAGAGACCAAGGTATTCTACACTTCTAGGAAATGTAAATTAAATTGAAAAAAAAAAAGGAAAAAAAAAAAAGAAATGGGCTCTAACTACTACTGACAGAAGAATGTTCAAATGTTGTAGAACTGAATTTCCATATTGCCACAAAGTTGATGGCAATCCTTCTCTTAAGTAGATTTTCTGCAAGAATAAGATCATGTTTTAAGATAAAAGTAGGGCAGCCTGATACTCTGAAATACCTCAAAACCATAGAGAAAGAAGTTTACATAGTGCTTGATAGGACTTGCTAAAGACAGTGCAAACAAAGAAGTATTAGAAACTCAAAGTATCAAATACAAGTATGGTATTACAAACACAGTTGCATAACAATGGTAGTTGAGCATGCATATGTGTGAGATTCCAGTAATTTCCTTTCTTAGCAAACCCTACAAAATAAGTTTTAAACATTATTTGGTTTCCCATTAGGACTTAAACACTATTTTACTGAAAGAGAGGCACAAAACTTATCTGTGTTTTCCTAAGGCTTTGACACGTTTCAGGTAGTTCTAATAGAAAGATTTAAGCAGTCAGTTCAAGCTAAACCCATTCCTAGAGCTCCTCCACAGGCATGGATGCTCAGCATCCTTACTTCAAGTCTGGCCCATATAACTGTCACAGACACTTATTTTCTTCCTGAATTTGTTCCTGGAGAAGGAAATGGCCAGTGGAGAAATATTTCCCATAAGAATTAATATAAATGCAGGGGTAGGGGAGAGAGGGATGAACAAAAGGTGCACATTATTTAAGAGAAGGATGATGAGGATGGGAAAAGCAGGAGCAGGGCCATCAGCTGGATTCTGAGCAACAGAGTTTTCTGAGCAGATCACAGAGCTGAAATGTCTCAGATGCTTCACCTGTGAGACTGAATACAGTGTGAAACTTTCAGAATAAGTATTTTTGGTGTCTCTAAGTGCATTATGGCATTTCCATAGTTGTTATCATCTTCTTCAGATGAACCATGAGTAATTAAGGACAGAAAAACAGGGTAATGACAATGATAACAAACTAAAACAATAGTGAGAGACGTCATTGATATTGGGGTGCTGTTGCAATGCAATTGCTTGTCTGTGCTCCTCTCTCCAAATATAAGCCAATTTAAAGCTCTATTTTACTCTTGTACATGCATTGCAGAATAATAACAATATCTGATCAGGGAAGGAAATCAGTTCTCCATCCTTTTCAATTCAGAGAACTAAACACAATTAATTTTCACGGTCTTCCTGTTTCGGAGAATTACCTGGGTCGTCCCTTTGCAGATGGGGGTGTCAATAGAGGACTTTTGCAATAGATCTGGGCACAAAATCCCACCAAATCTTGTATGGAGTCACTTGACTTATCCAGGTGTTAGGTCCAGGGGAGTATCTCATATGCAGGTCTCCGGGGAGATAACCACAGTAGTTTCATGAGAATTTTTAGAAATGGGCTTGAAGAGCAAGTTGGAGTGAGTATTGCAGAGAAACGAAGTGCTATGTGGGAAGTGGAGAGTGAGGAAAGGCTGCAAATGTCACCAGAATGGAAGCATGATGGATGAGGCATGGGAATTTGATGGAGAGTTTGAAGAAACATAAAGGAAAATGCAAATTTCCTTATTTGCACCTGGGTTCATACTATGGTGGGAATCCACATCTAATACCCCCCAAAAATGTCCTGCCTTTTAATTAAAAAATGGCACACAAGGTCAGAGAGGTGTTGCCCTTTACCTCTCACTGTTTTGCAATGAATGACCTATTGGAAGATATAAGAAAAGTACAGAGATATTTATCTCCTTACAACCCATGTCTTAATCCTTCTATCATAGACTATTGTGCCCAGGGTCTTATGAATTTCTTTTTCAAGGTGAAGCTGCCTTTCTTACAATGAAATTTAAAAATAGTCATGAACTACTTACATTTCCTCTCTGCTAAGCAGTCTTGCACAGCTCAGTAGGGTCAGTGGGGTCATATTTTCCAGGTTCTAAGAAGAAGCTTGTTGTGCACAGATTTTCTGCGGTTAAAAATGAAAACCTTGCACCTACATCTGGATTGCAGAGCAGGTGTTTTATTCAGTTCATCCCATACTCCCCAGTCTCCCAGCAGTGCATGAGAGGGGAGTGCAACAAAGGTCCTTTCCCAGCTGCTATGCCCTTCCTCAGGGAAATCAGGACATAGATAACAATGCACACCTGGGACTCTCCTGGCACAGGGACAGCATGTGGCCAGCAGATACCAAACATCTCATGGGACAGGCTTAACAGGGAGTGAATGAACCCTGCACTGTAGTTGTGCCCCTGTGACTTTGTATGATTTCAGACTTCTGCTGATGTAGCTTTGCTGTTTAAAGATGAACATGATCCTACTGTATACCTGCCTTGCCTTCCTTCCAGCTCAATTCCCTGCTAGACTCGTGTTGCAGGAACTTTATTTTGTTCAGCTGAAGCAGGTGTTCCAACAGTTAAATCAGAAATCTCCTCTTGTAGTGTGTGATCATTTCTCTGTGTCTGCACAGAGGTGTGCATACACACCCCTGTAAACCTGCTCTGTCAGGCACACAGACACTGTCCCTCTGTCGCCTCACACCTCAGCCTAAACTTGCCTAGAGACCTGCATCTCACAGCCTCCAAAATGAGATAACACACAGGATATGTGGCAGAAATAAGCAGTGGCAGAAAAAGACTTGCCCATTTGTGAAATATCAGAGCAGAATGATACCTGGATTGGCCATCTGACCCCTGTTGACACTTCACAGTTTTGCAATAAATGTTTGTGCCTGAAAAATATCTCTCTGCTAGCTTTTGTTTCAGATTTTAAAAAGGAACAGGAGAATTTGGGTTGCTCCTGATTGTCTCCACAAGTCTATAACTGAATTTTCACAGGAAAAGCTGCCAAGTCTGGAAAAAGGTATTTGTTTCTTGACATTTCTGTCAACACTTGAATTCCTGCTGCAGCATATACGACCAGCATTTTCCATGGGAAGAGAGGTTAACTATTGTCTAGGGTAGTTCAAGAATGGAGTATGCTGTGCCAAGAGGGATGCTGAGAGATGAAATGGCATTGAATAATTACACGTATGTTGTAATTTTACAAAAAGCAATAAAAAAGTAGACATGCTCACCGAGGACCATGCCTTGTGGACCTTCTGTGTAATGGAGATAATTAGGAAAAACTGTGAAGAAAGAAAATTAATGACTGATCAATTAACCTCCCCATTGTTATCAAAATGAATTGCTCAAACCAGAGTTACACTCAGTGCAGCAGCTGCAGGTAACAACTATTTCATATTCAGCTTGCCAAAGACCTGTGAGGGCTGGGGCTTCAGAGGCACCTCTGGAGCTCTGAGCACCTTGAAGGCCAGGAGCAGTGGGATGTGTGGAGGTTGCAGAGCTGATGGCAGCCAGCAGCTCAGGACAAGATGCTTGCTTCTGGGTCACCTGGCTTTTAAAACACAGCACAATTTTCTGCCTCTGAGTTGATTTACCTTATGCAATTCAGGAGAAACATGGTCTCAGAGACCTATTTTGGTTTCTAAGTCCCCTTGAGAGGCAAAATTAGAGACCCTGGTTTTTTAATTTTTGTTTCTAAGCAACACTTTGTCCACAAATCACCTCAATACTTCACAGGCTGTGAAGGTCTGAGAGCTAAAAAATATTTATAGTCCCATTATATGTAAACTAAAACAACCCAGAGGTTTCTTTAAGCATCATACAGATTATTTAGGGGAGAAATTCAAATTTCAGTATTGCAACTCAGCTGGCCTAACACGGAGCATTTTATTTTCTGTAAGAGTTGTATCTGGCTGCATATTCTAACAATCCACATTTTGATGCAATAAGAGCTAAACCAGTGAGTTAAAAATGGAGATGCTGTAAGTTATGCAAGGATTTCTGGTCATGTGGACATCAGGTCTCTGCTCCCTGATTAGCTATGTACTGGCTTTGAACAGGACCAGGAGAAAATTGGGATTTCTGTGGCATTTTTCTGGCTAATAATGCTTTGAGTCCTACTGATGAAGTGTTATAAAGGAATGGTGAATTTGTTCAAAACTACTCCTAGTTTTTAGTGGGTTTAGTAGTACAACATATTTAGGAAGGCAGTTTTTACATTGTACTTAGAAACTTTTGATATACAAGGCTTAGGGCTCTGGAGAGAAGAAATTAAGACCTCAAGTATGTAGGCAAAACCACCATCTCTAGCTTTATGCTGTCCTAGCAATTGGCTCCTTGTTTGTCCTGGCACAAGGTTGCTTGTAAATTTGTTAACACAGTATGGTACAGAGATGCCTATAATTCTGGTTTTGAGTATTTTTCACCTTTGCCCTTACTCACAATGATTTTCTTTGACTAACAGAGCAGACAATGACTCATAGAGTGCAAATGAATACTACACGGTGCTGTCAGGCTTTTGGTATGTTCACCAGAGTAGAAAGTCAACTTTTCTTTACCTTCAGCAAGCAAAGGAGCCTAAAAAGCTGCAAAAAAATACACAAGCATACACATACAACTCCCATCTCCAGAGGAAAAAAATAAAGAATAAAAATAAAGAAAAAAAATAAAGAAAAAAATAAAGAAAAAAATATAGAGAAGTTTGCTGCTTTCCTGCAACAACCGTAATTCTTTCTTGTTTTTCAGTTTCTCCAGGAGAATTTTCTCTCTCTACATATTCACAGGACTCCAGGGTGTTCTCACATATATCTTGTAAAGGATTCAGGCCAGAAAGAGAGATTAAATTTAGACATGGTAAACTAATCTTCTGGTGATACCTACCAAATGTGGTAGTGACTCTGTTTAGCTGACACCTCCTGCATAGCGTGAAGGGGTGAGGAAATACTCTTTCCCTAGAGAGCATGTCACCAGCCACAATGGGAGCCTAAGTGCTTCTTCTTATTTGGATTTTCATGTAATAATCAAGATTTTATGAAACCTCTTCATTTCAACCCTCCCAGTTTAATTCAAACTTTCACAATTACTTAGCCACGTGATCATAGTCAAAATTGAACCACTTCCACCAAACACTTTTCTTTTGCCAGAATTCCAGGGATAGAAATGTGCCATCAGAGTTTTCACAGGCAGTCTTATTCCCTGGTGGTGTGTTTCTGCTCTTTCAAAGGCAATGTGACATCAGTCCTGAAAGCTATTGCTTAGGAACCATTGATAAATATGGTAATCTGTGTGGAAGAGGTGATCTGAGGATACTGTAAGCCTGAAAACCCAAACCACTCCAGCCTTTGAGTACTGCAGTAGGAGCACAGAACTAAATTATGAGTGTACACTCCATCTTTTCTAAATACAGTATTGTTAATGGGTTGATGCTGCTGACGTTTCTGTCTGTTCACATTGCTGACATGACCAGTCTGCAGCAATGTGTAACAACAGAGAATTCTTGGCCTCTCTTCAGTTCATAAACCTTTTGTTATATGCCACCTGTCACCAGAGTTCAATTAATTTAGTCTGCTGTTAGTAATGTGTGATTTGTTTTCACTGGTAGCTGGAGTGCTTAGTACAGATAGGCTGCTTTCAACTCTGTTCTGTAACTTAACAGCTGCTCATCTTAGAAAGGAGCAGGGGTATGTTAAACTAATCATGGTGCCAGCTTTTAGAGAGTTGTAGATAGCTCAAATTTTTTTTTCAAGACAAGATCCATCACAAGCCACTCTTGAAATCTATAAGCATGAAAATTTTCTGCAACATTCTTTAGCCTGTAGTCAGAAGAAGCTTACACTTTCACAGTCCTAATTTAATTTTGCCCTTACATGCTTGTCCTTGTCTGGCTTTCCCAATAAATTCCTATCTGCTTTAAGTATGTACATTTTTCTTGAGTGATGAACGCAGGTTGGCCAGGCCGATGAAAATATTTCTAAAAAAAGCACAGAACAGCACCGTTATTATGATATTTTTTTATTTGTGAAATTCAGGAATTCTGCCTAAATTTTCACTCATTTTTTCATTGCAAGCACTTATTTCTGAGCCTCCTACCTTCTGGCACTTAGAAGGTCCTCCTGGAATTTGGCTCATTGAGACCCATGTTTCATTTCCAATCCTGAAGCATACAATTAAACCTAGTTATGCTGCTTTTTCAATTCCCCTTTATCTGAAAACTCTGAATCAATTTATATTTCCTTGATTCTCTCTCTCCCACCCATAACTCCCTCCTTTAGCTTTCTGCAAAATTGATACTCTTTGTGTTTACCTCAGATGTGTGCCTGTTTTTGTTGTGTAATTTAGGCTTTGGGAAAGATGTGAGTCTTCTGTCATCTGGTTGCCTCACATCAGATGAACTATTATGCTGAAAGCCATCTTGAAGTAGTGATATTTAACTTTAAGTTCAGCATGTAGAGGAGTCTAAACTGTGTTACAGCTGCACACACACACACACACACACACACACACACACACACACACACACATGCACAGCCTATCTCCAGGGTAAGAGAAAAAAGTGGTGTAGAGCCATTTAACTCTTGGTGTTTCATGCATAGTTACCTAAGGAAACAACTGTTTGAGTCTCCTGAAAGGATTTTTACTGAGGTTTCCAAAGTCAAATACTTTGAGGAAACATCAGATTTGATGAAAAGCCAGAACGTGTCTGAATACATGTATGTCTTCCATTGCCTTAAAATATGTGTAATAGATAAACTTGATAATGCAAGGTCTCTGCTCTGGTCAATGAAGGGGTGAATTATGCCCAGGGAATTAGGCAGGAAAGGCTTCTGAAAATAGCTCTTACATGTAAGATGCTTGCTGATGTATGGCAGAAAGAAAAAGTCCTCTCTTGAGTGATGATGGGGCTGCAGCTACACAGTCATGCAGCTTTCAGTGCTCCCTTGGAAACTTATCATTTACCAGGGGCTCTGAAGTCAAGCTTCCTAAAACTGTCCAAAATTCAGAGCCGAAATTCTCTGTGCATTCAGTAGAGAGAGGTGGTGGTTGACAGACAGATCCAAAGACAGATGTCTGCATGTTTGAATAATTCTCGGTATGTGTTTCTCACTTCCTGGGTGCACAAATTTAGCCTCTAAGGCTATTCCTGGGCCCAGCTAAAAACAGATTTGTTGTCTGAATGCATAATGTGCTACAGAAAGCTAAATCCTGTGAATAACCAGACTTACATATTTTAAATGCGACTTGAAATCAGCAGATACAATTCCACATCTGAACAATTCCATATCCACCACCTTACCTCTCCCAGGGCTACAGAGATTAAAGCACTGCTACTTGCATGTGGCAGAAGTGAACTCCATAGAAAAGTCTGTGCTGAAATACCCACATCTCTAAACAGAAGAACTGAAGAGCATGCAGTATGAGCCACAGGACCACACAGTGCACAATAAAAAAAAAAAAAAGAAAAGAAAGGCAAAACAAAAGAAATATTGTTTATTTGCTATGAGAGAGGCCCTGGGGAAGGAGTGAAGGAGTGTGCAGCAGCACTAGTGTTCATGAGATAAGTGGGCCACAGGCAGGAGGCATTCTGGCTGGCATGTAGTCCTGTAAGAGGGGATGCAAAACAGAGGGAGACTCTTCGAGCAGTGGCAAATGTCTCCACCCAGAATCTATTTGCTTTGAAGGTGGGGATGGCAGCATTCACAGGACATCATGGTCTAGCTGGGTTCACAAGTAGATGGATAAAATAAATGGTTAGATGATGGGTCATATGAGGCAGGCTCTAAAAGATTCACTCTACTGGTATATCTATAAGTACCTTCTATAGTAGGAATGTATCTTGGGGACCATCCTGTTATCTTTATTGATGTTTTAGATTAGATGTTGGCATGTACTCTTATCATGTTTGCAGTTCACAGAAGATTGGAAAGGACTGTTTGATACACTTGAGGGTAGAATTGCCATCCACAGGGACCTAAATAAACTGACAGGAATCTTATGAAATTCAGCAAGGACAAATATACAGCTCTGCACCTGTGAAGAAAAAACCCTGCCATCAAATATAGTCTGGGGACTGACTGCCTGGGGAGCGTCTCTGCAGGAAAGGATCTGAGGATCCTGGGAAACATCAAGCGGAGGATGAGCTACCACTATGCACTTCCTGCAAAGAAGCCCCAAAGTATCTTGGGTTGCTTTAACAAGAGCACAGGCTCTGTCACAGTAGCTTCAGGAAAGTAATTATACATTTCTACTCAACACTCATTGCACTACATTTAGAGTACAGTGACCTTCTCTGCTCTGCCCTGCCCAGTGGAGAAAAGACATTGATAGAGCAGAGGGAGTTCAGCAGAAAGTCACCAGCTGGGACTTCAGCACACACCCTGTGAGGAGGAGCTGAGGGAGTAGGACTGGCTCAGAGTGCAGAAGAAGCAACTTTGGGAGCGCTATCAGAATCCCCTCCATGAGGCTCCTATGGGAAAGGTTGAGGCTAGATTTAGGGAAACCGTTTTTTAAAAAAGAGGTAGTGAATCAGGTTGCCCAGAGAGGTTGTGAGCAACCACATCTTGTCCTCCTTCTTTCAGTTGGATGGGAGACTTTCTGAGGTCCCTCATGATCTGAGTTTTCCCATCAACTTATGGCATAAGGAATGCTAAAGTCTGAAATGGCATTGAATAGCATTGGTATGTGAGTACATGATACATAGGTATGTGAGTAAATAAAAACTCACAGAATAATGAGGATAAATCCAAATTGCCACTAACTCACTGAGCACTATCAATGCTCTGCTCTGAGGAAGATCTAGGTCCAATGCAAAGATACAGCACCCAGATATCTAAGTCCTGGGTAATAATGAATATTACCAAAATCACAAAATATTGGTTTCATGAGCGGTCTGAATTTCATTATTTCCTGACTTTGAGACACTTGACTTTTCAGCCTTAATATCCTTTTAACACAGTTTTCATGTAATAGTCTATAAACAACACATGAGGTTTTACACTGAAAATGTGTTTAGATGTTTGCTTTATCATTGTGCAAGAGGTTCCTCTCCTTGACAGATTGTTGCGCCGATATGGCTTGCTTTCTTTGCACTTAATCATGCATGAAGCATAAACAGGGTGAAGGGTGTTTCATTTCAAAGTCTATGAATGGTAATCTAGCTGGCTGCTGTGCTGGCCAAGTGCATTAGGATGTTATGCAGTCTGTTGGTTCAAGTGGCAAGCTTGTAAGTCCCAGGAGATAAATGCCCATATTTTTTGTCCTCATGTTGGTCTCTGCCAACTGGGCCTGTGTCAGACTGTTTTTGGACAGATCAACCGATCAATGCTCCTGTATTCTTACTTAGATCAATCATCTTTTCTATTATGAGCCATGTCCCAAAGTCCCTGTCTACACAAAACTGTCATTGACATCATCAGGAGCCCTCGGGACAGCAGGGATTGATAAAACAGTAACTGTTAAAAATAAGGACTGTTTCAATAAAACATAAAATACAGCTCTGTATTTAAACAGAAGGTCGCCTGGTACACAAGTAAGGAATTTACCCGGCCCATATCTTTCTGTACTTCAGCAGAATCTCTGTTGCTGGTAGTCTCTGCTCCCCTTGTCCCTGTGTATACATGGAGCTGGTGTAGCCCATTCTTCTGGCTAAGGAGGTGGATATACAGCATGGCTATGAATGCTATGTTTCATACAATTACTTCTTCATACAGTAAATAAGGGTTACCTGTGTGTGTCTGTGTGTGTGTGTGTGTCTCTAGGTATGCATGCATATGTGTGCAATATGCTCCCATCCTGCAAGATAGGTACACCTCTGCCAAATTGAAAGTACTGTTTCTTTTCTGCTTCTTCATCTGCTGACACAGAGCATCAGCAATGACATGGTCAGGGTTTTCAGATTATTATAAATTATCCTCCTCTTCTGTGACAAAGTCTCTTAACTTACCAAAAATTTTTTACACTGGAAAATATTATTTGTATCCTGTCCATTCCCATCTCCTCTTATTTCAACATACCAGAAAGATTCACCTATCACAACAAAATATCTATGTTTTTAAAATAAGATTTTTAATATGAAAGCATTATACTTTTGTCACATTCTGCTCCCACTGGTTTTGAATAGAAATATTGTCAGGGAATGAACCTGTACTTGGGGGATTTAAAGCAGCAGATTATGTCTCGTGAGTTTGCTATCAGATGTCACAGAATCATTGTCACTAAAATAGATATATTCTGTTCAAATTGGTACCTAAAAATAGCATGAAGAAGTCTTTCTCTATTTGTTTGCCTGTTCTCCAATGCTAAGATTTTCAAAATCATTGTATCACAACAATTGCAGTACACCCTTCTTACCCAGTACGTGCCTTCCAACAAGGCCAGAAGAAGGAAGAAAGGTGGAATTTAGGAACAGAGCTGCATTTTTCTAATCTAATTGCTGGTGACAGAAGGTCTCCTCCATCAGTAAAGAAGTATGATGCAGTAGTTGTTCATCAGCTTTAATAGCCTTCCCCACTCACTTTACATTTCAAAACACGACGTACTTTTGACAGCTGGGACCAGTGGTTGAGGAGCTGTAAAAGTTGCAGTGATATGACCATGCACTCACTGGTTTAAGACGTATGCATGTATAGGAATTGCCATCTTAACTGCTGGAAAAAAAGTGAACCAGCCATTTCCAGCGCTAAAAATATGGTTCTCTGTAACTTGAACAGAAGGACTGCATTTGGGAGCTGGAGAATGTAAAAGCCATATAATTTAAGGATCAAGAAAAGAACAGGAATTAAAAATCCAATATGACAGGTGACATATGGACACTTCAATAGTCATAGTTAGAACATAGGAATTAAATTATGATTTAGTAACACTATTTTTGAGACATACAATTTAGTATAAAAATATTGTAGCCGAATACCAAATTATATTTCTGGAATTAAACATTTTCCTGACTTCTTCTGAACACAAGGCACATTATTTATTAGGTTTTCTCAGAAGTATAGACATTTAACTGCTCATCCCTATTGAATAGTATGTTTCATTTAGTACTTAAAGAGCCTACGTGCATGCAAAATTGATAACTACAACTGGGTTCACAAGCTGCTCAGAATGCAAAGATGCCCATTTTTCATGTTCAAATGTCAAGTGGAACCCAAAAAGATGCATTTTATGTATGACAGGTGCACACAGTCAGATTTTACAGATGTGCCTGAGATCTCATGCTTTCAATAATTTGGCATCTCTTCTGCAGTAGATACAAAACAGATCAAAGGATCAAAGATATCAAATGTTGCAGGTTACTGAAATACAATCATCTAGTTTCCAATGCTGCAAATACTCTCTTGAGGTCCATGTATATCCTGTAAAAATTGTTTGCCTCAACATGAGTTCAGTTGACACAGCCCTTTACTTGAAAGGTAAGATTTAAATAAAAAGCTATTTTGTTTGGTAATCCTTTTAATGATTTCTAAAAGTCCTTGGACAGCTGGGTTTTCTAAAGAGCTACAATACACATAATACAATCTTGTGTAATGAGCAAGAAAGTACATTTTTCAGTATTAGACCTAAAAGTGTAGGGTTTTTCATTAGATTGTTTCTAGCTGTTTGTTAGAATACAATTTGGGGATAAATGTCAAAGGGATAAAGGAAAAACATTTATGATTACAGGTGGTCTGTTAGGTTTTCTTCAGCAATAGGAAAGCTCAGGCAAACCCCAGGTAATGCAGTATCCTCAGCACCACCCTGGATTCCTTTAAGGTAGGACAGGTTGCAGCAGGATCCCACCCCATTAGATAAGTTCAGTCACTTCAAACTTTAATATTTCATGGAGAAGTAAGATAATTTCTGAGCTGAGCAGATGGGTGAAGGAGCCTGTGAATAATGTTTCATTGGTTAATTTTGCTTCATAAAGCTTCACATTTCCTCAGTTTAAAAAAAAAAACAGATGTGAAAGAAGGCAAGGCAGACATACCTGGACAAAAATTATCTCTGGGTCCTCTTCCTTCCTTGAATGGAAAGGGTAGGGACAGAATTGGAAGGCCCAGTCTAAACAAAGAAGAAAAAGTCACTTATTTTAACAGAATTGAATGCTAGAGATTTTATTCCTTAGAGCTGCTGCTTCATGTTCTCCGTGCATTCAGGCGAGTAGCAGTGTTACGATGCATGAGTCACATTTTCTAATTCTCCTTTGTTCTCTTTTCAAACACGAAGTCGGATTGTTGGATCAATCTAGATCACTCCAGAGCCTTAGTGTGGATGTTATATCCTGCATGCTTCATCTGGCACTTCTCATACACACCGCCCAAGAATGTCTTAAATGTGGCACTCCAGTGCTAATGAAAAGGGAAAATATTCTTCTGACTGACAGAATAAAGGTCAGAAGCTGTGTGAAAATACGGCAGACCCTAAATGTGGGACTCAGATAAATCTGTGCCAGAAGTACTTAATTCACTCTGTTCACATCTATTTTACAGCATGAATTGAACTTGCAGATTGCAGTTCCCTCATTACTTCAAGACTTTTTTTTTAAAAGGTCTTTCTAAAACAGAGTAAAAAAGCTAGGGGGTTTATTGGAGAATTTGCTGTGCAAAACCCTCTGTTGTATGAGAGGTCAAGCCAAATGAAAGCAAAGGTTCTTTTTGGATCCAAAATCAATAACTCTTTGGAATTACTGCAAAGACTTGGTGTACTACTGCCAACTCTTCAAAAGAAAAAAATCTATTTTCTGTGCCCTTATACTCACCCTGTCCACTTTGAAATTATACTGCTCATTGACAGAATTAATACAAGTGCAGTTTCCAATCTAATTGATGCAGCATTTTTTCAGTGGAGAAAATACAATTCTTTGTAGTAACTGATTTGTTACAAGTAACTAAAGGGTAATTATGTAGCCTGCTGTTCACTATATTAGACAATCCATTTAAGCTCCTGCTCTGCAGATGTTTAAGTCTATACAGATGCTTGGCAGCAGACTGAGGGCATATTTACTGTCTATCTGCAGTGAGCAGGGACTGAAGTCACTAAATCTGCAAAATGTGGTAAGAGATCATACTGATTTTCTAACAGCCATCCAGCATTACATAGATACTTTATCATGGTGCTGTACACAAGTTACTTAGTCCTGACTGTGAAGGCATTAATTAAATGAGGAAAAGCAGCCTACAGATGCAACCAGCCTTGCTTTCAGATGCAAACTGTGTGCCTGCAGCTTTCTTGGGTGTCTCAGCTTTACAGTCCCCTGCAGTTCCAACTTGGATGCTGGTCTTTTTGCTTAGCAAGTGTCAACAGTTTGAAGGGCAGCTTTGGAAAAGAAGAGAAGCAATGTAAAATAAAATTCATATTTTTGAAAGTTTAGCTTTGCCTGTGTTAAGAGCAAGGCTGTGTACAATGAACTGTGAAAACATGGCAAGAAATGACAGTGTCTCAGCTGATTATATCTACAGGAAATAAAACCCTGCAGAAATCTCAACTTGCTGTCAAAAACAGTCCAAACATTATACACATGGCTTGTACAGCTAAGAACCTGGAACCAGAGTGTGCTGAAGTGCTAAACTGGCTTTTGACAGCATAGCATCTTGCAGGACAGAGGATGATTTTTTTTCATTTCACTGCATTCTCTTAGTTCCATTCGGTGACTATTTAATTCAAACCTGGGAAACCAGCTGGGAACTGAAAAAGTAGAGAGACTGATATTCCTCTCAGACCTTTCAAAAAGTATGGGAGGGGAGGAGGAGGAGATCTACCACTACTTCTGAAAGCTTAGTGAGATCATGACCAGAAAGAACCACTGCTGTTCAATTCACTGGTAGATATTGTTCCCTTCTTTAAAAAGTCAGCTGGTTTTAATGTAAGGCTCTAATTCCCTGTTTTAAAAAAAATCTTCTCAGCACATTTTAGGTAGCTTTTTCTTTCTTTATGTGAATGCTAAATGTCCAGTTGATATCCATATGCAGCTGGGTCCAAATTATAAGTAAGAAAGGTACTTGGTAATTAAGCAGTGAGGTGTGGGAATATATGATAGAAATAATGAAGACAGAGAATAAGAATAAACACTAATTATTATTTCATTATTTAAGTCAGGAGGGTTCAGCTCATGATCCACAGGTTTTGTTCCGCCTGCCAGGACAGCTCCCCTGGCTAGCCGCCCATTCCTCTTTGCCCTGCTTCCTACTGATTTCTCAGGAACAACGTGGAAGGCAGATGAAACACTCTGCCAGCAGTAACCTTGTCCAAGCACCTTGCTTTCCCAAGGATGCTGCCACCAGGTGGGTGCACAGAATAGGGACTGGAGAAACTCACAGAGATTCTCTACTGCTCATGCATCATGAGCGTGGTCACATATAGTCCAGACTTCCTCTGACACTAGAAGAAGGTCTGAAGCCTGCTCTACATCTCTTGCTTAAAAAAAAATTGTGAGTAGATAGCCAAGTATGTAGCAAAAGGAATCAACTTTTTTTTTTGCCAAAAAGGTTTATGCAAGACAAGATAAAAATAAGCTTTTTAAACTGTGGGTATCAGCTTGCTAATTTAAAAGAATGATATTTAAATCTTTCTGCTTTAACCAATGCACTAGCAAGTAACTATGTCAGTAATCAGAAATTATCTGTACCTCCATGTTTAGGTCAGCAAACCAATCTATTCCCAAGTGGAAAACAAATTAATTTGAGATTGTTGATTTCATCCAGAGAATTCTGCGTGTGTGTGTATGTGTGTGTGTGTGTGTGTGAAGAGGTTTGTTAGGAGGTCATGTTACTTTTAGCACATTTAAATGAAAATTCTTGCAGAAGTGCCAGTCATGAAGGGAAATGAGACATGTTGATTAAAGGAAATCAAAAAAAGAAAGAAAGGATATTGCTTTTTCAGAAGTGCAAATTGCAAGCCAGGCCATGGCGAAAATGTCCTTGTCTGTACTGTTGATTTCATAACCTTCAGCTGACAAACCTCTTAGAGAAAAACTGGCATATTACTAGAGCTCTGCAAACACTTTGGATTTCTTAGCTCTAATTCTTTTCAAGATGTCTCTTCTCCCTATTAAAAATGTTTCCTATATTTCAAAAACCTAGCAATAATACAACTGTATTGACAGCACATCTTATTTAAAAGACATACAATGTTTCCATGGGAAAAGACAATTTTCTGTATAAGGCTAACAAAAAAATTTGCAAAACCTTTCTTTCTGGGGAAGAAACTTTAAAAAAATCAGACATGGATATATAAGAAAAAAATAAAATATGAATTGTATATCGTTTCTCACTATGATTGCACAAAAGCTCCTATTACTATATATGAAGGAGGCCATATCTGTGAGTTAGATAAGGCTATAAATTAGATAGGCTGTCTTGAGAACCATATCCTCACATTCCTTAGGCTTACAAAAATAGGCTTTCATGCTGAGGGAAGTGGAAGTCTCTCTGCCAGTTTGGTAGAAGAAACAGCCAGTTGCTGGTGACGTGGAACACTAATCTGCAATTGCAGAAATATTCTACTTCCCAGAATCAGGCCAGTGCCAAGTGAGGGTAATTGCTAGAAAAATAACATTAAGTATTCAGTGACTGTTGATGAGTAGGGGTTACCTTTTACTCAACTCTTGATTGTCTACAGCAAACAGTATAGATTTTTGGCACACTGTGGAGAAGTTGTTTCATTTTTTGCCAGCCCAGTCGTTAAATCGTCTTCATGTTATATACAAGACATAAAACTCACACTAATTTTGATTTCTGGAAGTTGAAAAGCTTCTTTTCCTCTTTCAAAAGAAGTGCAAATGCTTTCTTACATTCTTTATATGTTGTGAAAGGATTAGAAAATGAGATTTCAGACCACAGTCTGAGAATTTTTAAGCTTGAAGTACTCACTTCTCTGATCCAGACTTTCCATGCTGGAGACAGACAGCACAATCAGTCCACTTTTGATTAGGAAACTTAACTTTTCTGTGGGTTTTCTGAAGCCATGTGTCTTCTATTCATTTCATGCCCACCCATATCTAATCTGTATTCTCTTCCATTTTGCTGTAATATAGCTAACACGAAAATTTTTTGCCCTGGAGTACTCTTTCTGTGTCAGGAATACCTTTTGGGATAATGCTGGGCATGTACTGAATGTCACAACCTAACATTTGGAATGGGCTCTGAACCACAACCGTGATGAGGACAGGAAGACTGACAGCTACTGCACTGCCTGCTCCAGGCTGGCAGGAAATGTGCTGACTGCTCCTGTAACTGATGGATGGCTCTGCTATTGTAACCTTACAGGGGACCCACCAAAAGTCTGTATATACTGTCTAGCCATTTTCACTGCTCCCTTTTTTGCTTTCCAAAATATTTGGCAAGTGTTGCCGACATAGCTGAGGCTTTAAGTTCCAGTGAACAGAGGCATTGGTTGTCCCCCTCTCTACTGAAAAGAGCCACAGTTTTCCTTGGTGAGGCAGGTCTAATAAGGTTGCAAAGACACAAATAACAGTCAAGATATGATGAAGACAGGATTAGAAGTTTCAGCTTAGGATATAGGAATATGTGACTCTCAGAAGTGATATGACAGAAACAGTGGTGCTGAACAAACTCACAAGCATAAGGCATATGAGAAAAAGGCTTAAGATTGAGGATAATGTCAACATATAGGCAGAAGAAAAGTAAAAGGGACTTATATTTTATATATATTTAGGAACAGATTTTCCATTTATTTTTTTTAGATGGATGTGAATGTTGATAGTTCCTGAGTCATGCTTTTGATCTGCCTTTTTTTGTTGTTGTTGTTGTTTCTATTGATCATTGGTCACCAATACTAAAAGAATTTAGGTCCAACCCTCTGACCTCATATTACCTATGTCATCCAGCACCAGGACTGCCCATGGATACTCAGTCCATCCATGTAGCAGATGGAGTCAAAATAGGAGCAAACCTGTCACATGCCCTGTGTGGGCATGGTGTGTCTTCTCCCAGTGTTTGTAGGGGAAGGAAGACAGGGAGGGTATGGGAGAGCACCATTGTCAATTCATCATCCATCTGTGTTTGCTGGGTTTATTCTATTAGAGGATAAAGATTATGATGCCTATAAAACTTCACCCAGAGCTAAAAGGCAGAGCACTTATGGAAGGCTGAAGCTGCTCATGGTACCATGCACCACACATACAAATAGTTGCTCAAAATTGAAATTATCTTTCCAGATGCATCTGCTTTTTGTGGCAAGAAAATGCAGTTTTTATAGATGACTATGCTATGATCTTGTTAGAAAAGGGGGCATTTTGTAAGTAAGATGTGTCATAAACAGACATTACTTCCTGCACTCACTAAAAAAATACGAATATTGACAAGGATGTGAACAACTTCAAAAATTAAAGTTAGATGTTAAAGATCTTAGGAGGCAATAAGTAACAGCTCTTCCAAAAGCTGTATGATGGAATAATTCTCTCAAATGTGTTACCCAGTCATCTGGACATGCTGCTAAGTATAAAATACAGTACAATTACTGATCTTTAGCTCTCACATCAAGGTAATTCTCTTCATGATTTTCCCTCAACTATATAGCAATGTAATTATTTGCTTACATTAATATTTCTTGCTGAATATTGTATTCTCACACTGCAACTATTTAAAGCCAAATGCTGAAATTTAATCTTCTCTTTAAAATAATTCAGGAAGTAAAAATTACTTTTAAATAAGTTTGCAAGCTTGTTTGTTTGTTTTCCCTTCCTTCTGAGGCATAAACAAAAATATTTTTTATCAAAAAACATGGGCTGAACATTGAATTTCTCTGGGAGAAGATGATACTTTAAATAAAGGAGTGAATATAATTCTGAATTCAGCACACTCTTGAAAACTCAAAGTAAGGAAAACACATTTCCTGAATTTTCTTCAATTTTTTATGCCTTTCATCCAGAAACATTGCTTCTTTCCAAAAATATGGAGGAAAAAGTTACCAATGAGGAAGACAACACTCTAAGAAGAAGGGGAAATTTTTCACAAGTAGTTGGTTCTGCACGTTTTTGTGATCAATTTTTACATTTCCAGAATATTTGCAGATGGGAACTTGCAATAACTTCCCTGCATACTTTATTTTCTGTAGGTTTTTGTTTTTTATTTTGTAAGCAAGTAACCACTCCTATTTGTCAGGAAAATCTTATTGAATGAAGTATCTTGAGATTCAGGGGATGGTGTCTGCTCTCTGCAAAGGGGAGCTCCAGTATCTCCAGGCAGCTCTTTGTCCTATGTAATTTAGAGTTAATGAAAACAGGTTTGACACTATCATCTGTGCTAAAGCTGCATCCACACTGGTGTACTAAATCCAACAAGGGCATAACTACAAGCCCATGATGCCCTTGATTTGTTTGTGTACTCTTTATGCATATTTTTGACCAATGATAACCAGCACTTTCCTTGTCAATGCCAGTTTAGGGTGAGAGAAAAACATAGGCCAGGGACAATTCTCTTGGATGTCAATGAGATTCAAGCATTGCACTGGAAGAGAATTTAGCTACTGAGTGACACTGCCTGCAAGGTCCTACACCATTTCGTTTATTAGCACTCCCTACTAACTCACCATGACTTAGTGTCTAACAGCATACTAATTAGTTTATGCTGGGATCCTTCTGCCACAAAAAGCTATAGAAGCCAACAAGTTTTGAAGAACATCTTTAAACATACGGTGCTGACAAAGTTGTACCTTGACACAGCTTGGCTAGCTGAGATGGCCAAGGCTAAAGTATAAAAAGTACCAGGGTATGACAACACAATTACTTGTAAAATATGGTTACTGTGTGGGGGATGTAGCTGGTGAGTCAGTGATGCTTTTTAAAGGACATTTTTTTCCGAATTTTTTCACTTGATTTTCCCCACCTGTTCTAACATGCAATCTGGATCAGAAAGCAATCAGTGCTCAGGGCTGATAACGCAAAAATGGGACAGGATGAAGCTTAGTCCAAGGCATCATTGCTACACAGCTGTCTCTTTCAGGCTTCTGTGTACCCTCCCATTCAAGACTTTTTGGTCAGTATTTCTAAACTCTAATACAGCTGGCTTACTCTCCCTATTTTAGATGCTCTCCTTTCAGTGTACCTACTACATTACATGGCACAAATCAGCTGCTAACAGAACACCTCTGTCCAGAGTGATGATTCTCGCTTTCCCCGTGGGAAACTCTTCAGTGTTTTATACCACAAAACCCATGTATGCAACTGACAGGAGCCCAGCTTCTTCTGAAGCACCCCCCTTGAGGAGGTGAGGAGAAGGAGCCCAGCAGCCTCTTCCTCAGCACAGAGTGGAGCACCACTGTTGGGTAGGGATAAATCTTCCGTCAGTCCCCCATCCTCCGCTTCTCGCGGCTGCTGCGGCGGCTCCATGCCAAACGCCCGCACATTGAGAAACATTTGTTTTGCACCATAAAACCCAGTGGCTAACAGCTGCACATGTCATCTCCAGTGTCATAAACCTGTCATCGGCCTGCTATTGTTTACATATGGCTACAAGGCCCTCGTAACTGAGCGTCCCTGCGCGGAGCGGCGACAGCCAACGCTTCCCTGACAGCTGTGTCAACTGGAAGCAGCACAGCCAGCTTGTTTGCTTCAGCAGAAGCCTCAGTAGCCCCCACCCTAAAGACACAAATCAGATTCTTTCATTTTTTTAATGAGCTCAATGTTAATAATAGATCAACTGCGGCGCAGATGCTGGAGTGGAAATAGCTTGCGTTTCACTAACAAGGCACATAATTCTCCTAGAAATAATGGATTTCAACTGAAATAGTTGCAGCCAGCCAGGCAGCACTTATAATGCATGACCAAGTGTCCAAAATGAAATCAAAATCTGGGAAACATGCAAAGGTGCTAATTTTCTACATCAGTGGGATTTATCAAGTTCCTACTGATTAATATCAAAAGTTGTTTTGCTGTTCAACTGATAAGGCTTTGTTTTACTTGCACAGACTTGAAAGAAACTGATTTAGATATTACAGGAACTTCTAGATTGGCAGAATGCTTTTAAACAAGTAAATCAATTCTCTCTGCATTATAAATGGCAGTTATTAAATAGGGGATTTTTTTTTTACCTCCATCTTAGTGACAAGGTTCCTGTATACTGAGAAAACAGTTACAATATTTTTCTTTTTATGCACATGCCAAGGCTTTTTTGGAAAGATCCAAGTTTAATTCACTGTTTTTTCCACCATCTTTCATTACTTAAAAAATATTTATTAACCTTCCATGTTCAAAAAGAGTCATTTACCCAGGATTCTTTACATAGTATGAATTGAAATTGCTTGGCAAGAGAGAAAGATAAAAGAGAAATACATAATTCAGCATTTGCTTCAGAGCATAAGCCTTCCCAGAGAACTCTATCCCTGGATCATTAAAACTGAGGTTAACTTGCTTACCTTCACAGTGGGTGTTACTGCATAGTTATTCCTCAGCTGTGAAAGCTATTCCTTAGTTGTAAAGTAGAGGCACACATTCTAAAACTCAGCTGGTGTAAATTACTCTAAGTCTAGACATTAAAAGGATCTCCAGTTCTTTCATGATGTTGTAGATAGAGCCCTGTCACAGCGCAGAACAATATCAGATTGGGAGTAACTATTTTCACAAGTTTCTGGACCAAGTTAATTTCTCTTTACTTCTGCCTAGTTCCAGGACCTGTAGGCATGTTAACAACCTCTAATGAAATGCTGCAGCACTCTCAAGTCATTATCAACAAGAATTGGTCCCAGCATCCAGCACAAGCAGAACATCACTGTGATACTCACCAGGGCTTTGAACTGGCTTTACTAATGCTCTGCTTACATGATTACTTTGGATTTGTTTCTGGAACAGATCTGACCAGCAAGCATAGGTTCACTGCAGTGAAGAATGTGAATTCTCCCTGAGCAATGTGGATTCTTCCTGAGGTCTGTGGAAGATGTAAGCGTCCTAAGCAAGGGAAATGCAAACTATTCCACACTTCCAATGTTTGCAGCACCTTACAGTGTTGGTCTCTTATATTTCTATTCCCTGAGCACTACTAATCCTACCTCCTGACAGTTCACTCCTCGTATCCAACAGCAGCCACTTTTGGCCCTGCTATGATTAGCAGTCCCTGGATGCATGGGTGGTCACCCAGCTGCTAACTACTCGTTAGTCTTTGCTCTACCCAAAGGGCATTGATCCTAGTTTATCTAAAATATTTTCTTTAAAAGTTTTGTCTTTGATTGAAAGCACCAGCCTGAACTAGCTCTAAATCTTATGTATTATAGATTATGCTAAATTAGATAGAATTTGAAAAATTACCTCTAAATGTCTCATAGTTATTTATCATCATCCAGGGTCTGTCAGCCCTCACAGGATGATCAAAGAACATTTTTTGCCTTGGTGGTGTTTTGCTGCACACTGATAAAGGTTATGACATTCTCATTCAATACTTCTTACTTCCTTAACATTAATGACAAAAATGGGCAGAAAAAATGTAACCCTTACAGAACAGATTAATTTCAAGCCCCTATTTGTATTCATTGGTTTTATTATCAGCATCACACATTATCTGTTATGGTCTGGTATTTTAAAAGGGAGGATGACTTTATGCAGTAAGGGCAATAACTAATAAAATAGTAAAATAGCATAATGTGCCAGCAGATAAATATATATTAGAGTTTCATAGAACTAGACTTCCTGACCAGACAATGAAAAGGGAATTAATCTAATTTATTGTATATCTTTTTTATCTAGGAATGTGTACATTAGTCTTTATGTGATTAATATACATTAATGCCAGAGCACCCTTTTCATGCCCTCAGTAATTAGCTGTTGGTTGATGTGAGGCCATAACACTGTCTGCTTAAAAGCAATTATAATCTATCATGTGTTGGCCTCTTCAGACTTTTAAGTTTGGAGCTCTTTCTCAAGAAGACTTCAGATTTTTTATTTGGTCATGCCACAGCTGTTCCTCATGGGAAGCCTAAAAATCATCATGAATACCTTCAGTTGAAAAAGCATGAAAGCTGCAGTAACAACAACAATAGCTGAGGAAAAGACTTCAGTTTGATTGAAGTTTTGGGTACCCTCTAAATAACACCAATGTTTCTTCTCTAGAAAGAACATATAGATTGCAATATTTTTCACTTGTTTCAGATGTTAAGTTTAAGAAGCAGGGAACTGTGTTTTAGGATGTCTTCTAAACTTTATTATTACTATTATTATTACTATTATTATTATTATTATTATTATTATTATTATTATTATTATTACTCTTTTTCTGTATTTCACCCCTCCTACAAATTTTTGTTCATCATAATCTGAGGGTGTTCTCCAACAATGTGGTACTTGCATATTTAGAAGTTAGTTTATATAACTCCAAACTCACAAAATATGAACTAGTGTTCCAAATTTTGAAATGTTATTAGAATAATTCAGATTTAGATAAGAAGTGATGAATCAATTTTTGCAAATATTACATATATTTTCCAGGCATCTCTGTTTGAAGCATAAGTATACACAAACCTAATTACATGAATTGCCTTAATCACGTTCAGTCTTCATGGACTTTGCTAAGTTGGGCAATGGAAAAAGAAAGATAAAACTAGAGATGTTCTAACAGGGATGTGAATAAACAAATAAAGCCAGAGCACCTGAGGCTGACTTCTGAATAGTAGATACTTTGATTTTTTTTAGAGTAGACGGAGTCTTGTGTCTGATATCTGTATCTTCTATGGTCTCTGTTCTTGTTTGATCTTTAAGTGTAAATTGCACTGTTGATTTTGTTTAAGTGACTTAAGGAAATTTTTTCATGGTCACTGCCAAACTGAAAAGTTCAGTTCCCAGGGAAAGCAGCTGGGCCATACAAAGGTTCTATGTCCATGCTGGTTACTTTAATAACAGAATATTTCCCCAAACCAATGGTGTTAGAGATGACCAAAAAATTGGGGATAGTCAAATCCAAGACAGGTAAAATCTAGTGGATCGTGTCATTATGAGGATTTCTTGTTTACCGAAATATTCCATATTAGTGTAATATCAGTGTAACTGACTGAATAATTTATGTGGACAGGGCTGGCATGTAGGAAAATCAGGGGATTTATGAGCATGATACCACTATTAGCCTTCCTGGCAGCACATATATGCTAAAATCATGGCATAGTAGTGTAAGAAGTCTTGAAATGGCTCTCCATCTTAAAAGTTTTGTTGCAGGAGCTGTCTATTGCCTATACCAATAGATGTGTGAAATTGTGTTATGCTTGGCTGTGGTTGCAAGCTGTGTGTTGTTTATCTTGGCACGCTGAAAATCCGCCCTCTGGAATGACACTGCTCGCCTGCACACCATTCTCTGCTAAGCTCTTGTGGCTCCCCTGGTGACTTGCTGGTTTAAAACACAGTAGAGAAAACATGGAGAAAGCACAGAAGCTTTCTGTGCAAATAAAATTCAAACCTTAAGACATTGAAATCAAACAAAACTGTATCTTGGTATCCACTGTATCTTGGTATCCACTGTATCTTGGCATCTGAAACCTGCACTCGTGGAGCTGGATATCTCACAAAGCTGAGAACTGAAACTTCACAGATGCCTTGTAATAAAACAAAATTCTGGCTTTGACAGTAAAGGAACCTTTAGTCTCCCTTAAAAGTCTATGTAAGTTCAGATTTCATGGGAATGTTTACAGAAAACTCCAGTTCAAGTTATTCACTCAGTCTTGTGGTTCATCATATACAAATACTCATTTGGAAAGCTTTTTAAAATCAAAATGAAACTTAATGCATTATCACAAGCACAAAAAAACTGACAAGGAATGTATCCAAACTGGAAACGAGAAGAATTGTAAAGCGCAGAGCACTGAAATTCAGTTCTCAGGAGGGGCAGTGCAGATCAAAAACTTGTTCAAGTTTTATGACAAGTTTCATCAGATGTATTTAAAGAAAATGCTTTCCATGTTAATAAGTACATCCCTAAAGTTTTAAAACTTCATTTTTAGTATGTACTCTCACCTTGAAGTAGTTCTGGAGCAGACGCTAGATTAATTTCTGCAGCTTGGCGGGCTCCCTCATTTAATACTGGCCAGAGGCATAGATAAAAAGTTAAGAATCAATATTTTCAGAAGATTAGTTAAGAGTGGCAGCTTAAAAGAACATGTTACAGTCCTTTCCTTCTCATGTAAAGCTAAGCAACATTACTTGTGATCATTTATTTAGGTTGTGTCATTATGGGATACAAGCTAAATGCAGAACTTTTGACAAAGCTGAGTGGTTCCTATGCTCCCAGGATTCTGGTCTTTCTAATCTTGCTGCTACCATCTGGGCACTACAAATAAACAAATGTACAAGCTAATTCAGGTGAGTCTTAGATGACTTCTAGCAACCAAACACCTCTGAAGTGAAACACGGTGAGGTATACAATTTCTTTTTCATTCAGTTTGAATGCATGGGCCGTACTCTGAATTCTTATAATAGCAAAATCTTCTTTGAAGTTGTTAAGTTGTCCAGCAATTTACACTGTCAGCAGTTTCCTTGGATTTCAAGTCATCCTTTCCTCATTGAATTGAATGAGTGTTTGCCTGAGAAAAAATCTGAATATGGTCTTTATTAATTAAATGAAAGATCAGTATGGCTGTGAGTCATAAACTGACCAGTTATCACTGGGCTTTCTTTAAAACCTACAAAGTCATTGCCTCATCACATATTTATATACTCATATATACAAATAAGCACTTGTCACACTCTTGCTCTACAGTGTGAACTAGATACAAAGCAAAGCTTTATGATGTTTATAACACTGCTTGTTTTCATTTCAGGATCTTCCTGAGCTCTAAGAAAAGCTTTTATGGAACTAGTTCTTCTCACCTTTGGTAAAGACCAGGGACACATTATATAAGTGAGACAGGTTGTGCACATTTTGGAATGATACAACCATTCTGCTTTTACTTAAACTCATCATAACCTTAGATGTCTTTCTGTTCTGTTTTTTTTTCAATTTGGTTGACGGTACAGAAGACTTATGCAAGACTACATTTTGGTATAATTCCTGTGAGTAACTTACAGTAAAGATATTACCTTGGGGTTTGTAACACTGTACTGTACTGTGTACTGTTAAATAAAAAATAAAAAATAAAGCTAAGGTTTCAAATGTATCATTAAATTCAGTTTATTATAACCATAAAATGTATTTAGTAGGAGTAATATTAGGTCTATGTTTTTCAAGACTTCTTTTTTTTTGCTACTGCGATAATGCTTCAGCAAAACTACTTTGTTCTGCTTCATGTTGCATACTTCCTGCACACTCATTCTTCTGCTAATAAAAGGGGGAAGTTATGATGCTGAAAGCAAAACTTTCACCTTCTGGTCGTCCATACCGAAAAAGCTGTATGATTTAGTTTCTGTCTTCATTAATGTCCTTGAAAAAGGATTCAAAATGTGCAAGTTTCCAGCAAAGGGCAAAAGAAGAACTATCCATAAATCAGTAAAGGCTTGAGGACCTTTAAATTATTTATTTTTAATTATTATAGTTAATAATAATTTAATGTATCCTAGAATAAGTGAATTGATTATTATTGATTTTTATGATGACTTCAGAACAGAGAACTCTCACCCTGGCTTAATAAATTGACTGATAAACTGGCTACATTGTTAAACATTAGCCTGGAAGTAAAAGATAAGAAAGCACATGCGTTGTACTCTGATCAAGCAAGTTGTCAGTCAAAGCTGCAGAAATATAGCTAAGGAGTTTAAGAACTGAAGGAGCATAAGTTCAAGGCCCAGGAGGAGAAACATAAGACCAGACAATATGCCAATTAATGGAATTAAAGCAAAAAGATTTAAAAGGGGTTTCCCTCAGGAGACAGCATGAAAGAAAAGACAACAGTTGATTCAATAAGGACAAAAGCACAAATGAGCTAACTATGAAAAGGATCAGAATATTTACAGATGATGGTGTCTGAAGAATTAAGGAACACTAGCTTGCAATTACTGTGAATTTATTACGCCCCAGTAGCCTGTTCTAATTTGGTCTCGTCTAGCCTCTGAACAAATATGCTCATCCTTAAATTCCAGAGCAAAAGAAATAATCCCTTTCTAGTTGCAGTCAGACTGTGAAACCGATTAAGATCAGCAAAAATTTAAATACTATAACAGACAAAGGAAATTTCACTGAAGTTTGCTGTCCATCATCTGTATCAGCATTTGCAGGCTTCACAGCAATTGAAGGTTTATTTTAGCAGTGCTGTTTTAATGAGGTCAAACAGCAATACAGGCCCTCACACTCACCTTCCCACACAGTGGAAGGTAGAGAAGGAGAATTCGGAGAGAAAGTCACAATAAGTTCCCTTTCACATGTGAAGGTGTGCTTGCAGACAAGAGCTGTTCCTTGTGCTGGGTTTATTGCTGATGAAACCAGGTCCTCTCCCAGGAAGGAGGTCTCACCACCCAACAAGAGATGCCTTCCAGAGGAGTTTCACAAACTCTTCAAGGAGCATCCCTGGCTTTAATACATGTCTGAGGCTGACAAAAGATATTTTACCCTACACATATTGAAGGTATTTCAAACTAGAAAATGGAAGATGGTAAAAGTAAATGGGACAATGTTTTAGTGTTCCTGTGACTGAGATTCCAAGGGTCTCAAATCATCAGCTTTATAGAACTGTATGTTCAGGAATCTGCACATACAGTTCTGTATGTGCAGATTCCTGAATGTAGAGCCAGCATCCTTCCTGAGGTGAAAACTGATGCTGAAGTGTTCTTAATATCCCACAGATACATCAACCCAGAGAACAGCCACATCCCTCAATGAACCACAGAGCTCTGAGCTGAAAATGAGATGGCCCTCAGTGGCCCCTCCAAGGATACAGGACCTTACTGTCAGTGAGCCTTACTCCCCTCTTTCTCCTTTTGAAGTGGGAGAATTTCATCCTTTTTAGCATCTGGGCTCCCACCCTATCCCAAGTCAGTCTGGTTCAAATAAAATCAGAATTGTCAATTACTCATCAGCACACTGCTGCTCATCTTCTTGTCCTTACCACTGTTGCTCACCTCACACAGGAGACAAAGCATTAGTGATCTGGATTGCCAGTTTCAGTGGACCTTCAGTATCCCATTTTGGAAGTCAGGACTGGGGAATTCTGTAGAACAGACCTATTTGCTTTCAGCCACCTCACCTCAGCTACCCACAAGGACCAGGGGACCAGCACCAGGGGGCTCCCAGGCCTGCATTTTCTGTATTTAGTTTTCTGTGTTTAGTGAGCTTCTGTCATCATTCTGTTTCCAGGTTTTCAATACAGAACTTTCCCCTTTTCTTGGAGTACAGTTTTGTTTTGTATCAAACATTTGAAGAAAAGGCAATAAAAAGAAAACTTCCTGAGGGAATTCTGCTCCTCCAGAGTTAGCAAATCCAAACATGCCGGCATAGCAAATGGAGAAAGTTTTGTAAATGTGAGGAGATGAAAGTAAAATGTTGTTTGGGTCAGTTTGAAACTGTGACATTTTCAGGACCAGGGGAGAATTTCCAGGGTAGTAATTAAGCTGTGCCTATCAGTACAGGGAAAAGCCAAGAGGAGATCACACGTGTCTTGGGAAACTCTGCACAATCACAAGCAGGTACTCTGACTTCACACTGTGTATTTCTCTGTTCTAACAACTAAAATTCCACCAAAAAAAATTGCAAAGACATTGCTCTGTTTTCTGAACTAATAATTAGGCAAATTGATTCCAATAAATCAAATCCCTACTGAGTAACATGCAGAATGATGTGGTTGTATGGTAGAAGAGGGGAGCAGGAAATACTGGGTCTCATGAAACTGAAAACAGTGAACTGATATTTTTAAATTTGCTTAAACAAAAATTGCTCCCTAGATGGAACACTGTGTGCTGTGTTTTGCCTGGAGCAAATGTTTATGGCTGAGTTATAAAACAGAAGTTTGTAGCATCTCACAGTGCTGCACATGCACACACAGACACACAGACACAAGTCAATTCCTGTCCAATTGCTTTACATCAGGTTAAATCTCTGCTGTCTCAGCTGTTTATGGGTATCTTGGGAAACATCAGGTTTGAAAAGGTCCTTCATCTAACACTTGTCTGTCTTCTGTCAGCTTGTTAGGATGATGTGTGGTATGCTTTTTTATGCTTTCTATGGCACCCATCAGTACTTCAGGTAACAGCAAAGGGAAACAAAAGTAGAGTAGTCATGTCCAGAGGAGATATTTTGATGGCAACTCTAAAAACAGAGACAGTGCTTTGTTTTATCAGAAAATTCAAACAAATGCTGCACCTTATCTTAGCTGTGTGTATTCATAGACAATGCTAACTACTCATTAAGCACCAGTGTCATTCTAAACAAACATGAACAACATAAGGACCATCAAGAATTCACCTTATTTGTTTTTCCATCTCTCATCACCTATGGAGAAAGTGAAGACAGTGCTTTTGCAACTTTTTTCCTAATGTATACTGCATAGCAAATGATCATTACGTGGAACAGTGCTAGCTTGTGGTTCTGCAAATTGCAAATGTTGCAGAAGAGTGGCTCATTAGTTGCCTTGGTCAGTGTTGCAAAACTAATTCTCTTTTTATGTCGAGGGAAGTGCTTGGTGCTTTGACACAGCATAAGCTGTTTTGCCTGCACTGTATAATAATGAGTTTAGTCACTAAGGTATAATCTTAATAAGCAAAACAAGCAGAATAATAATTCAGGGTTTGCTCTGACTGTGATCACCACATAGATTTTGAACTGCCACTGGGGCTGATGTTTATGTAAAAATCCATATTGTAAAGGTATCTAATGTGGAGATCAAATCTTGCTTTAAAATGGTCTGCTGAAGTGGCTGTGGTAAGGGCTTCCCCCTTCCAACAGCCTACTTCCATCCTGCCCAGAATCACACATGGCAACTGTATGCCATAAAATGAGTGAGCCTTGCAGTGGAGAAAGGCTTCTGAAAGACTTTTGAGGCTGGGATGTAGACTGAATTTTAAGTGTCTCTGTCTGAAAGTTCCATTACCACTGAATACTCTGGAGGCCGACAAATACTCCCAAGTTAGAGCACTAAAAGGTATTTTTTTCCCTATACCTTTCTCTCAGGCTCATTCATACACATTCTGTTTATAAGAACAATCATCAAGACATGCACGTGGTCTTTGAAGCTGGAATCACACTGTCCTTCCAAAACTTCTTGTCTCTTCCTGGGAAGCCTTTACTTTTTTTTCTTTTTTTCCTTTTAACATAATAATATTAGTTACTGTTGATAGAAAGGGTAACACATGCAGCACCAGACAAGACAACCTAGGGAAATCCTTGGTGAAAATGCATATAGTTCAAGAGAGATGGGAAGGCAAGAAAGAATATATCCTTCATCCCAAATTCATTAGACCAATGTCTAGGACGTAAGTTTTGCTCCACTAAAATTTTTCAAATGTGATTTTTTTTTCTGAAAGCTGGAAATTTCAAAGTACTTTATAAAGAAAAGGATTTTTTCTGAGGTGATTGAGTGTAATGTGAGATGTCAAATAAAAGTTTCTCCCACTTACTTCTATGGGGGCACTCATGAAACCACCCATC
The DNA here is from genome assembly GCA_025920805.1 of Petroica traversi. Taxonomy (NCBI): domain Eukaryota; kingdom Metazoa; phylum Chordata; class Aves; order Passeriformes; family Petroicidae; genus Petroica; species Petroica traversi. The sequence continues at coordinate 8,014,437 of JAHLSL010000019.1, forward strand.
TCCTTAAACAGGCTATGTGGTTCTGGATGCCCTATCTCTGGAAGTGTTCAAGGACAGCTTGGATGGGGCTTTGAGCAATCTGGTGTAGTAGGCATTGTCCTTGTCCATGGTAGGGAGTTGAAACTAGATGATCTTTAGGATTCCTTCCAACTAAAACCATTCTATGATTCTATGAAATTTCCTCACTACTACTTTATAGAATTCTCCTTGGCTCAGGTAGCTGTGCTCTTCCTCCTGCCCACCAAAATCAGTGATTAATGTTCTCCAAAAAGCAACAGCTGCAGCCAGAGAAACATAGCAAATGGGTCCTAGCACAAGTGAAAATGTCTCCTGGCAGTATTTCTCTTCAATAGCAACAAGAAACCTGAAGTAGGAAAGTAATTCTTTTCCCCATTCTCAGCAGATATCAGTCTGATTACTCTTTTTGCTGAGGTCATGAAGGGCTGGTCTTTTCACACTCAACTAATTTTTTTTTTGGTTGTTCTGAATAGAGTGACTCCCCTAACTGAAGGTTCAAACCTTCAGATCAGTACCTCTTAACAGACCTGATTCTCAATTACTTTTTAATTTATGTTAGAATAAGTCAGAATTAAGGCTAAACCCCTCAGTATGGTAAAAATCAAACCAAGTCCAGTATATGAAGCATTCTGCAAGCATTGTCCCAGCTGCAAATTAGTTCTGGTTTATAAAAGGCTCTCTGGAATAACAGCTGAATTACAAATCTTTGTCAGTGGAATAGTGATCAGCATTTGTTCATAGGTGTAGCACTTGCCAGTGGAAGCTTTCTGTTCTACAAATAATAGTGCCTGCTCATGAATGCATGTTCTCCTCTCCCCGTTGTCAAAGGCAGTGAGAAATAGCAAAGCAGTGAATTTTCATCAGTCACTTTCATTTTGATGTCTGCTGCCAAATGCCTGTCAATCGGTTCTGGGTAAGGGCAAGAAAGGAAAACCATCCGACAGATGGGGGAGCAGATGGGGGAGAGTGGGAGAGGAGCCACCCACCCCATCAAACTACAGGCAGTAGCCACAGCCACAGCAGGATTTCTGCTTTCTGGAGTCAAGGTGTTTTGTTGTACTTTTTAGGTTTGGTTTTTTAACAGATTTGGGCCCCATCACCTCCACCACAGCATCATTTACATTTTTTCAAAGTAGGTTTCCTAGTGTGTCCTTCAGTGCATGATAACAGAAGTCATTGCTTTCACGTTTCATTACAGGCAACCAGAAGACAGAGGGTTTTATTAGAGCCAGGACTTTGAGAAAGATCTCTTCTTTGCCCTCCTTCCCATGGACTCACTTATCTAGCGACAATAAAACTGTCTCTCTTCTGTCAGATTTACCCTCTCAAAAACCTTTCTCTAATTAACAATTTCTTAGAGTATAAGTGGACACTAACATTGAGGGATTGCTGAGAAACCAAAGACAAAACAGTGAACAAATTTAACCCATTAAGCCCTTAAAAATCTAGTCATCTAATTTATTTTTTGGATGCAAAGAGTCCATGAGAAGACTGTAGCTTCCTTCCCTGCTTTCTTCCCAGAAACTGTTTATGAAGGTTGTTTACACCTTGCAATCAGAAGTAGCAGCCTCACCCCCTAGATTTTTTCTTCTTTGAATAGCTGAGCTTGTCATATAATTTAGTCTTCTAGTGTAAATTACATTCCTTGTGATATTTTTTTTCTATTCACTTTCAAGGTGTATTTCTGTGTAACAGCTTTAAAGTGTTTCCTCAGCACTTGTGGTTAATAGAATTTGTTCACAGCAATCTGTAAAAATCAAATCAAACACGGAAGAGAGTGTCAACACAGCAATGTTTTATAAATGTACATCTATACGCAGCAAGCTTTGGGGAGGGAATTACTTTGCGGATGGTTGGAGGCATGGAGTGAGAATTGTCCACCTGCATTTCCAATGTCTCTTCAGCTCTAGCACATATTGTAGACAGATTTATAAACCACAGAATACATTCCAGAAGGAACCTCAGACACTCTTCATCTCCAGCTCTTCATTTCAAAGACTAAATTACTGCAGAGATATTCATCTGTTCTTCAGATAGTCCTAGAGATTCTGCAACCAATAGTCTATTTCAATCTTCAGATTCCTTTAGACCTTTACTTCCCTAATTTAAATGTATTTCCTAATGCCTAACTAAATCTCTTCAATTAAATGAATGCAATTAAATTGCTGCAAATTAAACTTATTACATCTTATCCAACCTCTAGTGGTCTCAGAGGAGTGTTATTACCATTCTCTTTGGTTACACATCCTTCTTTTTCTCTTCTGTAGATTAACCGAGTCTAAATATTTTACGTGTCTATATCGTGTCTGTTAGCCTTCTGTTCTATTATCAAGTATTTTTACTATCTTTCATAATTGTGATATTCAGATTGGATACAGTGTTCTAGTTGAGACTTTGACAAAAAAAAACCTGCTATAATTTGTTTAGAAGAAATCACAACTCAAATATTAACCATTCTCATCTAACGGGATTTATTTCCATAATTAGTAGAGAGCTGTTGAAGCATTGTAAAATCACTTGAAACCCTGAGGAAACCTAATATTCTGAGCAAGTTTAATATCATATCTTCCATGTGAAGTAGTCCTAATACATTAGAAACAGTCGGGATCAGATACACCATTGTACTTTTATTATTAACACATGGTGGTTCAGAAAGAGTATTTCACTACAATTTCTCAAAGAGCTGCTTCAAATTGCTCATCAAGTGGGCACAGAATCACAGAATCAATTAAGTTGGAAAAGTCCTCTGAGATCATTGACTCCAATCCAAGAGTTTTGGTATGTCAGATGTATCGTGTACATGAATTTAGTTCTAACTAAAGAAGAGGTCCCAAGTTACTTTGTTCCCTGTCCTGTACTCTAAGTCAGTACATATATATTTGCAAGTTTCTGTCTTTGTATCATATCTGGCTATATAGCAATGCTATTCCAGAAACAGGTGATTTGAGCAGTTCTTAAGAGACTGTGCATAAAAACCAAACATTTCTTGAAGTTAGGCCAATTCTGAAAGTGATATATAGATATAGGAAAAAATCTCCTAAAACTAAAACACAGAAGTAAATTGCAGGAAAGGCAAAATATTGAAACCTTTCACTGCAAAGTCATGAATATATGACAACATATTCATGACTTTGCAGTGAAAGGTTTCAATATTTTACTTTCAAAACAACTCTTCTCTTACAGAATAATGATAAAATTATATTGATTGTTTCATACACAAGAATAAAATTCTGTAACATCTCTTTAATGGTGAACTGTCATTATTTTTCTTCAATGCAGCTGCAAAATAAGGCTTATTTCTGAGATCCTTAATGTCCTGAGAAGGTCCTCCCCACAACTCTACTGAACTCTTATGCAAAGAATGCAGATCAAATCAGCCTACCTTCTCAATGAAATTTCTAGAAAGTAATGTAGTATAGTATATCTGCATCCTTAGAAAGATGATATGTGTATATAGTGATGGCAGGAGTAAATACAATTTCCTGGTATGTGTCCTTTACTTCTGTTTGCCTTGTATAGAATCAGATTTAGTAGAGACCTGGCTTAGAGACTGAAGCATCTTTATCTTGCAAGGACCATTTTAGAGCACCAGTTGCAGAAGCACAGACAGAATTAAGTCATTAGGCCAAAGCAGACAGGCAGAACCATCTTAATCTGGTGGTCAAAGGCACCAAAGCAAATACCTTCTTGAACTATACTGTTCATTGCTCCAGTTTACAATCTGTCATTTCAATTTATATTAAGCCTATCTACTTAAGTGTTTGTTTTGGCTAAGATGTAGTTTTGGGAGCAGCTGAGAGGTTGGCAGCAGTTCTGTTCTTCCAGACTCTGCCCTCCGGTGGTATCCTTCATCAGAAAGGTGACACAGACAACCAGGGAGGTGCACAGTGCAGCAACATTTGTCAAGGGTTATCTGTCAGAGCCCATTACAAACACGCTTTAATACCTCACCAAGCAACATTTAAAATTATCACTGAGCATGAATTTCTACAGTATCTTTCCCTCTGTAGACTTCTGTTGTTCCTTACTTTTGCTTGTCATAAAAAGAACTCAGGAACAACCCAGGCTTTAATACAGTATTTATATTTTTTCTGCCCTCACCCCAAGGCTGGAACATAAGATGAAAGACCAACAGCAAAAAACAGCTGTTCTTGAATGTTTGAAGATCCAAGTTGATCATACTGCTTTCAACTTGTTTTCTCTTCCAGATTGGTTTATCTCTGTCTCTTTATACTGTAGAGCAAAAAAAAAAGAAAAAAAAATCCACAAAAAAACAAAACAAAAAAAAACCCCTAACTCAAAAAAAGTTTGTGGATGCACATTTATAAGTAATTTCATAAAATTCTCCATAATTGCAATGCTAATGTTTCCTGTAAATCAGCAACCTGAAGTGGCCATCTTCTTTCCCCCTCTGCTTTTCCTTTCCAATTGTTAAACATTTTTTGAAATAACAATAACTTGATTTTCTGTGTTACTGCTGTTCCATTTATACTGCTGTTGATGCCATTTTACATCTATCACCATCTTATCACATTTCTCATTTAATAGTTCACATCATAAGACTTCATACAAAGGCACAAAGACAAATAACTATTGTTAATTTAGAGTTCTCCTGAGTGAGCTTTATGGGGCATTTTTGAATGACCTTTTCTGTTAAACAAAGGCCATTGTAGGACGCATCTTATTTACTACAGCCATACATTCAGATACCAAAATTTTTTGCCTAAATACTGACATCATTACAAATAAATCTATTTGGAGATGAAAAAGAAAAACCTCTTGGTTTTTTTTACCACACAATATTATGCTAGAATACAGAGTACTAGAGTACACGGTGCTACATGGTTGGAGCTGTAGCTCCAGACTGGTTGTGAGCACCTTGGGGGCCTCAAAGTTCTGTGCTGGAACCTCTCCTGATCAATATCTTTGTCAATGATCTGAAGGAAGAGACCAAGTGCACCCTCAAAAGTTTGCAGATGACACTAAACTGGGGGAGGTGCATTCAAAAGGCAGAGCTGCCTTTCAGAGAGACCGAGGAAGGCTGGAGGAATGGACCAACAGGGATCCCAGGAAATTCAACAAGGGCAAATGCAAAGTCCTGAATCTTGGACAGACTAAACCCCTGCAACAGTAGGGACTGGGGATCAGCCAGCTGGGGAGCAGGTCTGATGGACAGGGTCTGGGGATGTTGGCAGGTACCAAACAGGGTTAAACAGGAGGTTTAAGGTAGGATAGGTTTAAGGTGCTAATACAATTTGCCCTTGGTTATGTGGATTTGACATGCTGTGAGAGAACAAGAAGACTGGCCCAAGAGAGTTAATGTAAAGTTGTCAGACTAACAACTTGAACTGTCACTTTCAAACATGACTCATGGCCCAACATTTTTAATTCCAAGACGATTAGGAGATAAAGCTGACTCATCCATCAAAAGGGTGGCTTTTCAGGAGGAGCTATGTGTTATCTTGACATGAATTTGAGAGTGCATTTTCGAATTCAATGTATTTACAAATAACACAGAAAATGCAGTGAGCAGTGAAGGATAAAATTTGCTGATTCTGAGGTTGATCCGTGTAATAGGGAGAGAAGGTATTGGAGGGAGTGTCCAAATTAGCATTTTAGGTTTTATTAGGAATGTGCTTTCAAAGCAAATGTTTTGATTCTCAATGACTTCACTTTATTTCCCATTGTCAAAAAGTCTTAGAGTGCACAATCTACATTGCAGTCTGGGGGAAACTAAGCTGGATGATATGCTCTGAATACAAAATACTTTTCAATCCATGAGCTCAGGCTAGCCCCAAATAACTTCCCTCAAAAATACAAAAAATATATATACTGTGAATATTGGATTCTCAGCATCAACTAGTTTGCTCTAAAATTGGGTCACTTTAAAATATGTTTTTACTGAGCTGTACCACTCATTGATATACAGGACAAGAAAATGGAGCTGAAATTCAATTTACATAACCATATAGCAATGCACTGGGAGAAGAGGGAACCACTCCTGAAGTATGTGTAAAGCAAGATTTTGGGATGAGGTTATATCCATGAAAAAAAGAGCTAAATGGTTCTTGTACCTAAAAATGGGTAATCAACAGCAAAGAAAGACTGAGCAGCCTAGGAAAACAGATAAAATAAACACATGCTATCCTGAAACAGGTGGTGTTGACTCTTCACTGACTTTTCCAGTCTTCTTGTACAGTCAGCCAACAAATGGCACTTGTCAGAGTCAGGTTTGAAATAAAAGCGGTGTTTACCCATCTGCAGTGCACTGCTGGGTGTCACATTGGTAAAAATTATTTTGTCTTCCTTTGGTATCTGCTTGTGCTCACTGCTAGGACCACAAGCTGTTTTACCCACAACCTGAAACAGACAAGGTAAGAAAGACAAGTGGGGGAAGCGGGAACCTCAGAAAGTTGTATTTTAACCATCAATTGCAAAATCTTTTCTTTCATAATCAAACCTCTTCCTGTCCTCTTAGAAAGGCCAGTAACAAAGTAAAACTGCCGAAAGAACCTCAATGACCTATGCCATATTTGTCATCTTGAACATGCCGTGTGTTATTTAATGTTTTTGTAACTGTGTATTCCTGGTTGATTGCTTTGAGTCAAAAAAGGAAAAGGCAAATTTAAGGCAATGGACCTTCTAGAGCAATGCTTTCCAACCTGTATTCTAAGTCCAGGAAAGCCTCCTATTAGTAGAGGTTTAAATCACTTCACAGGAATGTCCTCACATTCACTGGAATGTTTTTAGGGTGCCTTGGTTTGAGAATTACTCTCTCCACAGTTGAAAGAGAGACCGGTTTCTTTTCTTTTGGGGTCCTTGAGTGCAACTGTTGAGTAATAACCAGCTTCAAGAATAGCTGTCAGTCCATACGACTGGACTTGGAGCTGAAGGTGATCAGAAAACAAGAGAAATTTGTGTAACTGAAAGAGAGACAGAATAATGTTTAAAGACTCAGCAAAGCAGAGTCCCTTCCTGAGCGCTGTACCAGACATGCTGGCAGGATTTGACTGGGAGCTGCGGGTATCAGACAAACAAGATAGAGATAAAAGAATTACTATAATTGGAAGATGTCTTCTGCAGAGAGCCAAGAATTGAACTCTTTAGCTGCCATTCAGTTTTTGCTGGCTGAGAGCACTCAATCTCTTCTTGTTTCTCTACTTTATTGTTCTTTCTACTCCTTTTTATAATTTTGAATATATGCTTCCTGGTCTTGGAATTAACATACCATTTGAGGCATGGCAGTTCTTAATAGAGGAATACCTCAAGCTACTGCTGGAGCATATACAATTCTCTTGGTTCAAGCCATTCTGATGGGAGGCAATTAAACTTAACACTTACTCCAGGGAGGAATTTGGCCCATTTAGTCTAGCAAGACCTTATGGTCCATCAGACACAGCCTTATAAACCCAAACCATAAAAATCCACCTGTATTTTGTCTTCCCTTTTTAAGTACCATAATATAGGTAGCTGTCATTTTCCAGCTGCCTATTCAGATGATTTATAGTACTTGTATTGATGACTTCAGCACTGCATTCCTTTTTTGTGGGGATTTGACCTGAAATGCTTATTGTCTACTCACAGTTTTAAGAACTTCAGTGCCATAGATGAAGTACTTGAAAGAGAGCACAGAGAGTCTGGCATTTAATTTCCTCTTAGCTGAGTGCCGTGACTTGTGTGGCATTTTCTCAGCAGCTTGAACATACCTATGACATGGCCACTCTCAGAGGGGTTTCAAAAGGGTCATGAGGGGAGAGGGTGGGACTCTGATGGCTTCTGAACCAGAGCCATGGCAGAGTGAATTCCACTGCAGTGACCACAAGAATATGGACAATGTGACAGATGTGATTCTAGACTGACAGCTTTATAACTGGAAACTGATGCTTATATGTACCTGTTGAAATGGAAGATAAAATAATAGTCTAAGACTGTTCTCAGTCCTTATCAGGTTCCAAGCAATATTTTGCAAAACCCACTACTGTCTTTTTTTCTGAAACGATTATGAATTCTGTGCCCATATTGTTGGTTATAGACATAGTTCTTATTAATATTTTTCACAAATTTTTGTGGCATACCAAATCCAGAAAAAAATTGCCATGTTATAAAATGAAGGAGTCTTAGCAGATATCAAAATGCAAATTTAGCAACCTGAGTATAAGGAGTACTTGCACGGAGGTGTGTGATTTTCAGAGAAGTACTGAGATGGCAGCTGCTTTATTATGACCTTTTTCAACAGCAAGTGACTATCCAACCACCACTGCAGAGAATTCCCTGAAGTTTTTTTGCTCAGTCCTGCAATGACAAATTTCAGTGATATCTTGCACATGTATGAAAGCTAAAGGCTGAACTGTGTGAAGGCAATTTGTAACAGGAGGTGACCTGGGGTCTGACTGATGGTCTTCTTTCCTCCTCACATCTGTTTTGTAAATCTTAATGGTCAATGAATCTGTTAACTGCTAGATGTGACTTGAAACTCTACCATGTCCCCACACTAAGGACATTGGAGTCACCTGCTTTCTCATTGCTCAGAGAAATCTGCAGAGAAATAGGTACAAAACTGAAGTTGCAAGGGGGCCTGAGCTCACTGTCATCTCCTGTGGCCCCTGTGAGATGGGTCAGCCATAGCCAGGGTCTGCCTGTGGGCATCTGGGGATGCCTCCCCTCTGCCTTGCACAGGCTGACAGCTGGAACCAACCTCCTGGGATGCTCTCAGGGCCTTGATAATAGTAATGTTCTCATAATAATAGAGTTTCTTTGGAGACCCATTTTCTTCCTAATGACCCAAACTTAGGTTTTGCAGTAACACAAAGGGATCAGCCACACAAAAACTCTCCCTGTGCAGTGGTGCATAAAAACACAAAGATTGTCTGAGCTAATGGCCTAACAATAAAGCTCACATTGCTCAGTTTTCTGCTGGAAGCTGGTGCACAAGAAAGACATTTTACTATGTAAAAGATGTTAAGGTCAGTAATGACTCCAAACTGATATCTGCTATGTAGTTTTACAAATTTATGGCAAGAATGTGTGGTTCCATTATGAGAAATGAATATTGATGTCTGTAGTATATAGAGACAAATTGAGCTCTAATGATTTCCTAATAAAGTAATTTGTTCATAGATCACAAGGGGATACGAGCAAGAAATTTTTAATGGTAAGGCCAAAGTAATTATTTTTCAGCATCTAATTACACCTATACAACTGATCTGGGCTACATTTGCTGAACTAAATGATGATATAGAATGTCCCACTGAGGTTCACATTCATCATTAAAAGCCAGTTCCTGGCCTTTGACAAGAGGGCAGAGCAGCTCCTGAGAGGTAATTTAATATAATTAGGAGGATATTATGTTTACTCTCTGCACACTGTGCTTGCTTTAGATTAGATGCAACAACTGGAGAAGTAGAAGGACATTTTTTCCAAAATTAGCCTTGTCATCTCAGATCAAAATTTGCAGCTTTTTTTCTTTTCCCATCTCTAAATTGTAGCTAATGAGGAATCACAATAACTGTATATGCTTGATGGTGCTGGAGATACAGAGACATGTGCAGGGTTTATAGGGACATGCAAGGAAGGGCCAGCCTTACTTTGCTGGATGCTGGATACAGGATATTATTGTATGTAAACAAGTGCAATGGTATTTTTAGTGCATAATGCACATTTCACTGGAAACTTAAAGAGTTTAAAAATTTTGCTGTGTTTTCAGTATCAGCATATTGACTAAAATCCTTTTTTATGTAAGTTTTTTTTACACAAATAAATCCAAACTGTGCCTCATGTTATCAACAGCTTCTTAAGGTTTTCTTTTATTGCTGCCAGCATACTCCCACTGAGGTCTTTGGGTTTGTTTTTGTTGTTGTTTTTTTTTTTTTTTTGCCATTAAGGAGTTTCTACACCTTCCAAAGAGACGGGGAAGTTGTATATATGAGAGAATAAATGCAGTTTGAGCAACACTGAGTTTATCCACTTTTTGCTGTCTGTAACACCAGACTGACAAATTCACACTATTCTTTTCAGCAATGCCATGAGGGTTAGGGCAGTGAAAAAGGCAGCAGATCTGAAGGGGAGTGGGACAGAACAGAACTTTGGAGTGGAACTTTTCAAGGCAATATGAACATCAAAAGGAAGTAAATTCAGGATAGTTTAATGACATATAGGAGAGAGGTTTTCAGTAAAAATTCATGTGGCACAACATCTTGAACACAGGAAAGTTTCTGAAAGCCAAGGTGTCAAGGTCCCACAGGACAAGTAAGAACACTAAGAGAGAGATTAAAATACATGAGGTTTAGTGAAAATTTATTTAAATGAAAGGACTTCTTATTTCAGCAAACTATTGACTTGTTGTATTTCTTCCCTCCATTCTTCAGGGAAATATATCCCACAGGGCTTCCTGATCCTTTTCTCTAAGCCAACCTTCTCTGCACAGGAAACAGACCTGGACTCCTGCCATGAAAGGAAGTACTCAGGCTGGTACTTTAGAGATGAGGTCCTGGTGGTGAAAGACTTCAAACTTTCTCTCCACTGCTTCTCTTCTTCTGATGAACCCCATTGCACTTGCTGGCCAGGAGAAAAAAGGGTTGTTTTCCTTGCAAACAGGTCCTTCAGTGAGCAGATACTCCAGTTTATCTTTGGAAGTTGATCCCCCATCACACATGGACACAGACACTGAGCAAATCCTCCCTAACACTGTGTCAAAGAGTGCTCCCTCCCAGTGCCTCATACCCATCTCTATGTGTTCTCCTCTTCTCACATCCACCAGTCCAGTTCTTCATTCCATGTGCCACAATATATTCCCAGATATCTCCCCAGACAGCTCCTGTGCTGCTGTTTCTGCATGATGAAGTTCAGCTCCAGCCTCAAGCCAGCCTTGTTTTCTGCAATTTTTTCTGTGCAGATTATCTGAAAAGGTGTGTTCAGCACCCATTAGAAATTTAATTTATAATTTACCTAGATTTCTAAACCACTTCTTTCAGTTACTCAGTTCACCATAACAACTATGCTCTATCTACACCAAAGGACAAGATGAGTTAGATAGTAAAAGGAAAGGGTTTTTTACTCTGTGTATAACCGGTGCTGCAGTGCTGTGTAGGGCAATGTCACTCTGTGACACATTTTATCCCCATAATGCTATTAAGAACAGTATCAAAACACCTTATTTGCTTTGCCAGTAGCAGCCACATAAATTAAAGATGCCCAGAAGCAGCTTACATTATTTCTAGCAGCCTTGAAAAATGATCTAATTTTGATTGCAAGTAGTGTAACAATCTCCTCTGTGATATAACTCTTTATTTGATTTTTTTTCCTCCATTCTCCAGCCGCAAATTTTGCCAACTACAAAAAAAAAAACCTGGTTTCTATTACCAGTTTTCTCTCCAGAAAGTCAGAGTGTGGAAAACTGAAAGATTTTCTGCTTTCTTTTCCTGTGTTTTCAATGAAATTCTGGATCCGTTAATTTAAAGGGGATTATGGAATTGACTTCCCTTAATGTTAAACTCTCTCCATCCAGGGGAACTTCTTTCTGTTTGCATTGACAAAAATCCCACTTCTTGTTTGAAAACTGTTATTAGGTGTATTAGGCATGTGATGAGTTTGCTGTGAGTTTTTAAGCGAGGTGAGCACCCTAGAAAGTGAGCTAAATGAAAGTCTCTTTTTGCCTCATGTTAAACTGTCTGGTCATGTCTTCTTTTTCCATAAGTAGCAAGAAGAAACTTGCCTGAATCTCCAAATCCTCTGGTTTACCAGGTGTAAATCTATGACATCTCACTGATATGAAATTTGTATAAATATATGAGGCAGCTCAAAATTAAAATAAACAAACAAACCAAGAATCTACAAAGAGTAATATATTTCAGCCTTCATTGAAATGTTGTGTCAGAGCCTGGAATATGGGAAGATCTGCATGATTTAGTGGCACATCTGTTACCAGATGTCTTAAAATTCTGATTTATTTGCTACATAAATTAAGAATTTCCTATTTTATCTTTGAAAATACTTTTACATCCTATTTTTTATCTCAGTACACCATAAACTCCCAATGCAAATGTCATTCAGTCTTTCATCCAGGATGCTTCTAAGCAATTGCTCTTGCCTTGCCCTGCTCTCAGAATGGATGGTATTCGGGATGGCTTTTTTCCTTCATCAGATGGATTTAGTACTAGACTGGAAGATGACTGTTCTATGTGATGGCAACTTTCAAAAGGTCGAAATTAGTCTGTATTTCATGCCAGTCGTTAGAACTGGGTAGCCTGTGCTGTGGGTAACATAAATACAAGGCTGCCATCAAAACATGAGCCTGTAGCCAGTCAATTAGCTCAACAGAAAAAAGCTCTGGGCCAAATCTCCTTTTATTCCCCATCTTTTCACAGCCTCGTTCTTCCCCTCATTTCACAGGGGCAGTGCTGGGCCAGTGGGCACGGCTTTCTCACCACAGCTGCAGGCTAGCAGGGCTGACACTCATCATGTGCAAGAATCCACTGTTCTCTTTCTCTTGAGCCCTTTTCCCTGGCACTGGAACACCTCAGGAGCAAGCCTGCAATGGAGGCTCCCAGTGTATCTTTAAAGCACAGAAACCAAAAGGCTGAGGCACAGTGCTCAGAGAACAAACAATGTAAATCGACGTGTCATGATTTATAGCAGCTAGGGAATTTGGCTCAGGAAGGCAAGCAGTCTGATGGCATTGTAGAGGTGAAAATGCAGACAGTGAAGCCCACCATGTTTATTATGTACAATTCTGGGATGCAAGCACTGCTCTCCTCAGAGGGAAGCATCCTGCTCAGGCAGGTGCAAGTGCTGTCTGGAATTCATCAGTATCTGAGTGCTTACAGCCCCCTGCTATGGTGCTGTAAATCAAAGGGATGCACACTAATGTAGAAGAACATTGCGTGTGTCAATTCATTAGTCAATGGAGTGGGAAAGATTGGCGTATCAGTCATGAAGATATATGAAGTCTGCCTCTTAATGATGTTAGCTTGTAGGCAGTTTGTGATGGAACCTTTGTGGCCTGATGACTGTGTTTAATATGTGCAATCCATACCCCAATAAATCTGTGGCTGGCAAGAGAGCACAGACACTTTGTTAGGTTTATGGAACAAAACACACCAAGATTTGTGGGCAGCATTAACAATTAACAGTGTTAAACCAGCATTTAGAAATGATCACTACTGGATCCAAATGAAAAAATAATAATTACATAATGAAAGCAGTTGGTGTGGGCTGTAATACTTTTCAGGGCAGGATAGAGACCCATCAGATCCAGTTGGTGTTACAGTCACGTCAGAACTGGATGTTCTGCGGAGTGTGTGCAGCATTAATCAGTCTAGAATTTGTCACTGCTCAAGGTGCAGCAGCTCCAAGTGCAGACAGGAACTGACTTGCATCAAAAATGTCATACTGATACACTGCTGAACAGAAGAACGAACCAACAAGCACATAGAGAAGAAAGTACTACGTAAAATGGATTCTAAAAGCTGCTCCCTCTTGAAATCTATACTAATAAAATAATCCTCATCAAAAGGAAAAGATCTCACAGAAAATCTACTTATTTATAAATAATTATTCTTCAAATTTTCATAGACCCAGAGTCTTAACTGAAGTGAGTAGACTCTTCCAAAGTAAATTAAGCCAACTAAAGACCTGGCCCTACTTAGTGCTCCAGTTTCTTTCTGCTATGGTTTGCCTTTGTAATAATATGTGAAGTTGACATCTACCTCTGCTTTGTTCTGCTCCCACATGAAAAAAAAGGGGAGTTCCTTCCAGTTCTTAGAAGACATTAGTTTTCAGGCATTAGTTTTCACGCATGGCTTTCTGATAAGGCAGCAGGAGCAGGTAGCAGCAATGCTCCCCCCCATGCAAGCTCCCTTCAGTGACTGGAGAGCAAAAGTAATTGCACCACAGCTAGGACAGGAGTAGCTGTTGTAGGAGTAAGGCCGGATGCAGGAATGAATTGCAAGTGCTCCTTTAATCACTGTATCACAAACGGGTGAGCCCTGGTTATGCTCTGCAAACAAACAGCAGTGAGGTAACCAGAATAGCTGTGTCTCATAATGAATGGTTTACTGAGATCAATAGATGAGACCATGCACTTTAGAGAAGAAGTTGTAAATTGCTTGAAGTCCTGGCGTTAAGTTCATATTTAGAAAAAACTTTCACATCCTTACAGATGTGAGCTTTTTTTTTTCTTTTAATAGAGCTTAAAGTAATCAGGCCAACAGAAAGACTAATGCACTTCCAAGCACTGGCTTAATCCTGCCCTAGCACACACACTGATCCTGAAAGATTTTTCTGATTGAACTGCAGAAAATGTTGAAATATTTCTGTGAATATGAGGTAAGCAGTCACTGAACTTTGTAGCATATGAAAACTCCAGATAAAGGTATGGGGACTTAGCTGACAGCACTGAAACAAGCTTATCTTCTTCTTAGCAGTGATTTTAAATACTGCCATTTGAGTGTCAGGGAACACAGAGCCATATTTTAAAACCTGGATAAGAAATTCAGTAGGCAAACATGCTTACAGAAGAGGGCTTTTAAAATTTGTCATGTGTCCTGTATGACTTTCAAATACTGTATTTTTTTCATATGCATGCTTATATACCCATGAAAAAGAAAAATGAAACCCAAAACTTCTCAAGTGTTTAAAAGTATGTATGAAAATATAAATCCCATCTGGAAAAAAAATATTTCTATTTTGCCAGCGAGTTGCTAGTTTATAATATTTATCCTACATTTCTGGTTCTAAACTGCAAGACAGATAATGTACATGCAGGATTTGGCTTATTTCACCTTACAAGTATCTACCCTTCTTGGGGTGGCATCCTTCCTTTAAACCACATATGAATCAGTGTAAGGAATTAAACTTGCAGCTAATTTTATGTCTGCTTCGTATCAAAGCAGTCTTGTTGATCATCCAATCAGTGGGAAGTGCTGTCAGAATAAAGGGTGGCCGTGACTGATTTTGTGTGTATCCTTCAGGGTAAGATGGTTAGAAGACAACTGACCACTAGCTGGAGGACTTAATTCTGCTAACATTGATTTGGAGCTGAAGAGGTAACTTTTCATCCCAGCAAGAGACTGAGGTGTATCACTCTCTTAACCACCATTAACAGAGGAAGCTTAAACAAAATAAATCCTTTTTATTTCTCTGCCACAGAGAACGCATTTGGTTTCTGTGAAGAAACAAAGACATTCACTTGCTTAAATATATTTATAATTTTCTTGATCCTTATGTTACCACTATTGTTCAAAGCAGAAAAAAAGTTTTAGATACTTCTCTGCAAAATCCATGCTGTTTTTTACCATAAATACACAGCCATTTTGAGTCAGAGGGAAAGACGTTCTAGCCCAGCATCCTGCTTTGACAGACGACAACATTGGATATCCAGGAAAAGGTTTCAGAGCACACAGGGACACTTATGCCAATACCCAGTGGCCTGCAACTCAGTGGCTTCACCTAATGTTTTCTGCTTGCTTTTTAAGATGTGTTGGAGGGACTGTTTTTTCCTGTCTGACTATTCTTTGGGTTTTGGGGGTACTTTAATGATAGGCATGGCAGTTCTGTGTTTGCACACCACTGTAAGAATTTCCATAGTTTGACTCATTTTGTTTCTTCTGAGCCTGATGTGGGGTTGTTTCATGTGATGCCTCTGTTATGCTTCCACACTCACTCCTTCCTGGCCACCCCATTTTTTTTTTTTTGGTTGTTGTTGTTGAGGGGGGGAGGGATAGTGAATAAACTCGCAAAAAAAATCACAAAAAATATGCAGAAGGTTTGAGTAATGAATCAAGGGGGCTCATAGGGTAGGATGGTTCCACAAAATAAAGTTTGAGGTTGAAGACTAAGGAGTCTGTACAGAATAAATAACAGTCAAAACATGAATTCAGAGTCTGCACCAAATCTTCAAATGTAAATAATGCTTGGGAGGGTGGAGTCTGACAAATGGTGACAGCACTTTGGAAGACATCCAAAGGAAATGCAAGTACAGGATTAATATATACTTATATAAGACATACTCCCAGGTCAGATTTTGGGCAAAACTCTTTTTGCTGCAGGTGCACAGCTAGTGATCAGCAAGTTAATGCAGCAAAGCACCTCTTATTAGCTCTGGCTCTCTTATTCTAACTGGCTGTCCTTCAGAGAATAGGAAGACCAACACTGCGTGGAGAATTGTCCTCTCCACCTGTCAGTGATTAATTTCACACATTCAGCCATCAGGGACTCTGTAGGAGATTCTGGTTATATTTCTTTCTTGTCCCAAAGCAGAATTTACTGTCTGTACTTTGTATTCAGTTCTAAATGAATTTTCATAGTTTGGGGGGGGAAAGTCTCATAATATTTTGATTGCCTTGGAATTATAAATATTTGCATTTGTTGCGTTTGAACAAAAAAAAATGTATGGAGTCAATTTTTCAAACATATTATTAAGCATATTAATACAAATAATTTTCAAGCATGGTAAGGGTCATTTTTTTTCTCTAAATGAAAAATAATGAATATATTCTTCTTCTCTCCTTATTGTTTCAAATATGGATTCCTTGTTTTTTTGACTGGTCAAGCAAACCCAGGCCTAAGGCTGAAATTGATGATCTTCCTCTTTTTGACCCATGAGACTGGTAAATAAATAATTGTCTGGCTGGACAGCAGTTTTGATTAGCTGATGTTAATCAAATGGTTGCTCAATGAGACCTCCACTGGTTCCAGTGATCACTTTCATTGATCACAGAGTTTGGAATTCCTTATGAACCAGCAAAAAAATCGTGCACATCTCAAAGGAGAGCCTAGTTTTGTGACAATACATTAGCCAATACTTTCAAAACTATTCAGGTGAAAAGGAAATTAAGTGAGGAAATAACGTCAAGGGCTTTGTGGATTTCTGCAATCCAAGGGAAAAATTATATGGAAACTTATTAGAAACCCCATTCTGAAACATATGTTTGTTTGTTTCTGTCACACAGGAACAAGGCCCTTGGAATAATTATCTTTCTGATACTGGAAGGTCTGAGAACCTGGTATTTAAACTGCAGTACAAGTGATATGGATAGAGTGAATGGGAGAAGTTTTATTATTTGACACAGCACAACCTATGGTGGAAAACTGTATCTGTGTCCGATCAATTGTTCTTTCCACTATTAAAGAACAGAAGAAGGTTCCGAGGACTATTAAAGCCCTGGAAAACATGACTCATAGCTCAGGGTTCTCAGCTGATTTATTCTAAGGAAAGACAAATGCAGGCAGTGTTCCACTTGAAGGACAGGAGGCTCTTTACTCTGCAGCAAAAAGAAAAATAAGGTCAAATGGATAAAAGCTGGAAATAAAACCCTCTCCAAGTTGCAGTGAACCAATTTGCCAGTGTTTGTTTGTAGATTCTGTATCAATAGAGGAATAAAATCTAAACTCAGTGCTTTTTCTAAAGGATCTGCCCTGAAACAGAAGCATATTTCATGTTTCTTTGATGTAACAGAGGTCACTTTAGGTATGTATGGTGATCCCTTTATTCTCGCAATTGGTGAAAGCAATTCCTTAGAAATAGGAGTGCTGTGATTGAAGAAGCAGAAGAAGAAGGCATGACCTGTCCTTTTCAGGAAATGAATTTTACTTAGCCAAAGGGGTTGGTTAGAAGAATTGAAAAGAATGGATTTTGTAGGCTAAAGAAGAAGAAACTTGATTTTAAGAAGGCAGGCAAGAGTAGGAGGTAAGTATAGGGAAAAGTAACACTAACTTTCGAGGCTCACCTGTTTGGTACAAGTGTGAAGTGTTTAATAAATACAGAAAAGGAAATCTTGATAAATCCAATGCTGTTTATTGAACCCTAAAAACCAAGCAGTAGATGTGACATTGTGACAGCTCAGGACAGGATGCCAAGCAGCTGGCTGTGGGCTGAAAGCTAAGGGGAAGGTTTGACAGTTCCCATGTTGTAAGGCCAGGGTGTTATTTAAATGGGTGCAAGAAGAGCTGAGTGACCACCTGCAAGTAACAGGAGGAAAACTCACTGTCCTGTGAGTTCAAGTAGAGCCAGCAGAGCTGAACACAAGTGGGGAGCCCTGGTAAGAGGTCTAGAGCAAGAAGGCTCCAGAGAAGAGGAATTTTGGACACAATGTTACTCTCTCTGCACCAGATTGGAGGTTGTAAAATGCCAGAGATGAAGGCAAAGAAGAAAGATGGATTTACAGCTTGAAAAGGTTGTTATTTTTAGAGCAAGCAATGCAAAACCTTGTCTGAGACTGAATGGAAACTGCTAGATCACAGAGAGGAGTTGAGAACAAGTGAAAGTGAGGAATATGACAAAGAGCAGGGAATCTCAGCTCTCTAAGGGAACAAGGGTTGTGGCTGTATTTCTCCTAGGTGAAGATTAATGACAACTTTGGTTAAAAGTTGAAACTATTACAAGTGACTAAGAAACAACCAAGCAAAGAGTTAGAGAGAAATTTGTGTCTCAGGCAGGCAAGCTGCTAGCACATTTTACAAATGACGTCTCCTCCGAGCAGGAATGTTCCAGGGAGGGTTACATTTCAGCTCAATCAATGTTTTTATACATAATTTATTTCTATAAAGGGTACATACTTATCTGATTTAATTAGGCTAATTAGAGGTCTGTGTCAAATACAGGAGTGAAGTATATGGAGGTGGGTAGAAGGTGTAGGAGTGGAAAGATAGGGGGTAAAGTCCTTGTAGGGAGAATTAGCTTTCACACAGAAGAAAGTGACAGGAATTCAGGCAGTATAAAATCTGGATAGTACAGAAATCTTGCATGACTGAGTGCTATGGTCCTCTGTATTGAAGCCTGAGGTAGACTGAACAGAAGAAAAGTAATGATTTTTTCACTGAGCTGCAATAACTGCAGGTATATATAGGAAAGAATGGTTTTTCAGACAGGTGAATTTGAATAAAGGAAGTGTAGAAATGAAGACCGAGAGACTGAAAGCCATATGGAGATGTTAAAGCAGAAATTCCTGGTTTATCTGTCGAGTCTAAAGGATCAGACCAGTGCTAGGAACAAGAAGACTGACGGAAGGAGGGTTGGCAGGAAGGCAACAAAGCAGAGTTTTTATTCTCAGTGGCCCCATGCAGGAACACTGTCCTTCGTTTCAGAAGGAGCAGGAGACAGTGGAACAAGCCGAGTGTCTCAACTACATGACAGAAGTGATTTAAGTCAAGTTTCTACCACGACTGAAAATAACAATTGAACTAAATCCAAGATACTGACCTCTGCAAAGGTATTTACTGCATCCTGATGAAGACTGATAATGTAGCCATAAATATAGCAAGTAGCTGGAAATTCACAGTTGTGAAATACCAAGAGCCCTTGAGGCTTTTCTTCCCTTCACAGCGGGTAATGTATTTCAGTGAAATGTGAGAACAAAAAGATGATATCCCAGAAAGATTTATCTTCCTGCTCTGCATTGCATATTGAGCCTGGATTCACTTCAGCCAACATTTTTGTGATCTAGTGTTGCTTTACCAAGGAGCTTCAAATAGAAAGGAGCTGTACCAAGGAGACTCAAATAGAAAATTATGCAATCAATATATCTGACTTTAAAAAGCAATAAAATAGTTAACTTGCTTGTAACAAATGTTAATTTGTGGCTGCCCTGGAGCATGAAGGGACAGAAAAATCTTTATCATTTGCATTAGATAATTTCCAAACTAAAGCAGTGGAAGCTGATAGCCAGCATGAACACTTTATTGTTGTGAAAAAGCAACATTTTGTCACATTTAATAAGTAGGGAAGCTCCGTTGCCACGAAGTCCTGAGAGGCACTGAAAATGGAAGCGGGGTTTGAAATCCAAGACATCTCACACAAGGAAAATACTGTTTGTGCTGCAGTTATTGAAGCTGGGATTCAGGATAAATGGGAAAAGGTGCCAGGCCCTGCCTTTTGTTTCTTTGAAAAATAAACAGTAAAAGAAATATGCCCCAGATTCTGTTGCACCACAACCTCTCTTTCACTTGCTTTTCAAGAGCATTTAAGCACTTGGAATTTCCTTGAGAAAACAGTCATCTGAAACAGATTCTTAGCATTACCAAAAAAAAGCCTTAATCTTAGCAAAAGTATATTTGAATTATATTCTTGTGCTGAAAGGTGTTAATGACCATAGTCAAGTGGGACTTTGATCTGCAGATTATCAACAGATTTGAAGCAGATGGGTGTGTTAATCACACAGGCTGGTGAACCTCACAGATGGGCCTGCTAATAACCCAGGCTGTAAGGGAGGATGAAAGAAGTTTTGCAGTTTGATTGCTGAAAATAAAAGGCTGTGTCTGATAGTTTACGCAGCTAAATCATCTAAGCTGTTTATAAATGCCAAGGCTACAAGACTCACAGTGCAGAAGGTGATGGGAAGGACAAAAAATCTGCAACTTCCAGAGAACTAGCATAGCCCTGAGGCATGGAAGGAAACAGGAACTGCAGGAGTGGGGGCCTGGAGGGCCCTGGAGGAGCACAGTGGGGAGGAGAAGGTGGCACCCCACCTTTTGCATCTCCATCAGAGCTGCAGCACTCTGCAGGCGGCACTGAGTGATTGATTGTCACAAACACACTGTGGATTGCTCTCTAAATTTCTCAGAGCATTCTGAATTGCTGGTATTGCTATCACATACAGGGATGGAGCTGTCCAGTGCCAAAAGAGCAAGTATTTATTCACCTGTTATATATGTAGATGAGTTACTTTGTGGATAACACATTTGGGGTAGGAGTCTCTCCTGAAGAAATCAACAAAAAGAATTGATTAATGAGACATTAAAAGAGTAACATCGTCCTCAGTCCACAGAGAGACAAAATGACAGCTTTGTTGAAATTAATTTTAGAGTTCCTAGTGATTTCAGTGTCATCAGGATTTTATGGATAATGTTGAAATACATCACACAAAAGAACGGTTAGCTGTTTTTCCTAATCTGTCATGTCAAATTTCTGAGTAAGTAGATAAAGTTTACATGCAAAATTAGCTGGGAAATATGTACCACTGGTCAAGCACTTCAGTTGAGATTTAAAAGTCAAAATATTTGCAGAAAAACTTCTTGTGTTTACTGGAGTTAATATAAGTACAGTGTTAATAGTTTTTTATTATTTTGATACCAGTGAAACTTAACATTTTAAAGTTGTTGAAACAAATTTAGGGCAATGTGGAGAGATGGATTTAGAAGGATACTCACACTTCTTTGAAACTTCTTCACCATTAGGATTTTAATTAAAATTTTCATGTGTAAGACAAAAAGACATGAATGTTCCTTTGTGTGGCATGGTGCCATGAGGACCAGATATACTCTTCAAGACAACTAAACAAGTACTTTTTCTGAAGGATGAGCACATGAACATTATCATCCTTGGAAGCTGAATTAGGTTTTCAAATATTTGACTTTTTACCTATATCAGGATTTGGCAGTCTGAGAAAGTCATTAGTGAGAATATTCCCATAAGGAAGGGGAGAAAAAGAGACTGGAAAAAATTTTAACATTAGTGTATGCCCGTTGATCAGAAAGACAAGTTAGCTCTGTAAAAAAAATGAAAGTGCAGTTTGCTTTATAAATGCAACATATTTAAATAAAATTTGGTTGATTTTTTTTTTAAATTCTATACCAATCCATTATATAAATTTGTAATGTATTTAAAACATGCATTTTTACTTGGTTAATTTCCACGTAAATCATGCTTTTTATATGGAGTCTTTATTCACAATGAGAAGATAAAGGAAGAGTGAACAACTCAGAAATAAAAGTTTATTACAGATTTCATCCCTCAGTGGCTTTATCTTGAACAGCATCATTTGTTTTCTACTCATTTTCATTTCATGCCTAGCCAGAACAAAACAGCTTGGGCTCTGCCTTTATGCCTTTACTTCAACATGGAGAGACCTCTACATGAGTAACAAGGGTTTATGTTGGTGCCAGAGGGGTCTTTAAAGCACAGTATGAACCCAATTCCTTACTCAGCATTTGAAGAGTGGGAAAGGAAGTGGAGATGAAGAAAACAGGGTGTTTGGGTCTATTTTCATTTTTGGAAGTGAACAGTTCCTGAGTTTGTAATGGTTGCAATTCAGTTCCATGTGGCTGATTCTTAATAAGACCCTATATTTGCTCCTTAAGATAAGATAATGGATGTAATATAAAATTAGTTCTTTCCTGCCCTTCATCAGATGCCCCAGGATATCCTGAATGATCAAGACAACCCCAATGATTGACTTGTGTCAGAAAGGAGAGAAGCTTCAGGGCTTCCTTTCATGGTAGACGTAACTTGCAGAGATGGACATAGGATGTGTCCTGTATCAAAACTGGGTGTGATCAGCTCTGTATAGCAACAAAAAGCACGTTTGTCCTACCCTTAGCATTTATAACTGCTTTTCAGACCTTCTGAGGTCATTAAACAATTTAATTCTTAGCACAGTGTATGATACCTTGCTAACAGTTGGTCAGATGCCTGAGCTCAGATGTTTCCATACCAGTTTTTATGCTTTGAAAAACTGGGGAAAACTCCCCACCTCCCTGGTCGCCCAAAAAAAACCAAAAGCAAGCAAGCAAACAAACAACAACAAAAAAAGAAACAACAAAGGAAAAACAAGCCCACAAACAAACAAAAGCAGTCAGGGAAAGTCTTTTGCCAGTTCTTAGATAGACTCTCATACATGCCAGGCCACTTTCAGCTGTCCTTGACTTTGGAACAAGGGACAGCTGCTGTCCTGCCTGTTGCCAGCCTGCACTTCACTCTGCACATTTCCTAGTGTCTGGCAGTAGGTCCTGAGAAGTGGATGTCTCAGTTCTTTCCAAAGGCTAGCATAAGCTGAAAGATACCTTCTAGTTTGCCACTGGGCACTGTTTTTGTTTACTGTGCCCTTGCCAGGGTTCCAGGATGGTGTTACCAGTCATGGACTTGCTGGAGAGAAAGAAAAAGCCTGCACAAAATTTGAACTTGCATCATGACACTTTAATGTGTTGCGTAAGCCTTGTTACAAAGAAGTTATTAAAATGTGCCCAAAGGATAGAAGAATAACCATGATGATTTATTCAGATCTTATTTCATGATCAAGGTAATTTTTTAAAAACAAAAAACCTCTGGCAATATTTGAATTTGATTACACCAAAGCTAAAGTGTTATTCTTGTTTATGGCTCTTCTAAAGCAAATCTGCTTCTTTGATATTCACAGCATGGGTAAACAGATGTGACATGATTGCTGTGGTGGACAACAACTCTCCTTCAGAGAAGGGACAGGACCCTGTGAATTAGTTTGTTCCTTAATGGCAGGATAACTGGGTAATTAATTCTTTTCTTTCTGGGTAACTTGTACTTTTTTTCTGTATATGTTTGTCTGAGACCAATGAGAATACACAAATGCAGCAAAACCTGTCATTGTGAAAACATTTGTGCTTGCTGCTTCCCAAGCAAACCGACAGTTTGGGCAGTGAAGACATTGAAAACACCTCCATACCTGACCAGAGGAGGATTAGTGGGGTCTCTGCCAGTGAGGTGCAGGCACCAAAAAAGCTTCTGCATTTGGGTGAGGGGCTGAGCAAGCACTGTGCAGTCAATTTCAGCAAACTGTGTTAAGAGTATGCCAGTGACATCTAGTGTTTAATATAAAATTCCTATAAAACCTGGTGGGTTTGCTTTGTAAAACCCTTTGCTGCAGCTGGAGTGGTGGGGCTGTCTGATACAAGGGGCAAGGCAGAAAGGCCATGTACCCCGTGGCAGGGGACAAGGAGACCTGGGCTGTCGTCCTGCAGCCAGGTGATCCCACAGAAAGCAGTGTGTTTGAGAGTTAATCACCCTCAACAGCAAATAAATACCATTGCAGGAGTGTTCACAGGGTGATGGAAATAGTGTGGTCTGCCCTTTACATCCTCCACATTTTTCTGTGTAACACATACCTTCTTATCTAATAAACTGGCATAATATTCCAACTTAGTACTGTTTTATAGATGTTAGAATGAAGTCTGGCCACTGATAAGCTGTCTGTGTGTGTACATACACATATAAAAATTGTAGTGGGTGCAGTATGGGAGGTAGTATACTATAGTTTAATTCTAACAAGAAAAGGCAGTGTCTCAGAACTCAGAGCAGGATTGCAATTAATTCTGAAATAAAATTCCAACACAGTAGGGAGCGCAAAACTAGTGACACACCGCCCAGATTCAAGGCAAAAGAGAAGACTATTCCAAGGACAATTGATACCACATAGCAACAACAGATATAAGTTGATGAATTCAGTATTCTACAATTAATACTGACAGTCAAGCAGCTCTTGCAGCTTTATTTAATGTTTGGCTTGTTAAAATTCCTGATTCTAAAAATAAGGATAAAATGGACTGTGAGATCATAAACTGCATAAAAATAGTTGTATGCTTAATGTTGTGAAACACAGTTAAAGAAGTTAGCATATGAATGACTAATCATCACTGCAACTATCTCAAGACATCATTAATGCAAAAATACTATAACATTGCCAGTAGAAATAGAATATCAGCTTGAACTATATACAGATTTATGACATTTTTATCCCTTTTGATATTTACTGAATCATAGAACAGTTTGTGTTGAAAGGGACCTTTAAAGGTCATCTAGTCCAGCATCCCCCACAAGGAGCAGGGACATCTTCTATCTCAGCAAGCCCTAATAAAAAGTCTACCCCCTTCTTTCTTATATGCTCCCTTTAAATATTTAAAGGCCACAATAACATGTCCTTGCAGCTTTCTCTCCTCCAGTTTTAAAATCCCCAAATCTCTCAGCCTTTTCTCACAGGAGAGGTGCTCCATCCCACTGGTCATCTTTGTGAACCTCCTCTGTATCCGCCCCAGGATCCATGTGTTTCCTGTGCTGTGGACCCTGACCTGAGCACAGCACTCCAGGTGGGATCTCACCAGAGCAGAGTAGTGGGGCAGAATCACTTCCCTCAATCTTTTGGCCACACTGCTTTAGATGAAGACCAGGACATATTTTGCATTCTCACCTGCAAATGCACATTATGGGCTCATATATTAAAAAAAAGTTACTGTAAAAGTAACGAAATGGACAAGCTCACAGGCTGATTCACTATGAAGAATCCAGACCAAAGTTTAAGATTGTTTTGGCTCCTGCAGACTTGCACACATCCATATATCATTAGATTACTTTAAGGCTTCAGAGACATGAAGTATATTTGAATCAGAGGCAAGCTGTTGGTCTGATGTCTTACATTAGATGAAGCTAATACATTTAGTGCTTTGAAAGCCATACGAAGTCACTAGAGACTTCTTGAATTACCTTTTGAAATAAATTCAACATCTGTGTTGTTTGATAAAAAAGTGACACAAATGCCTGAAGCTTCTGAAGGCAGGCAGTATCAGTGGAGGTCATTTGGAGGAGATTGTGGGACACAACAGGAAAGGACAAAAGCTACCCTAAGAATTATGCTGGGACCAGAGGAGAACTTTGCTGCAGAAGCATAATTTTCAGTGTTCTGTTCCTGATGTAAATTAAAGCTGCTGAATAAGAGTGATATTTTAGTGAGAGAGTTAAACAAGAATTCACATACATGGAGACAGCAGTATGTAAGCCAACATTTTCTGCTCTGAGTGGTTGAAGGACCTTGGTATGACTGAGTGTTACACACTGAACTTCAGTCATAGCATATGCAAAACCAAAATATATCTATAAATATAGGTCCTAAACCCAAGTGGTAATTTAGGAAAAAATCCTTATTTTAATTACTTTATCCTGTGGATAAGGTTAGGTACTCCCAGGTGAGTAGAATAAGTGAAAGTCTCACACAGTGCTTGATAGTTGTAGTAGATTCTTATTCAGTATTCTCTTCTTTGGGTTCAATGAGAGCAGGAGCAAAAAAAAAATGCTGACAGCTCTATAGTAGTTGTATCTCTGTAGGGTTCATTCATTTTGATTACTGCTGTTACTCTAATGATTTTCTTGATATCAGAAAAAAACTGCAGTTCTCTACAGTTCAGCTCACTTTAAGACACCATCAAATTGGTATGTCTCTCACAAGCTTTTGTTAAAGTCATGGTGGCAGCTATTGAGCTTTAACTAGCACTGTTGTTATGCTTGCTATAAATAATTACTTTCATCAGCCCTTTTCTTGACCACAGATCACTGGAGAATGATGAAGCACACTCCAGGTCTCCACACATATTAGCACTGACTTATTGCCTCACCTTCTTCATCTGAATATAAGAATAGGAGAGAGAGTTATCTGTTCAGGCTTTGGTTTCCTTTTACTTTCTGTCTAGTTTAAGAGTTTGACTTTAGTGACTTTGGGGGTGGCTTTTGTGTTGTCTTCACGTGAGCAACATTTTAGCAAGGGTCTGTTGGGAAGATTCCCTTGTGCAGCATAGCTTTTTGCGCTGCTAAGGCAGCAATAAGAAGCAGTAACAGAGCCACAAAGTGCTAGCAGAGTCCCCCAGGACAGGAAAATCTGCACAGCTTCACTCTAACACTGCATATCTGCCTGCCTCCACATGAGTAGGGGACAGAATAGACTTCAGTATAGAGAGAACATGCTGGAGATGTGGCAGAGGACGCTGCTACTCTTAGGGATCTCCACTGCGGGTCATGGAGTAGAACTATTTTCCAGTAAAATAAATACTACAGTTTTTTAAGAGTTAGCTGTTTGTGAGGGCTTACACTGCATCAGAGGTCATGTTGGAGGCCTTCTCATCCTTGCAGTTATGTTGAGGATCCTAAATTGACGTTGCAATTCCAGGTAATCTACCGTCCCCATTTTCTATACAGTGGAATTGATGGTCATCTGACCAAGCTCAGGAAAAAAAAACAACCATAATCCAGTAAGTATAGTTTCTTCACATTACAGGAAGATCAAACACATACCTATGCCAGTGCAAGGAAAAATTGGGACAAAGCTGGAGATGGGATGGGAACAGAGATAATGGCATGGAAAACAGAGTACTTTCAGTGCTACTATGAAACTGCACCCTTGAAGAAGCTACTGCAGATATCCTGATTATTTGGGACAGACTGTAGAGCCAGTATGGGACAAGGTCCCCTTATGTACCAACATGCCATAATAGCACTACTATGCCTTTTTGCAGTTGGCAATAAGAACTAGGAGTTGCCTGCTCTTGTGGGAGGACTGGAAAACAACCAAGGCAAAGTATAATGAACTAATTCTATTAAATTCACTTGCAAATTCAGTTGTGATTTATTGTATACAGACCTATTTTTTTTCCTTTTTTTTTTTTTTTTAGTTTCTGAATTTGTAAAATAGCTTCTGTCTTTACTTTTTTCACAAAAGATGAACGCAAATAGGATTATTGAGAATTAAAATTATTTGGGGGATTTATTTTTTGTGAAGCAGGTAAGAAATTAATTTCTAACATATGCTTTTCTTGACAGTGTCACTTTAATTTTCTCTTAATAGGTTGGTGGAATGGCTGTTTCCATGACAGCACAGCAAATATACAGTAGGGGCACTGATAAACAGTGATGAATAAGAGATCATTAGACTTCAGGGAGAATTCTTCACTATTCTGTTGCTGCTTTTACATTTGTCAGATAGAGACAACACATTTCACCACCGTCCATGACACCAAGATAAAAGTTGTGCAACTTCCAAAGGCCCTGTGTGCTAAAAGACAACAGTTACTGTCTTTGAAGGTAGGTCAAATGTGGGCTTTAAACTATGTTAAAGTTCCTCTTCTAAGAGTTAACTTGCTAACTACAATGATGTACAACACTGAATGTCTGATCTAGCCTTGTCAAACTAGTCATAAGCCCCTACCAAGCAACAGTGCTTTCAAGATGGAAGTAGCTTCTCCTGACCCACTGTCTCAGTCATGCTCTCCAACAAAAGCAAACCCTTACAGAAAGCAAATTTACCCTCTGGTTCACTGCTCTGGGGTTCGCTGTGCAATCTGTGTGAAAAGGTGTTGGTGTAAGTCATTCTACTGAAAGCCATCAAAGGGGCTGCTCTCAGGGGGAGATGAAAGTGGAGGTGAGGTCTGTCGCATGCAAGGTAACCCCACTGCCACAAACGGTGTTTAACCGAGTCTCACTTTAGTTCAGCCTTGAAACATACACACAGATGTCAGAAGCAAATCTGTAATTGCCTTTGCACAGAGAAATAGCAGCTAAAACACTGCTGCTTGAATGAGGCTTAATAGTCCTAGATGCATCCTAGCACAAAACTATAAAAAAGTACGTTTTGCAAGGACGAAGATAAGCACTGTAGAAAAAAATCACATCACTTTCTTCTTTAAATCCATGACAATTTTGTCAAGAACTTAAGGGGAATCAGAGTTTAATTCTTGTTCTCTTGCTTTTTATGATAATTCCCTGTTCTGATGAAAACAGAAAAGGCAATATTGAATTAAACATTAAAATAATAACAATTAGCTGCTTGTTTAGAAGATCTGCAATGCAGGTTGAAACCAGAAGGTCATCTGTCTCAAAAATTCTGTGAAAAGTTTTTCTGAAGCCCCTCATAGTCTAACTATAAATGATATATTTAAATTTGCTAAAGAGTCAGTTCTCACTGCCAAGACAAATTAGTACCCAACCTGAGGCAGCTGAAGCTTTGCTCTTCTCATAACAAAATAACAGGTCTTAAATTACTCCTCTGGTTTACCTAGATTGCTATCAGATGTTAAGGGTATAATTAGCCAAACATTTATTTTGGCAACAGTCAGCCTTCACAGTTTTGCACCTGTGACCAGTCCCCATTCCTTCCTATCTTACCTATTCCCCCAAGCTCAAGTTCTGCTAATTTCTAAGACCACACAGTTAACCAAATCAGAGATTTAAACAAAGTGATTTTTGCCCTCTCTTCTGTTTAAATACACATAAGTTCTTATCTCATTAATTGCTAGTATGTGCAAATTTCAGGTATTTTAGAAAATGGCCAGCCATTTTTTAAAATACTTGCATCCTTCAAAGATAGCCAAAGTCAGGCTAAAGGTTACAGCAAAGCACCCAAATACTATTTCCTTTTTAGAGTTAGACTATTGCCCAACCCATCAGCTTTAGAATTCATTGTTAATTTTTTCCCCTCTCCAGAAAGAAACATTTTATTAGCAGTAATGTTCCATAGCAGCTTCTGCTTTGTTTCATATAGCTTTAGGGCAATGTGTGACTCCTGAAGAACAAAGACTGCTTTTTTGTTGTTCTAAGTCACTCAGCAGTTGTTATAAATCACAAGGCTTTTCCTCAGCAGTTGAAACGTAAGTGATAACTTTGGTACAGGAACTTCTTCAGTGAAACACTGTGCAGGCACCCAGGATAATACTGCATAAAAGAAATGTGGGGCATTTCTCAGCCATTCCCATTATAAAAGACAGAGTGTAGCACCAACATGGTGAGCCATCTGTGCTAATGCCAATGATGTTATTAAATCATTCATTAAATTTCAAAATTTTATATTAGATAATTTAAATTCTTATTTTGGCATAGCGCAGAGAATTCTTCCTCTAGAAATATGAACTCAGTATGCAAATATGTTTGCCCTGTTTTCTAATAAATTTGTATCTGCACTGAACACCCTGGCAAGCGCTGTGGTTCATATAATTATGCTTGCAGATCTTCATAGTAGAAATAGATTCTTACTTTATTCCAAATTAATTGGTCAGTTTTTAGCACAAGTAAATTTGTGTTAAATGATGCATCCATTTCTGCCAGCTTCTTCTGCCTACAAAATGCAATGCTATCTAGAGGTCTAGAGGTCTTCCTGCCTTTCTTTCCCAGCAAGGAAAAATGTTTTTCTCTCACATTTGATGTCACTTAACAGTTGGAATATTTCCCTAGGATCATATTATAGCAGCAAAATAGCACTGTGCTTTCACTGGTCACCATCCTGGTATGCAACCTGTCATACTGGTTGACCTATTTCTTCTAAGTGAGAGCTGGAGATATTGGTAAGTGGGCATCCCACTAGGCACTGTGCACACACACAGCCTGCCCTAGGGACCTCACAGCTCAGGTGAGATGGCAGCTGAACAGAGAGGGCTGTTAAACAGGAAAGGAAAATCACAAACACACAGCAAAATGATTTCACTGAAAATTTTCATTGACTACCTGTTTACACATCTGAGAATTGCCATGGAGACACTGATGACCTCTATGTAGCTGTGTTATGACTTTAATTTAAAGCAGAACAAAAAATCCTTTTTCATGTAATTTAGTGATGACTAAACATGGTACAGTAAGTCACCACAGGATAATCACCATTTTCTTGTTTATTTTTGAAGACTGAATAATCTTGCAGATATGACAGAAAAGTATGTCTGTAATTCCGTTGTGGATGCATAAAATATTCAACATGAGGTCATTATGAACAAACTAATGAAGAAAAGTATCTCACTACAATTTCACAGGCAATTTTCTAGAGGAAATCCTAACTGTAGGTGTTTTACATGATTGCACTGTAGGATTTAACTCTGTGGAATTTGGTTATAAGGGTAAAATAGAAGCGAGAGATCTCTAAAGATGGGTTTAGAGCATGGGAGTTTATTGTGAAAGAGTATGGGGTGTAAGAGGCTTGCTGAGCTGCAAGATGCAGCTCAAAGCAGGCCAGAGAAAGAGAGAGAAAGAGGCAAAAGGAGAGAGTAAAAAGAGATACAATAAATCATCTTCTCTGTTGAATATTCTAATTCTCTTTAACTAATCTGAAACAAGTTACACACACTACAATATTTGCATGTAACCTATAAGAATCATTACATTACCATGCGGGGTTATATTTTAAACCTTAAAAAACTGTTTTTTGGAATCTTCTTCCAGGCAGGTAGGGTTTGTTCTGACCTTTGGACCTGCCTAGGCAGAGGGTATTGTTCTATCAAGAAGGAGGATTACCTTCAGTCAGCTATACCATTGTGTTTTCGTTACTTTGCAACTCAAACCTTGTCCTCATGCCAATCTCGACTATACTTTCCATATTTTCAGCATCCCCTGTAAGGCAATCATATCTGTAAGGCTTTCCTATTTCATCTTCCCCAACATTGCATCTTTCATGAAACAACTATATCTGATTTGCAAGCCCTTGTTCTCTTTTGCTGTTGTGCAGTCAGTGCCCTTCTGCCTTTTGACTGAAATAAATCACAAATATAAACATGAAGTGTGAGAGAAAGGAGAATCATCACTGGGTAGATTCTATACTTGCTTTCCAAAACATGCATGTGTTAAAAGACAAGGGCTGTTTAAGTCCTTGGTATATTTGACAAATATTTGCCAACACTCACAGCTCAGGGGAACAACTGCCTTCCCCAGCAGAGCAGCTTTAAGTCACTTTTTGTGTATCTCTAATGGCATGAAGGAGTTTCTGTGGAGTCCAAGGTCTGTCTATGGCTCCAGTCTCAGTTTGTGAAGTATATATAGTACTGGAAGGACAATTCACAAGCACTGTGATTTTGTACTTGAAAGGGCTGCAGAACTCAGTGAAATCCTAAAAGATTAATGTCTTCTTCTTCAATTAGGCTGTACTTCAAAACTCAAGTGTACAGTGTCTTCTCCCTCTGCAGAGGCTCCGTGGCATCACAGGGGCTGCTTTGTGAACTACGCCTTTCAGAACTGGCTGAGAACATAGTCCAGCACAAAAGGCACAATGGGCCATGGTTTCAAGTTCGTGCTGCAGTTATTCCAGAAACTCAAGGTAAGCATAAAAATAAAGTGTTGGGAAAAAATATATTCTTCTTTAAGCTGAGGCTCTGGTAGCTTCCTGATGGATAATAGGTGACAGTCATATAGGAACAAATGGCATTCTTATATCCATCCAGAGGACATTTTTTTTCCTACCAGTCCATCCTTACACTTTTTACTCTTATTTTATAAATTATCATCCTGGTTGTCAGAACCACATCCATCTCACAGAGAGTCCAGTTTCAGGCCGAGCTCTGTTTGCTGGTGAAAAGGGGAGGAAAGAGAGAAGGAATGCCAGAAAGGCAGAACGAGACCGTCACTGAGATCTGACACAGTGAATTCGTGTTTGATTGTTCTCCAGGCCATGCACCAAACAATGCCAGCTCATGGAGTTTGGCTCTCACTCCTCAGCGAGAGCAGCAGCACAACTCTGGAAGACACCACTTACTGAAATTAATTACATAGTAGCGTTTTCTTGTCTAAGAAATCCTCATGAATTTTCTGGGGTTCTCTTTTCTTTTAAACATCTCCTTTCTGAGAAGATCCTGCTGTGCCTGCTTGGAGATATAGAATAGAGAGAGGGGATATTTTTTTCACCTTGCATGAACTAAACCATCTGTGAGCATACAATACAGCTAAGAAGGCAATGCTGTATGAAAAGCATTGTTCTTTTGACCCATTTTTATCCCTATTTTACCAAGTGCAGACAATTCTTCTTTTTTACTTTGTCCACTATCATTAACAATGCTTCATGATGTTAATTAATACTGCAAGAGGCTAAACCTCAGGCTGACTGTCTCACATGAGGGTATTAGTTCTGTGGATTTGCAAAGCAACATCTGCCTGTGAATAGATTTTTTAAAATAATAATTAAATTAAACAAAAGAGAAGCTCTAAGCTGAATTTGTGGCTAAATGATTAATATCACTCCCTGTTTAAGAATTTTTTTCCAGCCTATTTTGTTTAATGATTTTTAAGTATGAATATTACATGTCATTCTGCAGTTAATTATTTATGCTGATGAAACATGGTACTCTCTGTACCCTTTTTGGATTCTAAATGGAAAGGAACATACTTTCTAGACAGTTCCTTCTGAATAGTGATGGCTCACAGAGGTTTCTTTCATCAGAGACGGAATCATCCTCAAGCCAGTTTAAGAAGGCTTGGAGATCATTAGGAAAAACTCTGGTGAGCGTAGGTCATTCACTGCAGTGTATGTCAGACTGCCAGCTCTGGGTGGGCTTCAAAGAGCCTGGCCTCAAAAATGCTTTCCTTCCTGGTGGGAAAACCTTTCACATGAAAGATTAATTAATCATCAAGGTCTAAATTTCAGAAATTTTGGGGGTTTTAGGAACAGTTTGAATCTGCCCAGGATTTTGAACTGAGCTGGGAATCTGACTGAGCAGAACTTTGACATTTTGAGCTTTCATTTTAAATTGACACAAAAGCAGTCATCAAATATGGAAATCCTTCAGGAACTGGAATTATCTTTTTCCACACAGCTCCAGTGATTACTGTTTATGGATCTCTTTGCAGCCAAATATCACTCATCCTGTGAGCTCTTCTAGGCAAGAGCTTTGGCTGAAAAAATCTGCAGATGTTATCTCTGTTATTGTGTCATTTCAGTCACAGAAAGGTACGGCTCTCCTGCACCAGAAGTCCCAGTGAATTACCAAATCCCTAGAGTCAAATAATGAGAATTAGTCTTTCTTAATAAATGTATGGCACTTGAAGAAATTGAATGAGCTATAGGTCCCAGAGAAAAACAAGCATGTTTTAACCAGTAAGACTACAAGGTGGCAACCACTTAGAAGCTCAGTGTACCTCAGCATCCAGGGAAGCAGAGCAAGATGTTACAAGCTGCTAAATACATATGTACTGCTATTAAGTTAAAGAGGCTTCTTCTCTGGGGACAACAAAGCACTAATTCAAGGAATTAGAGAACATGTCTTTTACTGAACTAAGCAACAGGACATAAAAACACTTGGTGGGACTTCCCTAATTTAGTATGGTGGGTACATCACCTGTGATTAGTCCTTTCTGGAGACAAATGTGGAGATACACTTGAGCAGCCATAGAAACCAGGTGATTCAAAATCTGCTGCTGCTGTTAGACAAAGACCTGGAAGCAGTCTTGAAAGCAGACCTGGATTAGCACCTGGATCTCAAATGTTCCCCAGCCCCCGGAGGCAGAGACACTGGAAATGGTTCCATCATGTCAGGGCTCTATCCCAATGGGGCCTCAAGGCTCCTGCTGTCCTGGTAGGGACCCCACTGCCATGTCTGGCTCTCTGTCTCCTTGCTTTACTCATTTACAATTTCTCATCAAGAGAATAATGATATTGTGCTGACATCTTTTTCTGGGAAGTACAAGGTCTCAGCACTTATGCCCATTGCTGCAATTCAGGGAATAATCTTGGCTGCCAGGAGAGGGTGAAGGTATTCCCAGCTCTATTTATGTGGCAACTGGGTGCTCAGATGCTTGTTTCCCAAGCTATTAATTCAGCTCTGAATGGTGTAAGCACAGCCTGTTGGCAAGAGCATCTCAGGTGTCCATATGGGCTGGGCAGAGAATAGCAAGAGATAAAGAGGCAGGATATTTCTCAGGGCCTGGCACTCTACCTGTAGCTCCTTGTATGTATTCAGTCTTGGATTCCCTGGAAGTCAGCCCAAATTGTACCTGTAAAACAAACTCCAAAACCTGTGCTACATGAATGAGCGATTCTTAAGGAAGTTTGCTGATGTTCCTGATGACGTTGTGAATTTTTTTTTTTAATTCAATACAAAAATTTTCATTATTAAGTATCTAAAGAGAATGAAACTATAAAAACCCATGATGGTGTATCCTTCTCAGGAAAGAATATTTTCAGATAGTTTATAACTCCCCATATTTTAACAGGACTGCTCAGGCTGTGTGAAAGTCAGTGCTAATGCAAGTTGTACCATTGCCAGTATACCAAGCTAGGCCATCCTCAGCAAACTCCAGCAGCTGCTGGTGCCATGTAAACATATTGTCAGCTGTTTTCTACATTTCCCCAAAGTCCCTTTTGCCTTGAAATCTTCCTCTTCTCAGGATCGCCTATGTTTAAACAAAAATATGTTTTCTGACTCCTAACAATAACATCTTAAATAAAATAACTTCCTGTAATTCTGATAGCAGCTACCATCCTTATTTCCATAGCTTTCATCATTCACCTTTAATCCTCTTTCTTTCTTGCTTGCCATTATTTGTCTTTGCCTTTATTCTTTCTGATCACTATTGTTATCCAATTTCCTTTCTTCTTTCATCTTTCCCTAACTCCCAGTGCATTTGTGTCGTGTCATTTTATGATTTTTGTTTTTACTCCCCATGCAGCTTTTTAGCAAATATAGAACTTTGTAACTGACTTTACCTTCATCTTCCTACCTTTTTTCCCTTTTTTTACTCATGCTCTGAGGATCAGACAAAGCCCAGCAGTGCAGGCAGCTGCAGACTTTTCTCACAGAAAATCTGCAGGGCACAACTGCTCCATCTCTTTGCCTGATGAATGGAAGAACAGCCTTTGGTGTCGTTTATTATTCTTACTAAGCTGGGGCCCTGGGGGATATCTCTTACACTGGAACAGGCTCCCCAGTGAAAGTGGGCACAGAGTTCAAGAAGTGTTTGGACAATGCTCTCAGGCACATGATGTCATTCTTGGGGTGTCCTGTGCAAGGCCAGAAGTTGGACTTTGGTGATCCTTATGGGTCCCTTCCAACTGAGATTACTCCAAAATTCTATGGTTATCTGCAGTGTGCAGTTCCTGGAATGTGGGGGTTCTGATTGTAAGTGGGGTAGATGCCATCACAGCAATAATATCAGGAATTGGGGTCTGGCCTCACTCTCAGGCTTTGGCTCACTTGAGTGATGCAAGTAGAGCTTGGAGGAGGAGGCGCCTGTGCTACATGGGCTTATCAAGCATTTATTTATTCTTTTACTTAGACTATTAAAAATAAGGGGGAGGTAAGAAAATATCCATGACTCTTAAAAGTCTTTGAATAGCTGCATTTGAATAGCAGTAAAGTAATGATCAGTCCAGTAAAAACAGAACAAAGGAAACCCAAAATCTCTTCAGAGATTACTCCCTCCCAAGAATAATTTAGTCTAACATGAGGTCCATCACATGATCTCATGATATGTTAGAACAAAGAGATCTGAGGTAGACAAGATGTTTCAACAGTTTCTCCTACAAAATTTCCATATTTGGGATGTATCTGTCTTACTCAGTCGAATTTGGTATTTTAGACATCTTGGCAATATATGACATGCAGCCATTTCTGAGGGAAGGATTGCTCCCATTCTAGAAATTACAAAAATACAATAAATCTTCTGAAGATATGAGGGAATTCCCCTTTCTTCTTTTTCTCTTCTCCAAGGGCAGTGGTCTTCAAAATTCGGAGGTACACTCTCAAACAGATAGAAAATGAATATTTAATACACCTTATTTGGGATTTAAGGAAATGGAAAATGGGTCATCAGCTTTAACTGCAATTCTAAAAACTTCCATGTACCAAGTTACTTAGCTGAAGTTCTGGAATATAGCTGTATTTCTCTTCATTGTCAAACATGGCCATAGTGAATGATGTCTTATGCAGTTCCAAGAGAAAGAGATCGTGTCCTTCTCTTGAGAGAAACTTGTCCTGACAGAGGTGTCAGGGACAATCTACTTCACTCAATTCAGGATTCAGCTCTCTGTCCCTGAAGCCATTCGCTCAGCAGAGACAGACAACTCCAAGATGCTTCTCGAGAAAACTGAGCTCACAGAATGTGAGATTGGCAAAAGATCTGTCCTAAAATACTCACATTTGGGATGAAATCCCATTCTCCTTTACATGAATCATTCTTCGGGCTTAAATAGCTAATGTCAGCAAGGCTTAGACCTAGAAAGTATTGCCTGAACAAAGGTTGCGTGCTGGATTGCACTCATGGACTAAGTTTGCTATCCAAACACATGCTCCCATGAACTTGCAATCCTCAGTCGCTCTTCTCTGTCATTTCTATTCTTGATCTGCAACTCTCTTTCCTCTGTGCCCCTGTCTCAAAGGAGGAGTGTGTGATTTCAGACAGGCTGGGTTTCAGGGGCTCAGGGTGCAGAATTGTTCTGGCTATTACACAATCTGAAGAAACTCCCTCTTTGTGCTAACCCTCACTGACGTATTTTCAGGAGCTGTAGAGGAACAGAACTGTATGGATCTGCACATATGGTTGTGTGGGTGAAGAAATACACCACCCAAATACACTTCTATAGCTCCAGGATGAGCAGGCAAACCCTTAAAACTTACGGTTTGATTCTGACCCTATAGTTGTCTTGAAATATTTATAAGAGTTTTAGGGTGCAAACTTCAAGCACATGAATTAATTAACTGAGTTGCCAGGCAGTCTCCCTCTGCAGTAAATGAAAATGAGAAAGCATCCCCTTGAGAAACCATCCCAGACCCTAAAAGCACTGTTTGCAACATCCCTGTTGATGAGCGCTATCCTCAGAATGCACTCATGGAGATCAGCTCTGTGGGCTTGTGTTGAAGTAGCACAGAGTGATTAACCCCCACAATGAGGAGAAACAGCCAGTGCAACACACCCAAGAGCTAAGCACAAGCATGTCCTGGCCCCCAGTGTCTCTGGGTCAGAGCTGGTGAGCTCTTGTCTTGGAAGAGGGCGGGTTGCAGGCATGGTGAGGATGAGGAGGATGTGAAGTGAAACAGATGCTCGCCTGTCTTTTGACCTGGAGAATACACTTCACTTTAGAGTGCTCATTAGGAGGAACTACAATTTCTCTGTCAACTTGGTTAATCTGTTTTCACTCAGATTTCATGCTTGA
Source organism: Petroica traversi (assembly GCA_025920805.1). Lineage (NCBI taxonomy): Eukaryota > Metazoa > Chordata > Aves > Passeriformes > Petroicidae > Petroica > Petroica traversi. Next base: position 8,051,846 of record JAHLSL010000019.1, read on the forward strand.
TAAAGTTATTTGTCCTGTAATGAATACCAATTTATTCTTCTCATGCAAAATTTTGTACTGGAAAGTCATCCTGCTGCATGGGGTGTAAGCATGGAAAACATCTCTTTGCATTTGTGTTTGTGCAGCACCAAACATCAGACTGTTCTCAGGCTGGAAGCAGGGTTCCTGGCCCTGCAATAATGAAAACAAAATTGACATTATTTGTTTTGTGGTAGTGCCTCTAGGCCTCAATCAAAAATGACACAAGACAACAGATGGATGCAAGTACGTGGGGGAAACACAAGACAAAACATTTATTCATTTAGTAAGCATCAGCCACAGTGCACCAGCTGTTTAGGTATTAAATATTTTGTAGACATCATTGTATAGATATAAAAATCATAATAATTGTTGTTATAACCTAGCCTATATGAGGGACAGAAAGGGTTTTTTTAGACCATTGTATCATGGGAATGGAAAATGTGGACATTAAAAGCAAACATTTTGGTAAGTGTAGTCATTCTGTCATTCTTCAGCTGTAAACATTACATTATCCTAGATTGTGTTGAAGCTGATAGTTGTATTCTCATTCAAAAACTGATAAATATCATATTAGAATTTTCTGACAAGTTTGTCTGCAGTACACAACTGGTTATACTGTCAATGTTGGCTAATTTTACATCTGTTCAGATATTTAAACTGTTTTGAAAAGAAAACTTACCCCGTCCAAAACACCCTAAAGCATATTAAAGGGTCACTGGTATATGAAACACATAAGAAGAAAAAGTAGATAACAAACTTCATTGCAGACATTAGAGCAATATTTTAAAGATGAGCTTATGAAAATGTAGAGCTTGTGATTTTAGATTTTACAATTTAAATAAATATTTTACTGACTGTTTTGAAGCCTGGCTCAAACAGAAAAATATTAGGCCCCAAGCTTATTGCTCATCAACCCCTTGAATGACTTAGTTGTTTTGCCGAGTCCATGGAACCACGGGGAAATTTCCAATTAATTATTTTTTTCAGTTGGAAAAATCAAAACTGCAATTTTTCAGGACTGTGTTCCATGATTGATTAAATTCTGCTCAAGGTTATTTTCTCGGACATTTAATTTTGTTTCTGCTGCAATCACAGGAGAAGAGTTAGGCATGCCTGATTTCCACATTTCTTCTCATGTCAGAGGTTCATGCTCATGCAGTGGGTGGCCCATCAGGCATGACTGTTATGCATTATTCCCATTTCCAAAAGTTAACCTGAAAGAGGCTTCCTTAATATGGTAAGACAAGGATATTTAGTTTAGGCCCCATTCATTTTTTCTAAAGTAAATATTTTTCCCAGGTGATTTTGCTGCCCACTTACTTAGTTTGAAGCTTAAAAGCTCCATTTACTACTCTCAAAGTTTAACATTGTTTTGATCTAAGGCATTTTTTGTTGTCTTCTTTTTCATTTTTAAGGGACAGAAAATATTAATGGAAATTCTTCCCCCTAACTTTTCATGGACAACCTAAAACAATTTTACAGGAAGCACATTAAACAAGTGAAAATATATGGAGAAAGGAGTTCATGTATATAGTACATGGTATGCCTCGCCAACATACATAACATTTATTCAAGTTCCAGATAATTATTTCTGGTTTTTCTCTTTTTTTTTTTTTTTTTTTTTTTTTTAAAGAAGGAGAAGAATGACAGGAATACTAAATTCATTGAATTGGTTCCATGTGTGTCAAATATTCTGGAACATATTCCCAACTAATATAACTAACCACCAACTCCAGAGAAGGCATGTCACATAAGACAGCAGACTTCTATTTTTTGCAAACACTAGGGAAACATGACATGAGATTTGGAACTGCTTATGGTTGTTTTCTCTCATCAATAAACAATACATGTTTTTCAGGTACTCATTATGTGTTTTGACAGCTGACAAAATCTGTAAAGTACAATTTCCAGTTATATGGATCATGTGAGCTTCAGATACACTTTTTCTGTGTAAAAACACTAATATTTACTACACATTCCTTAATATTTGCTTTAGTTCTTTTTTTCCTGTGACAGTGACTCTCTTGCTAGGACAAATGGTAGTAGCAAGAACCTTGGCTTGTTCTCAAGTGACTGAATGTTTGTGTAGTGTGTATGCAATTTATAAAGTATTTACATGTACTTGAAAGTGCACATATGTTACAATTGTTTTATTTTTTTCCCAAAAAGGTATTTTTTAAAGTTCTTCTCTTCCAGTGGATTTAATACAAACTTTGGAAGGGATAAAAGTTGGGATATCTAACCACCCTCTTACAGCTTGTCCCATCTCTTATTCTGGCTGACACCTAAATTAAATTACCCAACACAGAGACAATGTCCATCTTTGAAAAAAATGCTCATCTTAGCACTGAAATTATTTTTAGAAGGACATTTATAGACACAATTGCATTCTCCAGTAGTACAAAATAAAAGTTGCATATATTTAGCTCTAATTTAATCCTGAGGTTTTGGTGGATGGAGTTAATTACTTGAATTTCAGTCTTATGTTTAGGTTGTCTTATGGATTTGAAGCCTTGTTACACACAGATTGAGAAAAGCTTTTGAATTTTGGCAAAATTCTGGATTCTTGACTACCTAAGCTTTTTTGCCCTGAAGAGGCCGTTGAGAAGGTCAGAGTCAGCTCTTAAGACTCTTCCTGCCCATGGTAAACGCTTCCCAGCATGAGGAAGCCGTCGTCTCCTTCAGCAATGAGATGCAGCTTAGGTTACCACAAGGGGTCAGTAGAAATCAGTGAGAAACGTTCCCTCTTCTCCACCCCAGAAACTATGAAACGCTCACAGCCACTATGTCATTCCCTGTTAATTTCAGGAATCCAGTGAGGGAAAACCAGATGTGATTGGTTTTTTCTTTATAACCAGACAGCTTGTCCCACTAAAATGTATGAGTGGTTTCCTAACATTATATAGAAGTTTGCTTTTGATCAAAGCTAGCTGGGGTACAAAGGCTGAGGTCCATTTATCTTTCCAGGATAATTTTTCTCTGTATTTGTTCATAACATTTGTTAAAATGAGTGCTTCAAACATGGCACAGATTTATGATCAGGGAGAAAAATTTTTGTTTCTTCCAAACTAGGTTTTTAAGAATTTTTTTTTCTAAATTAATAGAATTTAATTTTAAATAAAATTTAAATAAAATTAAATTATTGGTCCTTGCAACTAAGCAAGTAGTTGAGAGAAGTTGCATGTATTTTCTCTCCAAATGCTTATGTAACCATTTTTTATTCATGACTGCCCCATGAAAACTATTCATCACATTTGCACTGTTCTCAACATATCACATTCCTTTCATTCCAAAGGATGCTGGGGAAAAGTGGGGGGAAAAAAAGATCACCAACCTGAAGTTTGATTCTCTGTCACTTCTTTGACAAAGCTGCATGCCTAGGGAGCCTTCCACTCATAAGTGACAGCAAGTTAAAGACCTGCCTACACCACAGTGGGAACCTCATCTCATAAACTTTACCAAATACCATCTGACCATTTTCCTTCAGGCAAGTAGCAGGTCAAGCTGATGTCTGTTAATCTTATACTGCAGTGGTACATTGGGTAGTGTTCATGGAGCCCTTGAAATTCCTCTCACCTTTTCTTGCTGCAGCCATTCATCCTGAACAGTCCAGACGTAACACAAAAGAAGTAAAGCTGGGAAATAGATTTGGAAGTATTCCGATTTCAATTTATCGCAGACTTGTAGGAAAAAGCTCAAAATACTGTTAAAAAAGAAGTCCAGTGGTTGAAGCTGTCAGGGACTTATGGGTTTGTAGAGTCATTTGCTAGAAGTATTATTGTACTTTGGTTCATTTATATAATACAGACAGAATAAGTGGTAGAAAATTAAACTAGATGGGGAATTTTGCCTCCAACAAATCAGAGTTTGGCCAATCCTGTTGATGCTTTAGAAGAAAATTTCCACTGGTATCACTGTGCTTTTTTCAGAGCTGGTGTATAATGAATGTTCACTGTGTTGTGCAGAAAGAGCATGCAGAGTGAAAAAGGCTGATTTTTTATGCATATTTCAGAACCAAAGCAGCATTACTCTTTTAACCCAGGCAATGACATTCACTAAGCCTCTTGTGGCTAATATGTACAGCAAGCAGAGGCTCTGAAACACCATTTTTCTTTTGCAGCACTTGCAATTCATTACGACTATAAAATGCATGCTCATCAAAAACAGTTTTAAAAACCTAATTGCAGTTGAAGATGTAAGAAGCAGTAGATTTAGAGTTACATTCTGTTTTGTGCATTGAATGTTGTGGGAAATCCTGCTGAAAATGTAACAGAAACAGGTCCCGAACTATGTTGGAGGGCAAAAAGGGCAAGCTCCTGCCACATGCACTGTGAGATGCTTATCAGCTGATGGCAGATGGAAGAGGGATTGTGGAATTGGGATGCTGCTTGCACACCCTGAGTTCAGCTGAAACTTGAAAGAAATAGCCCCCTTCCCTGTTCCCAATGGAACCTGGAGAGTCACCCCTATGGATGAGAGTAAAGGAAAAGTGAAAATGAAATCAGGGGGTCCAGAGCTATTTGTGGTGAAGAAGTGCTACATCTGCTCTTTGTCGTCAAGAGAGGTGTACAGACAAAGAAAGTTGTCTTGGATTCAGAAGATACTAAAATGTTTACAAACATAATTTCTGGTTTTATTCTTTTAGTATGATATCCTGGAAAACTCAAACCCAGATTCTTTTGAGCACCAGAACTCATTTCATCTGCTGTGCAGAATGTCATTCTTACTTGTGAAGATCTGCTCAAAGTCATAGGCTTCAAAAAGTTTTTGGAGGAATGGTTGTGTCTGGAGGCCCAAAATGAGACTGGATTCTTAAATAAATATTGCAAGTGAAAGCTCATCCGCTATGGACTGAATAACCAAACTACAATCATCACCAAACAGGCTTGGAGAGCCGAGATACTGGTAGCAGCTAAATGACTTGTCTCAAGTCACATCAGAGCTAGAAACTGAACTTCAACATCCTGAATCTCCTTTCTGCCTCTTAACCATCCTGTCTTTATCTGCTTACTCCTGCATGATCCAAACTGACACATGTGGCCTGAGAGATACACCTGACTGAGGACAGACATTGTGCAGGTGCTCTCAGGTGGGGGGACCTCTGTATTGGAGCTCCAGTAAGCCAGGTGCTCGGGAAGGAGGTCAGATTGGAAGCTTCAGAGGAGCCATGAGGTGAGGAAGAAAAGGAGAAGTTTATACTCAGTAGGGAGGAACAAGGAAACTCACTTGATAAATAAAAACTCAAGACATATTTAGAAGCTGGGTATGCAAGCTGAACTTTCCCTGGGGCTAATTGCTGTAATGGCATGTTAAATAAATCCTTTCTAAACTTGGCTGTACCACATGAACGCTGTTTAAATAATGAAGTGCTCATGGACAAATTATCAGAAGTATTAGGCAGAAAGAGGCTTTTATTTAACTGGAATTTAAATACATGGTGAGGGTTTTTTCCATCTAGTTATTGTGATCATCACAAATCAGATAATTTTTTTTTTTTCTGTTAATCTTGGGGCTTCCTCTCCTTTTGCCGTCCTGGTTAACCACAAATACAACACATGCTTTTCTTCTTTGCTGTTTTGCACTGTTCCATGGCAGACACAGGAATGTTCTTTCTCCTTTATCGAGCAGTTGGTAACTCCTGGGCCTTTCCTTTTCCATTGTGCATGCTCAAGACAAGGCAAAGCTGCTGGGAAATGGAAGATAATTATGAAGTGGTAGTCTCCATGGGCAAGCTTCTTGAAGAGCTGCTGAGTTAGAACTGCCTGTGCCTCAATTATGTCTGAGTGATGGTGGTCCATTCTGAGGAAAAGATAGAAATAAAATACAGAGGAGTAGAGGATATTTCTGCAATCTAAAATTCTAAAATCTGGAAGTTTCTCTTATTCTGGGTATATGGATATTACTAGATTTCTATATATAAATTTATATGCATAAATTTATAAACAATTATAATCATTAGATCATAATCTTAGACATAGTATATAAGCAATATATAAATTTCTATGGTTTCTTACCTATTACATATGCATGCATATTTATATATTCTATCCAAATATAGAAATAACTAGATTATCATTCACAGGTTTCCTGACATGCTTATTGAAGTGGACAAATGACTGTAAAACAGAGCACAAGGGCTCAAATGGCTGACTGCACCGGAGGACAAACAGACTGCTAATGACATTCTAAAATCTTTTTAAAGGTTTCCCTAGTCAATGAAATTATAGGAATGATCATTTTCTAATTGGAGAACCATAAGTGTCAGTTGCCAAACCACCCAGCAAAAGGAGGTGCTTTGTGCTGGTTCATCCCTATTCCTTACATGTTTGATGGTCTCTTGTGTTTAAAACGTGCACATGAGGGCTCTTTGCAAGTGGTAAAAATGCAGCAGCTCTTCTGATATTTAGCCTCATGAACAGACATGATATAATCACAGAATATCTCAAATTGGAAGGGATCCATAAGGATCATCAATTCCAAATCCCTACTCCTCACAGGAGTACCTTACACTAAACCACGAGTCAGAGTGTACTCCAGACAGGCTTGGTGCCACTTCACACAGAAAAAGCCTTGCAGATTCATGTCTTTTAGTGTTCAGAGATGCCTTTTATTTAAGTAATTATAAGGTAAAATTAGTAATGTATACATCCACAATGTGAAAATGTAAGTTATATGTTTGGTGGCATTTTTATCTGGGAAAATATACAACATTTTATTTAATTCTTTTGATAAAATCTTTCCTTCAACTGTTTTCTGAAGACAGAGAAATAAAAGTATATGATTCTTCTAAGCCTTAGAATAATGTGTTTACATATCAAGGAATCTATTTCACAGAAATCAATATCTTTTCATTTCATCTGGGGAAAAATAATATTAGACACTTGTTGGTTCTTGGCATTCTTAACACTCGTTTGCAAAGGGAAACAAAGAATTTTACAGCAGCTTCCAAGAGAGCATATTATTAGATCTTAATACTTAACTGCATTTCCTCCCAAACATTGATTTGCTGTTGTTATTACTGTGACTGCATCCAGGTGGTCATATAGTTTGAAGGAAATATGCAATTAAATTGGTATCACAAAATTTTACTTGGTATATTTGTGTTTGCCTAGGTCCCAGACTGAAAAGCAAATAATTTGATTTTTCTTCAGAAATGGAAAACTCAATTCCCTCTTTTGAACTTCTTGACTGTTAACAACCATCAGGGGTGATGAGGGAAACTGCTTCTAACTAAGAGGTTTCTGGGAGGCACTGTGGGGCCAGCAGCATGGTAGACATCCTCATTAGGTTCCCATGCACATTCCAGAAAAGTGCCATTATCCCAGGCATGGTTTGGGCTGGGTTGGGGGCAATAAGGGAGTGTGGGGTAAAAGAGCTGGGGCAAGGCATTGTACAACTCTAAATGTGCCCCTCAAAGTGCTTCCCATTTCCCACTTCCACCAGGAGTCTCGGCACTCCCCTCTGAGCCAGAGGTCCAGGTCCCTTGACAAAAAGATCTATAGAAATGACTTTCTATTCCTTCTCCCCAGACGCAGCTGCAGTCAGTGATAATTGGTTGTATATGTACTTACACCAGGAATTCTTTCCACGCAGAAACTGTATATAAAGTATTGATGAAAGCTTTCCTTCACAGTTTTTTCTGCCTGAAAAATGGCTTCCTCTAAACATGCTCAGCCAGCTCCATTGTGCATTTGTTAAAGTCATGAATGCATATGCATTTTTATTTTATAACTATTAGAATTTTCTCCCTGTTGACCTTTATTCTGTGTCTGTCCTAATATCAGACTTGCAAAGACCATGCGATGTGAATATTTAAGTACCCTACCTAGAATGCATTAAAAGAGACTGAATTTCAGAAATCTGGAGCTGTGGTTGCCCAACATCAGCCTCATTTAGAAGTTTTGCAGTCCATTTGAGCTTTTAGGCAATGAGTCACTCCATACGTTTTTACACAGGTTGCAGTAAGGACATGAATTTTAATTTTCTCTAAATATCCCTGCAGATTTTAATTGCAGAGTAATAGGATGAGATATTCTTTCTTCTGAAAGGTTTGTTCTTACACATCGACATTGATCACAGTCATCAGAAATCTTGTCCAAGAAGCAATCATTTAAACCAGGCCTTAGCTCTGTGGTCTCTGCATGACAACCTGCTCAGGTGCACAGTTATGGCACCTTGTCTTTCACCTGCTCCTGCAGGGAATCTCTGCCCATGATGCCTTTTCCTGGTGTTAGGAAAAATGAATCTAGACATGGTTAGAGGGTTGGGGGTCGTTCCCTCGGCATTTTAATCAGGATCCTGTTTGATGCATCCACTTCACCCAGGTGACAGCGTGGCAATGCACCTCCCCGTCAATCACATACACCAGCTATAGACTTTACACATCAGTATATCTAACAAGGGGGCCCAATAATGGGGCTTGGGTGGGCGAACTCCTAGTTTACAGAATCTGTCCTACTAGGAGACCTTGGCTTCCTGAGATAGTAGGAATGTTTGATCTCCCTGGCTCTGCAGTTCTGGGCTGTTTAGTCTCAGGGCCAGCAGAACACTTACAAAACACTAAGCACTAGACTAAGTGAAGGGTTACAAGTATGCATGCTAATACTTGTGGATACAGAGAACTGTGTAAAAGGTATATCAAAGAAAAGGAAAAAATCATTCCGGCATCAGCCACACCAAAGGGCAGTGGGAGAGGACCAGCCTCGGCAGAAGAAAACACATTGAAAACTCATCTATTTTGCTCTTCCTGTGGGACCATGACCCTGCTGACAGAACATGCTCCGCGGTGCCGCAGCTGGACACGGAACAGTCCGAGAGCAGGGATGGACTACCCTGCCCAGCTGTCTTGGTGCTACCCTCAATCGTCCAACCTGGAATTTTGCACCCTGGGCCACGCAAAAAGCGAGGCTCCATGGGCAGGGGCAGGTGGCATGGGAGGAGGTGCCACCAGGCAGAAAGGTCAGCCAGCCCTGCCCGTGGGTCTGGGCACGCAGAGCCCGCGCACGCAGCGAGCTGAAGCACGTCACGCTGCCTGGCGGGGCTTCAGCTAGCAGAGTTAACTTTACTCAGGAGAAAACTATGCCAGATCCTGGCCTTTGAAGATTTCGGTAAGCTTCTTTTTCAGGGGAAAAAGGGTTGCCAACTGGGATTTTTCGTGAGTTGACTGCTTTTCAAAGATCTTTGTGAAGGGGCTTGGTTAAGGGCATTGCTGGGGGAAACCAATTATAATTTTCAAATATGTTAGACTTAAATAAACATTTAATTAAAATAAGACCAGCTTTTTCAGCCATTGCCTGTCTTCTCCTGTTTGTAGAGTTGGGGAGTTCTGGGGAATTCCTGATACTACACATTTTTTGAGAGCATCAGCAAACTTCTCAAACTAACCTTCAGTACTTCCTTTCCTTTCTCTTCCCTCCCTCCCGACCCTTTTTCTGAGACACTTTAACCTACTTTTTAGTCTCTCATTTTTCTGTTTTTCCCTATTTCTTGCAAAATTAAATTTTCTTCTAACCTTTTCCTCCTTACCCACTTCTCCCTGGTCCCTTTTCCATGCATTTTCTCCTCCAGTTCAACTAAACCTCACCAAAAACCATGTTATCTCCGTAATAGCCTCTGCCTAATGATGGAGGGAAATACCCTGGAACACCAGCTTTCAGCAGCTGGGAGCCAGAAGGGTATATGTGACACGACTTTTCATCCCCCACCTCAATCTGTATAATATTTCTTCAAAATTCTGCGTACCTTTGCAGGCACCAAGAGATGTAGCTGGGCTAATAAAAGGAAAAATGAAAAAAAATGATGATTTTGTCACTTTAGCTGCTTCAAACCACTGTATTTATTTATGGCATTATCAGCATTATTACCACAACAGAGAACACTGCATTAGATGCTGAGTGTGAATCTTTGCAGTTATTAAAACCTATAAATATCTTTGATAAAAGCAAAGGGAAAATATTTGCCACATGAGGATTTTCTTTCCAAATTATCCAAGTGATATTAGTTAGACCCAGGTTGAAAGTTCCCTCACCTGCCAAAATAATTTAATTCCAAATTGCCCTGTTCCTTTTTTTTTCCTTTTTTCCCTCCCCCTCTTCTTCAGTGTCTTCCAGTGCTTAAGTGTGCCTGCTTGAAAGGACATGATTAAGGAGCACCATACCACATTGAGATAAACTCCAAACAGTATTTTTATCCCTATTTTGCTGTGGTACTGTGCAGCAGTTTTACACTGGCTGCTGTTGGACTGACCTGGTTTTGTCTGGAATAGAGTTAACTTTCCCCCTAGTGATGTGTTTTGGACTCAGTATGAGACCAATGTTGATAAAACACTGATGTTTTAGTTGTTGTTAAGCAGTGCTTACCCTAAGCCAAGGACTCCTCAGTTTCCCAGCATCTGCCAGTGAGCAGGTGTGCAAGAAGATTGGGAGGAGCATGGCCAGGACAAGTGACCCGAACTGGCCAAGGGGATATTTCATACTCTAGGACATTGTGCTCAGTACCTAAACTGGGATAGGGGGTGGCAGTGGGGCTGATCTGTGCTGGGGGACAGGCTGGGCATCATCAGTGGGTGGTGAGCAACTGCATTGTGTGCCACTCTCTCTTTGCTGTTACCCTTTTTATTACAATTACTGGTTTTGTTCTATTTTACTTTATTTCAGTTGTTCAACTGCTATTTAAGCCCATGGGTTTTACTTTTTTCTGAATTTCCTCCTCATCTCACCAGGGTAGGGGGAGAGTGAATGAGTGGCTTCACGATGTTTCATTGCCAACAGAATTAAACCACAATAAAGACAGGCATTAACACAATAAACTATTCTATTTTTTTACATGGTGTCAAAAGCACAAGAAAACACAGCTTAGCAAACATGGGCATCAAATACATGATTACCAACTACAAACAAATAATCAAAGCTTAGCCTTAGCCTTTCGCACAATTTAGAGTCATGGCATTATTTGCAAAATAAAAATTAATAACAAAAAGGGACCAATGAAAAGCTCAAATTCTATTGAAAAGACTGAGACTAAATTTGTACACACAACTCCCATGCACATTTCTGCTCAGATTTGTCTTTCTTTGGCTCCACACTAAGCATAAAACCCATTTTTTCCTACTTTAAAGTATGCAAAATGTATACCAAAAATCCTGTATACTTTGCCTGTCGACCTTAACTTCTAGGCTTTCCTGTTTGCTCTTATAAATGTAGTTTAACACCAATCTCAGCATTCTTATCCTTGTACTGTAATTAAGATTTTTGAGACATTTTGCTTTACATCTGTGGGTATTCTGTGAACTATCACTTTTTCACTTGTCAATTCATTCTTAAAAGAAGAAGTTCTTTTTAAATTTTCATAATGTAGAAAAGTTACTCCAGGGAGATTCAGCAGACTGAGGATTCAGTGGCAGTCTAAATTAACCTGGATTAGGTGAGAAAATGTTTTCAGAGTCACACCATGAATGCCAGCCTGCTTACAAATTCTGTTTCAGCTGTGAGCAGATCGTTCAGACTAGAGGCGTTTCAAAAGCAAAGAAAACATTTAGATCCTAGTGAAGATAAACAATTTCTAAGCATCAAGAAAAAATGTAAAATCACATTCAAAGTGACAAGTTTCTCTTGCCAGTTGAAATTCTTGAATAGAACTGGAAAGATAAGCCTGAGTGGAGATTACACACAGTGTCATTTGTGTCATGGATTTGATAATGGTGCTCTGAATTTTGGAAAGCTAATACTTGCTAGATTGGAGGTTTGGCTGCAGGCATCTTTCTCTTCATTTTCACGCAAACAGAAAAATTCTGTAAAAAAACCCAACTTGATAATTTTTTAGGAGACCTATGTTTAGCTATAATAAAAAAACCCCCGTAATATAATACTTCACATTAATCTTCTCCACACCATGCGACAAACACTACCAGTTTCTACATAACTCCTTTTCCTCTGATAAGGATTAAATTCTGCCATCTGTTGAAATACAAAGCATAAAATAATTTTAAAACTCATACAGAAAAAGACATGAAGAATAACTCCTGTTTTTTCAGTTTCGAGGGCAAATTGATCTCTAATCAGTGTGGGAATTTTAGTCACATTCAGTTTTTTACTCACTTCAATTTTCTCTGCTTTCTGGACACCATTAAAATACAGATTCAGAGTTCTATAAATGTAATGAAATTATTCATGATACCTGTCTTTAATATAGATATGCATTGCCTTGAATTGCACTCACTGGTTATTACATAGTTCAGACAAATCACGAAATACTTAGTATATTTTATTACTTTTTCACCTATAATAATTCAATGCATAACATTTACCAAACTACAGAAATTTGATACACTAAGCATGTCTGAAAGTGCCTGTCATGTCTGATCAAATCATTAAACTAATGATGGGACATAGAAAACGTCTCCTAGTTAAAATTTTCATCATATCTTAATAGGCATTTATATGTCATGTCCATCATTTAGAGGGGATAATTTCCATACAAGATATGAAAAAAAAAAACCCAAAACTAAAACCCAAACTATTTCTCCTGTATTTAGTTATACAGGTCTTCATCTCCTATCTACGTCTTGCTACTAGAAATTCATGCATGTGAGTAAAGAATATCATCCTTGCACTATTTTTAAGACTCTAAATGTCTTCCCCAATATAAGGAATTAATAGCCAGTGGGATTTGATATATCCTGAAATATGAATAAAGACACAGAGCTTTATCTGAGAAATTAGACCTTGTATGCCATATGTTTTTCAGATTTTTATATCTTTCCATTTTGTTATAAAAGTTCAGAGAACTTTATACCCATCTCTGAGGACCAGTTTTGTTTAGCTGTTAAGTGTCTGCATTCATATTTGACTTACAGCAGTTTCCAAAAATTCTGCCTTCAGCAGTCTGAGAGTCAAAGCAGAGGGGTGGCTCCAAGAATGGGAATAATGGGAGTTTTCTTTTACTACCCTCTAACTGCATTTCAGCTCTCATCAGTCAGGGGATACCCCTCCACCCCTCCCCATCCCCAACACTTCTGATGTGTCTTGTGAAGTTGTAAATGACACTACTGTTTGTGAAACCAGGCTTTTAGATGGTGAGCTCTGTGTTGTGAGCTACAGAACTGTCTTTATCTATTAAAAGCTCCAGTGGGTTGCCAAAGTGTGCTAAATTTGGGTTAAGTTCTGACTGCTGGCAGAAAGGCATCTCAGTCAATGCTCATGTGACTCTAAGATTTTGTCCTTAAAAGAAAAGGTGATGTTAGCTAAGTTTTGTCTTAGGCATGTGCTGTAGTGGCAGATGTTCTTGGCAATTGTTAAATGAGCTCCAGATGGCAGCTTAGAAGTTTGACCTTAAACATTTTCTCTCCTTCAACTGTAATTTTTAAATGAAGAGATGTGTAGAGCTTGGTACGTTTTTCTCCAGGATTTAGACTGAAGATAAAATGATGAGGCTCATCAAGAAGATGGATGATGATATTATCTTGTCTTGAATTCATCGCAAGTGAAGTTTGACAGAATCATCTGTTCACCATTATCTATAAAAAGGTTGTAAGGGAAAAGAAATAGCCCGGTAATTTTGTTCTTTTTAGACCTCATAGAAACTAAAGAGAGCCAATTTTCTGTTTGAATCTTTTATTCATTGTTTGATAAAATTTCATCTATTTATGCAGATTGTTTTCTGCTAGGCTGCTCAGGGTAAACCCTAACTTGATGTGTTTATCCTAACAGAGAACAAACGACTCTGCTCTGAGATTTAAAGAACTCTTGTAAAATTTCCTTTCTACTTCAAAAGATGATGTACATATTTTTAGATCATTTACTACTCTTATCACAGTAATCACCAAATAGTTTGTCAGAGATTGTAAGAAAGTTCATCTCCACGGGAAGCTTTATAATTTAGAAAATAACATCTTAAATCATCAAACTCTCCTGCCTGCTGGATTTACTTTCTACATGCAAGGTTAAAGGAGGATAGCTCATTGTTCATTTGCTCATTATAAAAGAAAACAGCATGTCATTGCAGTAAAACTTCTGCTTGCTACTTTTAGAATGGGTACATGTAGTGAAGTGGGTGATTTTTGAATGCACAATAGACATGTGCTGTAAAATCATCATCTGATTAATTTTCTTCATTGATTTCTTTTGGCCCTGATGCACCCACAATTCTACCATTTACACTGAAAATTGTACTCCAGAGTCACATTCTTCCAGCAGAGAGCAGGAAAAAGTCCATCTCAGAAGGGCAGCAGGCTCAGGGCAGGAGTTGAGTACTTTTGGGGCATAGGCTCAAGACCAGAGTTGTGGGGGCACAACTAAGCTGGGCTCAGAATACCCCACTTCCTTTCCATGGATATGATGGTGGTGCAAGCAGACAGGGCCACATTCATGTCTTTTCCCAAAGTGGGCTTGAAAGCACAGTGGAGATGCATGCTACATTTATAGTGCCTCTGTTAGTTCAGATATAGTCATAAAAATAAAATTATCAGGTATGTTCTGGACCTACAGACCTGCTTGGCTAACTTGGTCTCCTTGTACAACAGGGTAACCCACTAAGTGGATGAGGAAAAGGCTTCAGATGTTGTCTACCTACAGCTTTGGTGAAGCCTTTGACATTATTTCCCACAGTATTCTTCTGGAGAAACTCGTTGTTCATGGCTTCGATGTGTGAATGCTTCAGTGAGTAAAAAACCACCTGGATGGCCAGGCCAGAGTGGTGATGAATGGAGTTAAATCCAGGTGGTGCTTCCTAGGGCTCAGTATTGGAGCCAGTTCTGTTTCATAACCATCAGTCAGTTCACAGAAAACACCGAGCTGGGTGGGACTGTTTATGTGCTGGAAGTTAGAAGGCTCTACAGGGGGATCTTGACAGGCTGGATTGATGGGCTGAGGCCAGTTGTATGAGGTTGAAAAGGCAAAATGTTGTGTCCTGCACTTGGGTCACAACAACCCCACACAGAGCTACAGGCTGGGGGAAGAGTGGCTGGAAAGTTGTCTGAAGTAAAAAGCCCTAGGGGCACTGATAAACATCCAGCTGATCAGGAGTCAGCATTGCTTTGGCCAAGAAATGCAGTGGCTTGTCTCAGCAACAGTGTGTCCAGTAGGACCAGGGCAGTGATTGTCCCCTCTACTCAGAACTGGTGAGTAGAACATGTCAAATTCTGTTCAATTCTCTTTACAAGAAAGACATTGAGGGGCTGAAACATACCAGAGAAGGACAACAGAGCTGGTGAATGGTCTGGAGCCACAGTCTTCCAAGCAGTGGCTGAGAGAGTTGGGCTGTCTAGCCTGGAGAAAAAGAGGATGAGGGAAGATCTTGCTGCTATCTACAGCTACCAGAAAGAAGGTTGTAATTAAGTGGGGGTAGGCTCTTTTCCCCAGTAACGAGAAATGGGACAAGAGGAAATGGCCTCTAGTCACATCACAAAAGGTTTATTGGATATTAGGAAAAGTTTTTCAGTGGTAGGTTTTTCAAGCACTGGAACAGGCTATTAAGGGCCTGAGACCTCTGAAGGTATTTAGAAGTCTTATAAATATGGTGCTTAGGGATATAGTTTAGTAGTGGAGTTTGCAGTGCTGGCTTAACTGTTGGACTTAATGATTTTAAAGGTCTTTTCCAACTTAAATGATTCTATTATTCTATATCCTATTGCTTCCACCACTTGTGGCACCAGAACTTCTGGACCCAAATTAGTGAACTTTAGAAGAAAGAAAGTGAAGGCTAAATAAAGCTGGCAAGTAGAATCTGGACCTTCAATAGTAAAACACTTCCAGGCCCTCTTGAATGAATAAATCTCTGGAAATACTCACTTGGAAATATTTAAAGGCTGCCATTGATCATATCTTTGATCTATAGATAATTCAAGAAAATAAGATCTAATAACATATCTTATTAAAGCTGATGAATGTAATTCAGTAGCTTTCAGCCTGACTGAATATTGAATATTCCTTTATACAGCAATAACTCAAAAGAGTATGGAGTCATTGCCCAAGGTAAGTGGAAATAAAACCATAAGGCCAAAAAGGATTCCCTGAAGTTAATTACAAAACAGGCAGGCTGTGGTATTGATTTATGCAAATGCCCATTCCTGTATGTGCATCAGACAGGCAGGGGTACATTTCACTGACCCTGGGAGAAAGCAGAGAGGTTTGGGACAATCCCAGGTGGCTGAAACAGCCACCTTGGAGCTCATCATCCATGCCTCATGACTTTAGGGAATAAAGGTGGGTCCATAACACCCAAGCAGCGCCTGGATGTAGAAGATTTCCTGATCTTTGATGAAATATATGAACAGTATAATTACTTTAATCACCGTCTACTATAGACATACTCATCAGTGAGTTCAGACAAACAAAATTAGCTCTTCTTTTCTGCCTTTTCTCCCCAGAGTTGTCTTGAGGTGCAGGCTAAGGCCAGCTGACTGCTACAGTACAAGTGAATGTGGTACAAGTTTGTCCTGTGCAGAAGGGGGGAAAAGCAGTTAGCTTCTTTTTCGAATTGCTGGAGAATGGAAGTTTGTATATCAATAGTCATGATGAATTCATCATGTGTAATTTGAAACCAGCCTGGTCCAAAATTGTCCAGAAGACTGCTAAAATCAATGTAACTATGGAGTGAATAATTAGAATTCAATCAACAGGGAAAGGTGTTGATTCTTAAGATAGAGAAATCAATATATAGTATGGCAGAAATCATAAATTGTAATGGCTACATTCAGAAGGCAACCTGTTCTGTACTTTTAAGATTTCCAAATAATTTTTCACTCGCTCTGTGGGTATCTATCCAGTACACACAATGCTCTCTCTAGCTGTACTTAATTGTTTTTTTCCTTAATCATGGAAATTTGGCTCAAGATAAACAATTTTAATGTTCTGGTCAACTTTGGAAAATGTTAATTTAAAACAAAAAAGAAAAAAGAAACAAAGAAACATTTGCATTTCTTAATGCAAATGAAGAATTCACTCATGCAGATCACTTTAATATTTATATTAACCATTAAGGTAAATCCAAGGATTTAGTCTGAAGGTGTCATATCAGAAAAATTGTTCTGCTGGTATTTCAGGGATTTAGAGCCCTACCTAGAGGCTCTGAAAGGTCTATAATAGGCCTAGAGGTGTGGAGACAGTAACTAAAATGGTTACCACCTCACAGTAGCAACCTGGGTGTAGAGAGTCATTAGAATTTAAGTACAAAGTGTGCAATATCTGAAGCTGTTAAAATACCCTTCTTATATTTCAGGGAGAATGTATTGAGAAGCAGATGTTTGCATCAAAGCTTCACTGTGAAGCTTTGACAGAAGCTTCTGTGGTTTATTTTTGGGTTTTGATACAAATCCCACTTACGAAAAAAGCACAGGAAAACCGTGTGAAATTATATGCAAATATAGTGTACTATCTCTCCTAAGCCCTCTCATTAAAGATAAGCAATAATAAATTTGGGAGGCTCACTGAACAAGGCCCACCAACTCCAGTTGCTGAAATTTAGCTCTGGAGTGCAGCAGAAAAGCAAGCAAACAAGTTCCTGGAATAAAATAAGAAGAAAAGAGGGTGACATGTAGTATGTTGACCTAAAAAATTGCTCAGTAATAGATTTTATTTCTGTGATCCTCAGTTCATCTGCACATGGTCTTGCTTATAAAACAAAAAATCCATTTCTCAATCCTGCAAGCTAAGCTTAGCAGCTACTCCATCTGCTGAGCTACAGCAGCAGGCAGAAGCTGTACTCTCTTGCTGGGTGTTATTTCTATCCAGGGTACAGTGTAAGGTTCTAATTGCAAGCAGTGACCTCCTTTTCAGCATGGGAATTTGTACCAGGGGCCTTCAGACAGAGGCAACATTTTGTAGGTGGGCCCTGCCATAATTCCATTTCTCCCTGGGGACAGGGAAAAAAGATCAGTGGCCTGCAAGCTGAATTTCTGTCCTGAGCTGGTCAAATGGTGCTTTCCTTTAGTCCAGGGCATAAAGCCTTGCTTCTTTGCAACTCATCAGACTCCATTTCAGGTCAACTGCGTGACTAGAGGCTGCTCTGTACAATCATGGGAAGTTATTGCTGATCACAGTATGCCCCTGTTTGGCATTTAGAGAAACCATTTTAGTAATCTAATATAAATCTCAGTTTTGTGCATGTCTTCAGCTCTGTCCTGCAGAGAAGCTTTTAAACTCTTTATGAGTCTCTGCCATTTAATATTACATTATATAGGCTCAGCTTGAAAAAGGAAAGTACATTGGCAACAAGTTTGGTTTTTTTTTATCACTGCTAAATATCAGGCTGACAAGACAGATAATCTTCCCTGATTACTACCTTCATGTTTTATTAGAACATGTTCCTGCATTCATTCAGATATTTAATTTCACTATTGATGGCTGCTTCCTAAAACATCAACAGTTCTATCTTTTTTTGAAAAAATGTTTTTATGATATCCAATAATTGCCTAAAGTGACAGCAACCAGTAGCTCAGTGCATTCTCCAAGGTTACTCGGCTCAAGAGCATTTTCAACTACTAATTGTTTTTCTTCATGCTTCTTCGTTTTTCCTTTAGTCTGGTAATTAATTTCATCATTCCTTCCTCAGGTTTTCATGTTCACACACTAATTTTCTTCCTCAAGCTCCTGAAATCTTTTTGTATGCCTTAACCTTTGGATAGAGACACCATCCTCCTGAGCATGCACCCCATTTCTTATGTGGAGCTCTGCTAAATGAGGTAATTCTAGGGCTGTCTTGTCAGACTGAGAAGGGATCCTGCAGATTTGCACAGATGTGATTAAATGTGGGGTTAGTTATTCACAGACAAAATGCTTTTTCCCTTGCAGTTCCATTAGGCACTTAGCATTTGATTGCTACACGTAGTGGTCTAGACTTTTCACGCGCTCTTCCTGGCTGGCCACTATCTCATCCGAGAGAGCCTGAGGAGCTCTTCACTACTTGAGAAAGGGACTGACAACAACTAAAATGAAATTCTGAATAATCATAGCATCAGCTGGGCTTGCACTCCCTCTGAGAAACAGAGATCTAGATGCTCTCAAAGAGGAAGGAGCAAGGAATTGCAGTGGTTGCCACTCTCTGTGGAAATAGTGACTCAGTCTCTATGAATGTGGAGGAGGACACTGGGTTGGGTGATAACAGTGAGATGCAGCCACCACTGCCTTCAGGACTCCTCTCCCAAAGGTTTTGGCAGCACTAGCCTGACAGCCACTCATGCTCATGCAGGAGAGCACAGACATGTCAGAACAAAATGCCTTACCTGTGCCCATTAGGAGCTGTTAGTTGGCAACAGGATCTCGTTCTCCCAGCACCATAAAGTGCTGCTTCTGCCACGACATGTGCCCCCCACAGGTTTTGCAATAGCTGTGTGTAAATATTTCAAAATATTTATGCTGATTTACAAGATCACTGTAGGTAGTGAAAATCAGAAATGTGAAAGTTGTTGACCTGCTCTGATCAGTGTTTAATACAACCTCAAATGCAAAAGTGTGTATTTCTGGAATACATTTCATTATCTCATTTAGACAGAAAATGTTTTTTATGAAGCATCAGTCTTTGTGGACCTATTGACTAAAAGAAAGCCATTTTGTCTGAATATTCAACCTACCCATACACTCTAAGCTTCCATACATGAAACAGATGGAGAATATATTTTATCTGTTCACTTCAGAAGCATGTACTCGATCTAGCAGATTTTGCTGTCAAATTATCCCATCTTTTGGTGGTGGTGGTGATGATAGAGGTAATGGTCATGGTTCTGGCTTTCTAACACTAAGCTAGGGGAAGAAAAGACCTTAGTGAAGCAGAAAGTGTGAACATAATGCAAAAATGAAAAAGGATGTTCAGGGGCAAGTGTAATACCTGAAAGGTGCTGCAATTCAGTTATTGAAAATGACCAGGTTTCACACTATCATCATCTTCTTACAGGATTGAATTCAGTCCTCTTTGAGGGCTTAGAAGTCTCTTTTTCTATACAATGTAATCTTTATAGGCAGCTGCTACAGAATGCACCATAATGAAGGCAGGTGCTGAATACAATATACATCTATGTTATGAGGTGAATTTCATACATTTTATTTGAAGTTGATCTATCAATTACAAACCATGATCTGATGTAGATTAATGAGACGCCCCATTCTGCTGGTCGGGTGGCAGAATGGAAACTGTGACTACAGAGTGCAGACCCAGAATAGTATTACAGCACTATGCATACGTTTGTTGGGGACAAAGAGGCCTGAGCATACTCTGTTAACTCATTTATTCTGACTGCCTATAGGGGATAAATTACCCCTACATTAAAAATAAACTCTAAAAGCATGTATGCAGATACTTGGAAAGAAAAGATTATCAGAAGGAAAAACTTCCCCTATCTCATTTGCTGAATATCATTTATTTCCTTTACTAAAACCTCTTTTCTCTCCCCCATCCCAATGTAAATTGGCAGTTGGTGATAGTAAGACTGGTGATTCAGTGAGAGCCTGAATTTTCCCATCTTCTTAGTTCCTTTTCATGTTCTGGGGGCAGTCCACTATAAAATCTGGTTGTTTCACAGCTGGCTACCAGCAGCAGGCTAGTTGGCCCACCTGGAAGAAAGAATGTGGCAGTAATTTTGTCTAGGATCTGGGCTAGGAGAAGAGGAATAACTGGTGAAAAATCTGGCTGCAGACATAACAAGAGTCAAACTTCCTGTTGTGGAGCTCTGAACTTCTAGGTTAATAAACACAAACTGTAGAGAGAGAATGTATTTGCTTCTGTGTAATGTATGGACTTCTGACAGCAGAGTTTCTATGAGATTTGCTAGAAATGGTTTCCCTGTAAGATGCCTAACATATGAGGGATTTTTCTTTTTTTACTGTAGATGATCCTGAAAATCCTGACTATTTCAATTTATTTGCTTTTGAAAACATAACTTGGCAGTCAGTGTTATTACACTAACACAAGTAGCAACTGTGTACTTCACACCAATTTGAGATTAAGGGAAACAAACAAAAAATCCTGCTATTTTAATTCACTGCTGGAAGATTCAATTGGTTTTATAAGCTAAGCTCTTTTTAGATGACTTGCAAATCTGAAACAAAGGAACACACAAATACAAAAAGGCTTGGATACAAATGCATCATGCATGCATATAGACTTAAAGGTGTGTTGACTTTAATATATGCAATCAAAAAATAGTTTGATGACAACTCATAAATGTTAGGTCAAGGATGTGCCTGTGTGTACAGGGCCCACATTTCTTGCAGTTTCTGCTCCTGTCTAACATTTTATTAAAAAGACTTCCAGCTCTACTGACCAAGAACTTCACAGTTTATTAGAAATAAAATAAATAGTGATATCTGTGCTTCAGTTCTACAAGTACCGTCAAATATTTGCCATGATGACAGTAAAGTTTTCCTAAGCAATATATTTTGTACCTAAGCATTTAGCTTTAAGGAGATAATTACAAAGCAGAGCATGTATTTGTAAGGCAAACAGGAGAATAACAGGCTGCTTTGTTTACTCTTTAGCTGTTTTCCTATAGTAATTAAGATAATCCCAAAAATTACAAAACAGAAACATAATGCTTTCCATTTCCAAAATTAGATTAAATTCCCAAGCACATTTTTTAAAAAATACTTATAACAAGTATAAACAACTACTTCATTTTTGCAGCCCACATCAGGTGTGCACTAGGAAAGGCTTTTGAGAATATGTCCCTCAGGGTCACAAGTCCTGCCAACAAACCTGCTCCAGTGTGGGCTTCTCTCCATGTTTCCACAGGTCCTGCCAGGAGCCTGCTCCAGCACAGGCTTCCCATGGGGTCACAGCCTCCTTCAGGCAGCCACCTGCTCTGGTCTGGGATCCTGCACAGGCTGCAGATGGATTTCTGCTCCACCACAGATCTCTCTAGGCTGGGAGGGCATAGCTGCCTCACCATGGGGTGCAGGAAAATCTCTGCTCTGGTGCCTGGAGCACCTCCTTCCCCTCTTTCCCCACTGACCTTGGTGTCTGAAGAGTTTTTTCCTCTCCTTTCTCTGTTTTCCAGCTGCAATCTGCTCCTGTGAAACAACATTTTTCTCTTTCTTAACTCTGTTACCCCAAAAGTGCTACCATGGTGAGTGACAATCTCAGCCTTGGGCAGTGCTGGGTCTGGCTTAGAGTCAGCTGACATTGTCTGTGTCAGACATGGGGGAAGCTTCTAGCAGCTTCTCACAGAAGCCATCCCTGTAGCCTGTCTCCCCCTGCCCCCAAATATTGCCATGCAAGCGCAATACAGGGTGATGGATCATATTCCCCTCTCCAGATGTGGAAAAACAGTCTCTAGCAATGAAAGCATTGCATTATTGTATTTGTGAAAGTTCATGATCTGTCCCAAGTTACGTATTAAGTATTCTTACATTTCATTCCAAAGATGGAAGGGTGGAGAATTATGATATCATCTGGAACAGATGAGTTTAGTAGTCACAAGCCTAAAGAAAGTCCTGGAGAATGGGTTATTTAAAGCATCCTTGAGAAAGTCACCTTTGTTCAGCAGGTTACAATGAGACAGAGACAGAAAAAAGGTGGTTTGCACTGGACTCATGAGTGAGATAAATTCATTGCAGAATTCAAACATAGGGTGAAGGATGATTGCTTCCTATTAAGGGAACAATATTCTGTGAGCTGTGGTTTCCTTGGTAGGAATTTACCATGTAACAATTTCTCACAAAGAAGGTAGTGAACTATCCTGTGTCCTTTGGGGAAAGAACAAGAAGAAAAGTGCATTAAATAAATGGGGGAAACTATACTGGTTATGAGGAAAGTTTCCTAAAAATAAAGAAAAACCTTCCTGTGAAACCTAATTACTAAGAGAAAGTAAGCCAAATCCTAGAGAGCATGGTTTATATACAGTTGAGCTGAGCCGAGCCAAGGGAAATTAGCAGAAATCCTGTGAGATGTGTTAGGATTTTATGATCCTGAGGCTCCATCATGGCATTCACTTGCATTTTTTTTTGTACAGCATTTTGCAGCAGTGGGGCCTGAAGGCAGGAAAAATGGCATGGGTATGCGAGAGGAGGGAAATGCCCTTGGCTAGAGAATTTTCAGCCATTACCCATGTTTCCAGAATTGCTCCAAGCCTAGCTCCCAGCCTGAGCTGACGCAGCTCTTCCAGATCTCTTTCTCTTTGAACAGTCCAACAATAGAGGCATGTTTAGTTTTCCCAGGCTACTCTTCCATTTAGTGTGTGAAGTTATACACTTTAGTGTTTGGAAAGCTTGATCAGGCTGTTATGAAGGTGCAGAGTTTTATTGCCCATGCATGCTGCTTACTCCCAAATCCATCTCGTACCCCAGTCTTAACAAAGAGTTTCAAATACATGAATATATTCCCAGAATAAGGAGCACAATTCCAAACAACGACCGGGCTAGGAAAAAGGATAAGAGAATGAGATGAGCAGCAGATCTTACGTTAAAGAACGACACATGATGGTCAACTCTAACAAATAGTGCCAGCAGATTAAGCTACATTAGCACAGTAATTAGACTAAAATTTTATAGGCAGCAGAAGATGACCCACCAGAGCAATCATCACTGTCTCAGTGAAATATCTTCATCTACAAACCCAGCTGTGAGAATATTTTTTGGCATAAAACAGGCAATAATACGTTAAGCATCTTGGTTGTGCCCCCTGAAAAACTGTCTTTTGTTTTACATGTACCTCAGCTTCTAGCTAAAGGGAGGTGTGCAATAAGCATTGAAATGTCTTGCAAATCTCAGGCTGGGCAGCATGTGTCCTACATTCAGTATAGAATATCTGACCTCATTTTCCTCAGACTGACACTGTAACAATACCTTGTGAAAGTGCAAAGGCATGGTACAGTTATGACACTTGGCCATATCTGAACCATTACTCAACAACCAAGCATTGGGGCTAATGCTTACACTAGATTCTTAATAATTTTTTAATCTATAGTTCTTTTTCTCTCTTACATACCAGGGTTGTCAGTCTGCCTAGTATTTATTCTACTTTCCACCTTCATTTGTCCCAGAATTTTTCAGGAACTTTATTTTTTTTCTGGCCCATATGAATGCCATAATGTCATTATTTGCTCAGTGTTTGAATCCAAGCTGTCAGAATGGGTTCAAATTATGTCTATTGGTCTTAATAAGCAATGCAAACATTCAGCACATAGTCCAATGTTGATACTGGTGAAGAAAAACCCATCCTGTTTTATTTCATTCAATCCTCCTTTAGCTTCAGGACAGCTGCCAAACTATCATGTCACTGTATTTCTGCTTTTCGATCCAGGTACTTTAGGGTGCAAGAGGAACCAGAACACTGAAATTGCATTTTTGCTGGTATGGTGTGTTGTTTAAACAGATTGTGAATTACTTTGGAGGTACCCCCAGTTTCATGAATCAGTTTGTTTCTCTGTCGATTTATACAGACAGCTTGTCAAGAGATGTTGGATTAGTGCCGAACTCTGTACTATCAAAGTTGTTGGGAGAAATGGAATTTTTGTCTCACATTCAGGGGATGCATAGAGACCAAAGGGCAATATGTAGAATTTACTTCTCTGACATTTAGTAATCATGTGAAAGATAGTAAAATTGCTCTAAGAGAGAGTTTGGTAAGATTTTTTTTCAGTTTTTATAATATCTAAGAGCAGTCAGTTGTAGCTGAGAAATCCAGACTCCACATTACAGATGGAGAAGAGCTGCAGTATCCCTTAGTGAAAACTGAAGGACAAGAACATGTCCTTCAAGATCTTTACGGGTGCTTTTAAAGCATTTAAATCACACAGTTAAGGGTTTTTTTCAATTCATTTTGTGTGGCCACTGTGATACCAATAACTGAAAGATCAAAGAAAACTGTCTCCCAGCTTAGCACTCTAATACAATAGGCTATTCTATTCCAGGAGGCACCATAATCAAGCTTTATTTGGCAAAGATGAATGTTTCCTCTTCTCTAGAACCAGACAAACTAGAAATTACAATGTTACATTGCTTTCACAAACATATTTCAAAAGGCCTGGAAGAACAGACTTTTTTTTTTTTTTTTCTTAGAGGAACTTCCTCCTTTACAAACCACATTTCAACAGGAAGC
Organism: Petroica traversi; assembly: GCA_025920805.1. Taxonomy (NCBI): domain Eukaryota; kingdom Metazoa; phylum Chordata; class Aves; order Passeriformes; family Petroicidae; genus Petroica; species Petroica traversi. The sequence continues at coordinate 8,076,890 of JAHLSL010000019.1, forward strand.
CTTCTGATAGTAATTAAGGACCTCATTCATCCTTTTGTGGTCTGTGATTCTGTGGAGGGCAGCAGACTTCAAACCTCATTTTTCCAGCAAGATGAGACCATTTTGGGGAAGTGTGACCTCCTAGTTGTTAGAAAGGCTATCCAAGAAGACACCATAGGACAGCTCACACAGGACAGGATCACTGGAAACCTGTAGTCAAACTTCTAGCACATGACTGGGTCAGCCATGGGTCAGGCCAGGTTGCTTAGTGGTCTATTCATCTTGTCTTGAAAAGGCTCTGTGCATGGAGCCTGTAAAATTGGATATACCTCCTCTAAGATATAAATGCATCATATAATACCATGAATACTCACATAAACCCTGCTCACCCAGAGCTAGGGCAGAGGGAGTAAGAGAAGGGGAGATAATCTCAACCTTTCCAATTACGCCTGTTAATGGAATTCCTCACCAGTCTCTCAAATACAGAATTAATTCACCTTTTTTCCCAGAGATAAATTTTTCAGGACATCCAACATTTTGCAGCCCTGCAGTATTTGACAGAGGAGTATCTGCTATTTGAAGAACATTTTAGAATTGGAATAAGATAATGTACCAGCCTTCAGAAAAAAAAAAGCTGCTACTGTTTACTTTTGGCTGTCTTCTGAGAACAGGAGCCCATTAGGATAAAATAGCTTCACAGTCAACTCATTGAAGTGTTTAAGTCAAGTTTTTGGAGACTGCTTAAAAACAAAACTTTGTAATAGCTGAAGAACCACAGACACTTTGAATTGCCTAATATTTTTGAACAAGCACACAGCTTACTTAGAAAGGCTTTGATAATTACCCCAGCATAGCAGTTACTGAGCAAATGAATTTTATACCAAGTTGCTAGCAGTTTTTTTAAAGAACAAAGCAAATGCCCCATAGCAATGCTTGGTAGAGGCAAATTTTAGCCTCCTAACAGAAGAAAGGAGAATGTTGTAGGTGGTGTATTTCTAGCTAATTAGCTGAAAATGAAAAAAGCTCAAGGAAATAAAATGAAACTACTTGCTGAATGGCTTGTACCCAGGAGCAAAAGATACCTTCATAATGATAAAATGTTTTTAATCACCAAAGGCTTGTTTAATGGGCTCTATATTTATATACAACACACTGAAACTATGCCAGTGTGGCCTGTCCTAAAAGTCAGTGCAGCAAATGATAACAACACTTGGAATGAATTTGGTTAATCTAAAAATGTCTCTGAAGGTCTAATCCTTCCCCTTTGGAAAAGGGTCAGGCCAAACAGGCACAGTTTTGTCACTGCTGCTACTTAAGCCAGGGGTTTTATATTAGATTTTTCTTTAAACATAAGAATCTCAAATTCTGACTCCTTGAAATGTGCGTATCTGTGCAGATGGCTGCAATAGCTTTGCAGAGAACTTTGAAAAATGACAAATGGAAACCTAGGCTGGGTGGGCAGTTCAGCAAGTGAGGGGGGTTTCTTAACAGCTCACAGCAATGATATATGTGGTTTCTGCCCCATGGTTTGAGCACACACAAATTTACAGGCCCTACACAGTGCACAGTCCACAGAGAAGCAGCTCTGAGTGCGGGTTACTGTGACCTACCTACCTACCCTCCACACCAAACTTTTCTCCATGGCTGTCCCTGAAAATCTACACAGGAAATGTGTATAAAGAGCCTAAATTGGTCTTATCATAGAGTACAGGGGGTTTTATTTCAGCAAACTGACCTCGAATTTTTGGGAGGTTGCAGTTTCATTCACAACCTGTTATCTTTCTTTTCTAAGTGCACCGATCACTCCTGTTCCTGCAAGAAGGCACCACCAGCTGGCTGCTGTCTCACTGCTTTCAGAAGATGATGCTGCTTCTTTAACTCTTGAGCTACTCGTCTACCAGAATTCATGGGAAACGTGCAGAAACCTGCCAAGAGTAGAGTTTCTGATGTTGGCGCTGGCCCCACACCAGCCCTGCTGACACAGACAGACTGCCGCCACCCTTTTGTAATTTGTTTCTTTTTTGCTACATGTCAGGCCTCTGAAGGTGCTGATTACAATTACGTAGTTGATGAGCTTCCTAATCCAGCGTCTAATTTCACCTGCATGTTGAATTTTTAATCTCTAATCTGGTTCTTATGTCCATAGCTGGACTCTACCCTCTGCACCAGGAGAATCTGTGTGGAGCAAGTGTTATCAATGCTAAGTGCACTAGTCTGGAGTCCTTTGTGGTTTGGGTTTTGTTTGTTTGGTTGTTTTTTTTAACTGAGTTGTAAAACAAGACTTGGCTTTATCCCAAAGCAATTAATTTACTCCGTTAACTGAAGAAAAATAAAAATAAGGACATCTTATCTATTCAGTGTTACACATTAATTTAATTAGTTGATGGATACAGCCTGAGTAGATCAATCTGAAGAAATATGTTTGCAGCATGTACTTACTGAGTGAAATTAAATCTACAACACCTAGAAGGTTAATCTGTATATCCTTACTAGAAGCTTCAGTGACCTTCATTACAATCTTCTGAATATATTACGTCAGGAAAATAAAATTCAGTAGGCATGTTGTTTTTCTCTAAAATCTCGCTGGCCATCAAGGACTAATAGATCTGTGACTTAAATATGAGGTTGCGTTTTTTTGTTAAGTTATATGGTTAATATAGGATCACATCCCTGCCAGGTTGTCTAAAAGGGGAAATATGCTCAACTCCCCTGAAATAGCAAACAACTGCCATATTTTACTTCCCACCCTCCTTCCTCCCCTTTTATTTCTGCTAGGAAGCCAGACAAGCTACAGGTGTGAGGGATAGTCTTTACTCACTAGAACTTTAAAGTGGATCCATGATTGGCTTTAATGGAAAAATCTTTTTTCCCTAGGCTCTCTCTGAGCTGCTAGCTCCTGTAATGAGCTGTGACTAGGGAGACCCTTAAGTGAGATAAAAACAGAGAAAATTTGTATCACCACGGTGAGGTTATATGTATCCACACAACCCAAACTAAGCAGGAACAGGACAGTTTAGCACCTGGATTGAAAATGCAAGGAAACACTCCTGCACACAGGTCTTGGCTGCCTATGGCTGTGACAGATCCTGGAGCACTTTTCAGCGAACGTCTAAACTTTGGGCACGGTAATTACACTCTGCCTAGTTAACGCCCCTTGGGAATTTGAGCAGCACCGAGCTCTCTTCCCTCTGCTCTGAAACTCTTGTTTTCAGCTGGTGGGCGTTGTTCAGCTTCCTGTGGTGCGCAGGTTGGGGAAGAGATCCCTGTGTGCTGTCTCAACAGTGTGTGAGATATTTGAGACTTGCCACAGTAAAAGGTGTTGCAAAAACATGAATGGTTACGTTACTATAACTCCAGAAGAGGCCTCCGTGCTGTAAGTGAGCAATGGGGCAGTCAGTCAGGGAGCCTTTTAAGAAGGATCTGCTGGGGTAATTCCAGGAACAGAGCACTGCTGCGAAATGCCTGAAGGAGAGAAAGACAGAAGTGGTTTGAGCAGAGCTTTGGAAAGTCAGAACTCCTCTATGCTTACCTCACCTTAGCAAGGGCCAGAGCTATTTCTTCAAGAACTTCCTTGAAGAAATGTGAGCAAAGCGATATTCCCGTTAAAGAGAGATAATGCCATTTATCCATATGGCTGGTCTATTGTCACAATAAGCAGATAAGGTTTGCAAAGCACACGTGAAGCTCCAATAAGCACTAATTAAACATTTTTCTCTGCCATCCTGTTTCCCATAGATGACAATAAACTTTCTAGGCTACCTCTTTTAGTACCCAATTAAAGCTAAGAGTTGCCTCTACCTGGCGGCTTGGACATATTTATTCGCTAACATACGGAGAGCTACCCCTGGATATGAAACAGCAAACAAAACCTTTTAGCAAAGCTCTTCATCTGCGGGCGGCGGGGAGGGAGCGCGATGTCGCAGGCGGTGCGGGCGCACACGGGGGTGGCCGGAGGGGACTCACCCACCCAGCG
>JAHLSL010000019.1:8081241-8171757 GCA_025920805.1 Petroica traversi
GGCTCCGGCGCCGGGAGCGGCCCCGAGGGGGTGCGGCGTGTCCCCAGAAGTTGAGGGGATGGCAGAGCCCCCGCTCTGCTCCGCACGCCGAGCAACTTTTCTGCTGACTCCCCGCAGCCACGCACACCCCCGCCTTCGTCACACGCCGGGAATCGGGAATTCGTGGCACGTCTCCAAAATAAAAAAAATGGGCTGGTGTTTTGCCTGTGCGTTTTCTAGCAGTGGAGTGAATGACTGGGGCAGGCTGCGAGTCTTGTTGGCATGCTGAGAGCACCTCGGTTCACTGCAGTCCGTAAACAAGACCGTGTCATTTCAACAGTTCAAAAAAGGGAAGGTCTGGCTTTGGCACAGTCCTTTTGCTAATGTTCTTATCCTGAGAGTGGGAAGAAATCTCACCTACAATCCTGTTAGAAGACTGAGAAGCAATCAAGTTGCAGTCTTGTGAGCAGTGTTTGTGTTTAACTTCCCAAAATCCAGGTGACTTCTATGGGACTGCTCACTGACTCCCAGGAGTGCTTCAGACAGGTAAGAGCTAAGCATGCCAAACTTGCCTTTTTCTGCTGAGGTCCCTCACTCCTGACTGGGAAATGTTACTAAGAATAATAATGATTTTTTCCTTTTTGAAGGGAGATGTACAGCACCTGTAGGATTGAAATTGAATATCCTGGTGAACTGGTGAAGTTCCAGACCTGATGCTTTCAGAGTCTTCTCTGTTCTTGGTAAGTCACCAAAACTTTCCATGATGCTGATGTGTCAACCTGCATACACATGGGTAGGACAACTTGGCGTTTATCTGTTCTTAACACAAGCATAACTTTTTTCTGTTTAAAACTGTGGCTTTAAATTAACCTCCAGGTGTCTGAGACAAGTTGCTATGTGCATTAAACCAACATGGTCTGAAGTTTAGTAGGATTTATGGTTGAGGAGCAGGACCAGGTAAGTGGTGTGTGTGTTCTCAGACCAATGTGTCTTGCTTACGTCCATTGTTTCATTAAATGGATTTTTTTCCTTTGGAAATATATCAAAAGGATAATGAGGAACTGGTGATGTTAATAGATTAAAATGGCGTAATCAAATGCAAACCATATTTTTCTTTGCCATGTTATTAATTTTGTATAATATGTTGTATGCTACAAAGTGCATTTATAACAAAACGTAATTGCTATAACAACATTGTGGTCTGCTATATAACAAGGGAGAGTGAAGTTGAAAAAGGTTAAATATGTACAAGTTGACTGGGTGGAAGTTACTTTGGTGATGTTGATGTTTGGAATTTCCTGACAGCTGTTAAAATTTCAAATTTTTAAACTCTGTTTTTTAAAGGAGCTTTATTGTTTCATGATTTGGAGTGGGTGAGTGAAGAATGCTTACTTTGATAAAAACAGGTCTTGCCTTTGAAATCCCTATATATTCCATAAAAAAATATTTCATTATTTGTGTCTTATGGAGCTCCAACAGAATTCTCTTAACTTGATTTGCAATGTTGGTAGGTAGTAATCTTCTGTTATTGCCAGTAATAAAAGTTGTGCAGGCCAGATGGTGTCTTCAATTACACTTTAACACAGCCTTCTTATAAGCAGCTCTTCAGGTGAAGAAGTTTCTGAGGTGTCAGCAGCACTGATGTAACAGTGGGCCTGGATGCTGTCTGAATACCCCTAGTAAATTCCTATGGACAGGAAAAATTACATTTTGGGAGTTTTTGGTTCATTTGGGGTCATTTTTGGGTTTTGTTGTTTGTTTTTTTCCCTGGGGGCTGTTTGGTGAGGGGTTGGTTCATTGGTTGGTGGTTCATTTTTAAAAAATTTTTACAAACCTCCTCAGCACTACTGCTTGACTATCTTGATCTTCTTACTCACTTAATTCAAATTTCTGTAAGGCCTTTGGCTTCACCCAGCCATAACACTCAGCATAACTTGTTAGATTTAGGAAATGGTAAGTACTGTATGTTTATTTCTAGCAACTTTGTAATAAACCAGAACTAAAAGTAGCACTGCCTGATAGCAGGAACTGTGGAAGCATTGTTAAGAGCTGGAGCTCTGCCTTGTGCAAGTTGTGAGGCCAGAAAGTTGAGATGTGGACGCTGGAAAGGTGATCCTGGAGGATCATCTGTGTGTGAAGTAGGACACGAGCTAACAGATGAGAAGTGAGGGAGGAGGGGGAGCGTTGAAGTGAGAAGATATCCTTGCCTCCTTCCACTGGCTGAGCTGAAAGTAGTCTGGGCCAGTGTCCAGCAGAACATTCCTCATTGCAAAATTTTCTTGCCATAATAACTCCAGTGCAGGTATCAGAAAATCTAGTGCTTCTTGAGGTAAGGAAGGAGGGAAGAAAATGAAAAAAAACAAAAAACAAAAAAACTGTGTAGTTGCAGTAGCTTTCTGTTTTCTTTTTCTCATTTTGTTTTCATTAATTCACTTGTGTCTAAGGAGATACTGAGTGGGTGGGAATTTATGGTTTCCCACAGTAATATGAATGCTGTGACCATTATAAAAATTGTCTGGTTTTTTTCATCTGTATTCTGCTGGTTAACCCTCCTTCTTGATATTCTTTATTTCCAGGTGAAGGAAAAAAAAGCTGGAAATAAAAAGAAGGGTTTCTAAATGGTTTGAGGCAACGTAATGTTTTGTGTTTGTATGTCTTTGATTTTGGAACCAGGTGATGGTGAGGATCACAGTGGCAAGGAAATCTAAAGTTAGCCAAACATACTGACCAGATGCCCTTGGTTTTGTGTGGTCTAGAATAGGAAGGAGCCAGGAATGGTATTTGAGTGCTGAGATGCGTCTCCTCAGCTGCAGGTATATATGCTTAAAAGGAAGAAGAAGTTGGTTGATACAGGAGTTGAAAGGAGGAATCATGCCAAAAGCAGAAGGTGCACTCTTCCCCATTTTTGAGTGGCTATGTTATTTGAATTGCTTGTTTGGCCCTGTACAGGAATGTACCTATTTGAACCCAAAACCCAATGGGGGAAATGCAAGGCTTTTATATCAATGAGGATTCTTGAAACTCTTAATATTTGACAAGTGTTAAACTATTTGGACTCAGAAATGAATGACTGTAGACCAGTAAAATTTCTAAATGTTGCCTGTGTTTGTCATCTAAGGCATACAGCGCTATTGTCTGCCAGATTTACTGCTTCACCATAATGGATAAGGAGATGTAGTGGTCTCTCTGTGGTACTCAAGAGAGCTTGAAATTTTGGGGTGCATGGCTTGAGTTGAAACAAGTGGGACATTGCGGTCCATACATCCCAGAGGGATGGGGTTGATGTTGGGCAAAAGCAAGAATCTAGTTCTGCACAGGTGGAAGGCACAGAGCAGTTTCTGGGGTTCCTTAGTTCCCTCACAGCAAGAACCATCCAGGATGGATGGTCAAGGTGTCACCCAGGGAAGCCACATCACCCAGGACTGGGGGCAAAAAACATTCACAGCTTAAGCAGGGGTGCTGAACCTCTCTCTGGATATTGCTGATCTCTTTTGAAAATGCTTGGGTTGAAAGTAACCACGAGAAAAGCATTTATCTTGATTTAAAAATATTTGCAGGTATTTGCTCTTGCCCAGGATGCCTGGGAGTGTAATCCATGACCATTGCTTTTTAATACAAAAGGAGCAAATTTGTCAGTGTTGTGCAGCCATTTTTCAAGTTCTACTAAAAGAGTCACAGGCACAGACTTTTTTAAATGTCACTATAATTTTTTCATATGTGGGTTACAAATCACTGTGTTAAATAAATTAAACTACTCATTCAAGCTGAAAAGCCTTTAAAATCATATAAGGCAGCAGAGTATCTGGTGATGTATTTAGATTCTAACCTGAGCTAAAATCAGTAGTCTTAATTAAAAGGAATGTTACTCTTGTTTAAAACTAATCTTAAAACTTAGCCAACACATAAATGAAGAACACAGTTTCATATACATTAAATTTAAATAAATTAAACTAATTGCAAACAGCCTGTAAACTCTTGATACAAAGATAATTGCAACGACTGTGGTGGTGGAGTGAATTTGCCTTAAGGTGTGTTTGGTAGTTCAAAAAAAAAAAGAAAAACACCTTGAACTGCTTTTTTCTTTTACAAACTTCTTCCCACTCAAAACCAAAATTAACCTAGTAGAAAAACATCTGTTTTCTTATTAACAGATTAAATTGTTTAAAAGTGCTCCTTATTTTACCATGCATCTGCATTATCACCTTTCAGGGCTTGTAGATGGTGTTGAATGGAACCACAATGGTGTTTGGGAAAGGTCAGCTCTGTATTCTTTACTGTCATGGGTCATGGATGTATGTGATACCAGCTACTGCTAAAGGAAAAACCATTGGCACTGTTCCTTGGGTTTAATTTGGTTAAACTTGATCAGTAAGTCCTCATGGTGATGGCAAGAGCTGGGCAGTCAGGGGGGACAAGAGCAAGCAACTGGAGAAAGCAGCAGTGCCAGCCTACAGGTGTCAGAAATGTTCGTGGAGATGTGGTGTGAGATGCTTTCTTTCAACATCATCCATGGGGCCTGAGAAAGCCTTTCTTGCCCACTCAAGTACACCGTTTTTCAGAAAAAAGGGCTGAATATATGGGAGCTTTGTGTAGTCAGAGCTGGAAGAAAGTAACAACATCACAAAAGTGGGCTTATTTGGAAGCATGCACTGTCACTGTGTGTGTCTGGATTCCTCACCTTTTTATTATGGGAGAAACTTGTGAATCCCAAACAGCAAGAAAATGGTTTCTGCTTTCTAGTGCCTCTAATTTAAGTAATTTATTTCAAAGACCCTTATTCAGATCCTCATATCTTATTTATTTGCTGCCTTTTTTTTTCCTCCTAATCCAGATGCTGTCAATGTCCTGTTACATGAACAGCGCGGCTTTTGTTTGCAGGAAAACAGAAGAGGTTTGTATTCGCCGTTTCTGTGACTAGTGGCTCTTGAAGCATTTCTTGTGCTGGGAAGCTTCTGTCTAATCAGCAGAGGGACTTCTGAAGACATGCAAACAGTGCATTTGCTGCAGCACTGAAGTTAGGCACAAAGACCTAAGTAGCCTTGTAGGTAAAGAACAGTGCAGGTCGGAGAGTGCTGAAAGTACCATAGGAAAAGGAGGTGCAAGTGATAACAGCTAATGAAGAGCTGGATGAAAGGAGGCTTCACTACCCACACCTATACAAAAAGCATTTCAAAGCATTCCCCAAGCATTTTCCTTGTTTTTTTGCCCAGTATTCACTGCTTCCTTCCAATCCTGTGCATCATCACAATAGCTGCAAACAGGTACTTGTATGTAACAGATAGGAAATTCCCTCTCTGTAGAATCAAAGCAGAAAGAGCAGGGTTAAGAATAAAGCCTCTATCACCTTCCTTTCATGTGCCTGGTTTGAACCAGTTGTTTCATGACCCTTACAAAAAAGACTTCAGACAGAACATTTACATTCAGTTAATGTCTAGCTATCTGTCTTCTACAGAACAATTACAGATAAAATTATTAATATTTAAACTGTGGCTTACATTTTCTTCAGGCAAGTTTGTGCTTAAGAGACATGTATAGTTTAATGGCACAGAATTGGAAAAACATCTGAAAAGTCCTGAACGGTTTTGTTGTTCTTGAAATCGTTTGTGTCTAACATAGTTACTTTGTTCATTCAACAGCTGTTTTTAATGGGAGTTCCTGCTAAGCTTTATGTGTACTGTATTTTTAGAAACTTAGCAATTATAGATGTAACACTGAGTTATTAAAAAATATAAACTTGTGGAACATGGAGTACTTGAATGATTCTGAATAACTGTTTAGTGTCTGCATTTTTTTTTCTGTGCATTTAACAGATTTATCTTGCAAATATATTCCAGTAGGCTGTATTCCTTTAAAAGCTTGAGTTTTTCCTAGGTTTCTTTGTGGTAGTTCATCAGACAACTCTGTCATATACACTAACAAGGGTGTCCATTATGTAGAATTTTAATGCATTGCCTTTTGTTGTGCAGGCCAGTTTCAACAACTGCTCTTCAGCTTCTAACAATGCACTTTCAAAGGGAGCAAATTCTCATTGAGTTTAGGAAGTTGTCTTCTAGTGATCCACAGTGTTTTCATGTTCTGATGTTATAAAATGAATTTTAAGGCCCCTTTGTGGCAGGTGCAGGGTATCATGTAAATTACTTATTTCCTCTGAGCCCACTACTGTGCAAGAAAGTAATCTTTTTGGTAAGTTTTTACATTTGAGCTCATTTCCACTAAACTTAGTGTCAAGAATTGAGTTCCTGACAAGTCCCTCTCTGCATTGCAAAACAGCTGAGTAAAAAGATGATCCATTAGTTCATTTTTCTGCTCTATTACTGATACCATCTTATGCAGACATTTCCTAATCCTGCAAAACTCAATTGGATTCATATTTGGGGGTGAACATCAGGGTATGATTCTTCGATGCACAGACTGAACTGATGCCGAGGCTCTGTGAGTGGAGTGATCATGTTGTGGGGTGACCCATCCTTAGGGGCACATGATTGTACAGTCTAGAAGCAGAGGTGCTGGGATGCCCATCACAGGGGCTGGCAGCCTCTCAGAGAGTGACCCAGCCTCCTGGGAGGCTCAAGCTGCTGCTGTAGATTCCCACCTGTGATGGTTGGTGAGCAGATTGAGGTACTGGTGTGACAACTGACGATCTCATTTGGGTCATCACCTCCCTCTCTTATGGCAGCAGATGTGTGCTCTTCTGGAGGTGGGATGGTCTTTTCAGACACTTCAGAAAATTCATCTGCTTGGAACTCATCTGGGGTTAGAAAGAACATGGAGGCTGTGAGCAGAAATAGCTTGTGAGCAATAGTGCTTGTGAGCACTGAAAGCAATAGCTTGTGAGAGTTCCAGCTTGTATATAGGATGCTCTTCACACAGTCTCTGGTGAAGAATAAAAATGTAACACGAGAACAACCTCCCTCTCTTGTTATTCCAGGTTGGTGTCTCTGGGGAAGATACTGAAGAAGATGCAGGCATGCTGAAGACTTCAGAAAAATGAACAATGAGTCCTTCTGAGAGCTGAAAAGAAGCCCCCTTGTAGGGTCATGAACCTAAGACAAGTCTTCGTGTCTGTACTGCTGTTTGGAGTAGCTGGTCTACTCCTCTTCATGTATCTGCAGGCTTGGATTGAAGAACAACATACAGGTACACTAAGTTTTTCTTTCTCTCTCTCTTATTTTGTATTTTTTTTAATGTAATTGCATCTATTATTTTTAGATGACCATAAAACCTATTGAAGACGGTTGGGGGTGGAGTCCCCCGCTTTGGCAGTAAAATGACATTGAAAATAGTCTTCTTTTAATTACTACACTTCATTAAGAAATTTCTTCAGTCACATGAAAAGATGCCCCCAGCTACCTAATCGTATTGTATCAGCTTCATTTGCAAAAGCAAGTGTTGCAAAAGCATTCTGCACATCCAATTTAGAAATTACTCTCTATGAAGATTTGTTGTGGGTTTTGTATATCACATTTTGTGTGATAAGGCAACTTTTGGAGAATTACTGCTGTGTTTTGTAGACAAAAGTGGTCTTCTAAGCAACAGTGCTCATGGAATAATCCTTTCTCTTTCTTACTTGTTGCTGTTTGAGATTGGGCTTGCAGAATTTTTACATATGGCATCAGAGTCATGTTTCAGCTTCGGATAATCTGTGTTATCATTGGCTCAGGATTACACTTCTGAATTGTATTTCCGTTGTTCCCCATTTTTGATATTTTGGTTTGCATCCCAGCTTGATCTAGATTCTTCTTTGGACAAAACTAAACCAGGCTATTTACCTCAACCCCTACAAGAAATTCAGTTCATGGGACAAGTCTAGAGAAAGTCTGAAGTAACCCTCCATAAAATGTGTAAGGGGGCGATGTCAGTAAGGTCCTCCATGGTTTTTCTCTGCAGGTCCACTTCTGTTATGTCACTTTATTGAGGGCATATCCTTGATTTTACTTGTACTGGGGGACTAGGGTTTTTTTTTCAAGGTTTGAGTTTGGTTGTGGTTTCTTGGATTGTTTGGTTTATATGCTTGGGGATTTTTTTTTTTTGTCAGTGGTTTTTTTGTTTGTTTGTTTCCAAATTCTTCAGTCTTGACTTTTAGATTCTCTTGTCTTTATCACTCAGCTTCCATTTCCTCTGTAAAGCTCTTACTTTAGAGTATGATGATACCATTGTGAAGAAATACATCTGTAAAACTACATTAGTCTCTGGCTTTATTGATCTGTGCTGTTATTCCATATGAGCTGCTAGGCCCCAGTATGTTCTAAGAGCATATATTTTATATATGCTCTCTAAATATAGTGCATCATTCCTGCAATTGTTTGACAATGACCTTGAGGTTTTTTTCAACTAAGTGCAATGATCACAACATTAATTTTGGCTTGTTATTTTTTCTGGGCTGTCCCAAGGTATTCTCAAGCTTGTATCAACAAAACTGTTGTAAGAGGTAGTACAGGCTCCCTTTGGAAAGGTTCTCTTGTAATCAGATGTTGACAGAAGGGTGCTGGCAGAAACTGAGCATGCAGCAGAGGGGGGTCTTCCTTGAAATTCCCTACTGTTGTCAGGAATGTTAAGGGTAGATATCCTTGCTTTCAAGGTAGTTCAGGAATGTAGATGATGACTGTAGATTATTGATTTATTTACTTGCTGGCATTCTTCACATTCTTTGCATCTATTATTGTGTTGTAATTAACCTTTCTTTCCTTGCAGTGCTCCTTGTTGCTGTTTCTCACTGCGGTTTTTTGACTCCTTTTTTTTTTGTATGTATCTTTCTACCATTAAAAAGAAACAGGAAAAGTAAAATAAAGGTTGAATTAGGACAGACTGTGTTCTTTTAGCCAGCCAGATGCTTTCTTTGGGGTTTTCTTTGATATATTGCTACAATATTCTACAGGAGAGAGGCTTCTCCTTGCACACATAAGTAATTTCCATGTGGAAACATTTCTCTAATAAAATGGAAGCTATCAGAAAATAACAGAATGTTAGTGAGCTTAAAGTGTGACTGCAGTTTTGAGTGCTCTTTTATCTCACTGGACTTTGGTTGTGACAGCACTTCATCAAGATTCAGAAAAAAGAATTTTGGCATTTTCTACAGTAGCAGTAGAGAATGCACATGGTCATGCTTGTTGGCAAGAGCACAGCAAAAACTCATTCTTTGGTGTCTGCTCTTGCTTCTTCTTCCAGTTTAACGTTTAGAGAGCCATTCTTTTTTATTTCAAACACCTGTATCTTGCCTAAACCTTCTGTGGCTCAATTCTCTAGTGCTCCCCTCCCTGTATGCTGATTTAGGGTCGATATGAAATAGAACAGATTTGCATGTTCACAATATACATTAGTTTAGTTAGGGGGGTTTTGCACATTTTTTTCCCTCTTCTGCTCTGTTTTTCATATCGCAGTGTGCTGTGCACTGTGGCTTTTTGGGTGATGAGCTGTATCTGGAGAATCCTAAACAAGTATCTTTGCAAGGATTTTATGTGTTCCTTTAATCCTCTCACTGGCTGCACAGCTGTAAGACAGCTAGTTTTAATCTGCAAGGGGATGAGCATGTGAGGTGAAGTTCTGTTCGGAAACGGAAAGTGCGCCTCATGCTTGTGACTGCCATGCTACGAGCCTGTAGAGACAAGTGTTTGTTGTAGGCAGAACTATTTTTATCTTCCACTGTGCCCTACTCAAGACCTCCAGCATTCACGTTTGCATTTGCTTGCTGAAGGGATGGAAAGTTGGATGTGTTTGAGTTTAGGAAAGTATCTGTTTTGCACCTGTGAAATGCTTCTCCTTACCACCCCATTCCTCTGAATGTCTGGAGCCCTTTATGAATCACAGTCTCTGGAAAAGATAGTGAATTTTACTCAGTTGTTGTTTGTAATGTTCATATTTATTTATCAGGCTCTCCTAACTGTGGTGTGAATTACTCCCAGCCAGATGTAGTTTTTTTTGGGGGAACTGGAAAATTTTGTGGTGGTTTTCAATTCCTTTATTAATATTTGTCCTACTGTTTTAAAGTTGGACTATTTTCTTTCACACTTGCTGTTCTTATTGCCACTTTTTATTCATAATTTTTCACATTGGATCCAATGCCAGTTTTTATTCATAATTTGCCTTCTCTCTTTTTGGGTCTCTTATTTCTAAGTGCTTTTCACATCTCTGAGAATCTTAACTGTGATTTGCTTCCCCTGCTTGTCTTATTTTGCTGTAGACTGATCTTATCTAAGTATGTTTTTCTGTGACTTACTTTTACAAACTTCCCTCATTACTCAAATGTATCTGTCCCAGGAACACCTCTAATTTTTCATTCTGTCCATCTACTCCAGATGCACCTGCAGGCTCAGCAGCTGGATGCAGCTCTCAGCACAACCATGTCTCCTGCCTCCTCCCACTGTGCTTGGACTCTTCAGATTATTTCTAGTCGTGTTTGTCATCCCTATACCTTAAAAAATGGAAAATCTTTCATTTAGAGATGTCTAAGAAACATCTGCTAGCTACATGGTGGTCCTCTCTGATGGCATTTCAGAGACATTAGCAGACTGAGAAAGCAGGAGAGTTTCTTGCTTTGGCTCTGGGCATGGAGTGTATAAAGACAGGATGATATATCTTTACTTCTGTTGGGTAGCTTCAGTTCACCTCGGTGGAGTAATTGGGAGCAGACTTGTCAATAGTCCAATGTGAGCATCAATACATACAGACTACAGCTGGAAGGAAATTTAATTGACAGCATTGATAATGCAATAAATATGGAACACTTCATGGTCTCCATATATAAATATATTCACTTTTGCATAAATTCATATATATGAATAGAGCTTGATGTGAATTCAGCTGGATCTTGCAGCTTTATTGACAGTTCTCCATACGGTCTTGCATTATGTAGCGCAAGCACCAAATATTGTGACACCGATTAAGAAGCAATTAGTATTTATTACAAGCTTAGAAATTTCCACCACTGTTAATCTTAATCAGGGGAAACAAACTTCTGGGTCTTCCAGGGCTGATGTCAAGTTCTATACCATTAATCACCTGAATTAGGGGGTTGTGGGGTACAAAGGACACTTGCAATTGAATCCTGCAATATTAGGGATATGAATTGGAGTTTTTAGATAGGGATTCTGATTTTATACTTTAAAACTCTTCCTTTTTAGGGGGAATGAAGTGATTTAATGTGACTGAGTACAAAATAATCAGAGAATATTTTTTAGATTAGAACTGTGTGCTGGGTTTGTTGTTTGGGGTTTTGCCATGTATTGTTTTTTCCCGTTCTCTCAAAGTTTGTGTAATTCTTTTTTTTTTTTTTGTGAAGTGTGCCTAGTAAAACCATGATTATGAAGCACTACTTTGGTATAGTGTAGTCTTACCACTAGTTAAGGGCTGCACTGTCATCCCATAGACTTCTGGTTCCCGAGGGTGAGAAAGCCTGCATCTTCTTTTTCCCAGCAGTTTTGTATTTCACCTTAAGGATACTGAGATTTTTCTGTGTGCTTTCTCTTCACTTTGCAGGGTATCAGTTCTGTAGCATCAGTGGTTGCCCAGGCATCCTGCTGCAGTCCATGTGCTTTCCTGCAATTTTGTGCTTCAACCTCCTGAGCAGCTTCATGACACAGACCTTATACCCATTCCTCAGGCCACAGGTCTTCCTTTTGTAAAGAAACAAAATAAAAATTCAGACAAAAATCACATTTTAAAGCAGTCTGAAATTCCATGAGCTTTCATGCAGTTCTTTGCACGAGCTTTCACAATTTAGTCTGCTTTTGCTGTAGCCATCCAGCTATACATATAGTACATATTCCTTCGCATAAATAGGTGGGCTTTGCCAGATTTGGTAATCCAAAGGGGTCTTTTGGATCCTTTAGTAATCTGATGAGATATTTTGAGTCCATGGAGCGCCTTTCTTCCTTATCTTGGCACTCTAAGTAGCAACTGAATATGCATGTACACAGGATAATATTTACTCTTTATTGTTTTTGTGATTTGATTTTTATTTAAACTTTGATGTGGCTTAAATAATAGTCCATATGTAATGAATTGCAAAGGCAACAGTTTCATGGAAGTCACAGTTTTTCTAGACAATCTTCAGAAAATACCTTAAAGCAATGTATTTGTAGAAAACAGTTTTGTAAATAAAGGAAAAAAGAACACTGCTCAATAATGGTTATTAATTATGAATAATTTAATTCTTCTAATTGAAATATTTCTGATGCTAAAGCCCTGCTTAGTTTATGGGAGACTTCCTAAGTCTGCTGAAGAACCTCGGTGGTTTGACAGACAAATCCTCAGGTTTACGATGCCCAACCACTAATGAGACTATTCTAATGAGTCTGGGTGTACTTAGGTTTTATCCTTCTGGTTGGACTATGCTGTGGTTTTTTGTGTAAAACGTTAAAATGTTTCTGGTTGCATGTTTGGTTTGGTTTTTTTTAAACCCACCCCATCATTGGATTGAAGCACAAAAAAAAAAATTAGATAGGATCACTAAATGCTGCTTGGTGAACAATTACAGAGGCATTGAAATCCCAGAAATGCCACAAAATTTTATTAGGTGAATTTCTCCATATAACATAGGATGGATTTCCTTCTCCCCCCACCTCTCCCCAGCGTTCAGTAAATGAAAGCTGTAGGGAGAGAGCAATTGCCTTTGCAGGGAAAAAGCTATTAAGAAAGAGGTGGAAATAGTTATTTTCTCAAACCATTGTGGTCTAAAAACAGAACTAAAAGTTAAATATAAGAGAAGATGGTTTTCTGAGCTACTGATTGTAGCATCTCTACCTGTCTTCAGTAGTTACAAACCCCAGAAGCTTTAAGAAAAACACGTTAAAATTTCGTATTTTATAACAGTTAAAGCTGTGTTAATCTGTTTCTGAGGACATTGTTCCCAGGTCTGGCTGTTTAGAATTTCATTCATTTTTTCATTCATTCATTTTCATATTTCATATCCTTCATTTTACTTTTATAATTCCTATAGCTAAATCACAGTTAATTTTATAAATTCTTCCTGTTTAGAAGAAATTCCAACTTCCACATACAGTGGTAAAAAACAAATTAAATGGGATGAAGTTTGGGGGTTCTCTTAGCTATATATTCATTTTCATGTTTGAACAGAAGCTAATGACATTTTATTTATTATTGTGCATAAGCTTTTTAAAACCCACACAACCTTGTTCGTACCTACAGAGATCTAATTCCAGGAAAGTGTAGCTCAGACCTTAATTATACTAAGGACACCTGAATATAATCCTTCTTGCCTATTTTCAACAAAACTTTGAAAAGATAATTCTGTAAATTTCTTACATTTATGAGCCTGTTACTGAATTAACTTCAAAATTTGGATTGTAGTTACCCCTAGGGGGTTTTTAGGCTTGGTCATGAAACACTTATAAAGTAGGGTATCCTCCTTGGTGGAAAGGCTGAGTAACTGTAACACTGTTTTCAAAATGCTCTTTTGAATTGGATACAAAATGTGTAATAGGTGCTCTTCATACTGTTTTCCAGTTAGTCAGACCCTCAGAGCAGAATATTTGGCTGATGTTCAAAAATATGATTTTACAGAGTCCTCAGCAGTCATTCTTTTTGTTAAGCAGCTATGGGGTTTTTGGGGGTTTTTTGGTGTTTGGTTTTTTTGTTTGTTTTTGTTTTTTTTAGCATGGAACACGAGTTTTGGGGGTTTTTTCCAACTTTTGTTTAATTTTCTGACAGGTGTGCTGTCATTGAATTAAGTGGTTGGTTTTCAGTTGTTGTCTGCCCTTGTTGCTGCTTTTAATAATACTTGGTTCATGTCACATCTTCACTTCCAGAAAGTCCTTTCCTTAAAAGCCTGTCCTTCAGGCAGAACAGTGCTGCAGTTTTGTCTCTTCTGGGCAAGGATTTTATGATGCAGTAACCATTTAAGACAAATATATATACAAAGCAAGAAATGTGGAAAGGTATTTTTCACCAGGCAAGGCATCATTTATATGTAACAGTAGAAAAAAATTGAGATCACAGAATCATTTAGGTTGGAAAAGACCTATAAGATCAAGTTCAGCCTCTGACTAATAACCACCTTGTGAACTAAACTCTAGCATTATGTGCCATGTCCAGTTTTTGTTGAACACCTCCAAAATGATGACTTCACCACCTCCCTGGGCAGCCAGTTCCAATTCTAAAATACCCTTTCCATGAAGAAATTCTTCCTGATGTCCAACCTGAACGTCCCCTGGTACAGCTTATGGCCATGTCCTCCAATTCTGTCACTGGTTTCCTGGGAGAAGAGATCAATCCCCAACTGGGATTGACTGCTTTCAGGGACTTGTAGAGAGTGATAAAGTCCCTCCTGAGCCTCCTTTTCTCCAGGATAAACAACCCCAGCTCCCTCAGCTGCTCCCCATACAACTTACTAGAAAGTATGATGAAAAAAGGAATGTTTTTCTGTTCCATGCTTGTTCCATTTTCCTTACATGCACTGCACATTTTTGGAAGAGCAAATGGTTGGAGTGTACCTAAGGCTTCTTACCTCTGTGTCTAATGTTGAACTGCTTTGATATGTCATTTGATTGCCAACAGTCCTGTTAAAACATGTGATGTGGTCTCGGCAAAATTCCAAGGGCAACCTTTGGTTTCATACTGGAAATAAATTAGAAATTCCGATGTTTGTTTTAAGTGTGCGTCTATATATATAGGTATGCATATATATTTATTTAAAGTATCCCCTTTATTTTCCTTCTTTTTGTGGGAGTAAAGACCTCTGGCAGGAGCAATATTTTAAATGGAAACCTATCTTCTTACCACAGTCAGCTATTGGGATCATGGGGATGAGTTTATATGGAAGAATTTGTTCGGTATTCGCACTCTAGAGCCTTTGTTTCTGTCTTTTTCTTCCATTTTACTCATTTGGTCTTACTGTTAACAAGTTATTGCTTTTAGTTTGGGATATTTCTGCATCATCGTGCAACATGAGTAAAACAAGCATTTAAAGATCAGGAGGCTGACAGGTTTCAAGTAATGAGAGCCATTTCAGTGTACAAGGGGTTAACGTCTGATGGATGATGTGTATGATTTAGCTAGAAAAGAACATGATTTGTGTCAAGGAGCAAAAGGTTCAAGGAAGAGAAGTGCCTTTGCCTCTTTTTTTTTTTTTCTTTTTTTTTTTTTAATGCGATTAAAACCTGATTTTGTTCTTGGTTCTTTTTTATTTTTGAAGCTAATTATTATTTCATGGCAGCATGAATTCTTGCTGGGCTTTCAAGTTTGGGTCCCTGCTTCTTCAGACGAGTGTCTTGCTTTCTGTATGTTTTTAAAATTCATATTAATAGCATATTCAAAGAAAAAAGAATGTTTCTACATTCTACAGTATTCCTGTGCAAGACAGTTCCTATCTGTCAGTTTGAATCTGAGGAGATTCGTGACACATCAGCATAAAGTGTTTTCTTCCCACTCCTCCAACCTTGAGCCTTGTGGCTGTATATGTGGGAGTGAATGTTACTGTCTTCAGCCACAAAGATGAGAGAGCTTGTTGGGTTCTATCAAATGCTGTGTTTAAACAACAACAAAATCTAAAATAAACAAACAAGGAAACCCCTTACAAAACTCCCAGATTTGCTCATTTCTATTGAAAGTCATGGTCAATAATCAGCTTACACATTCTGCTTCTTGTAACAGCAAATATTCATTTCTCATGAAAACTGAAAAATACGCTGTATTTTAAGCATTGCCCTGTGTATAGATGAAACCGTTCCCAGGCATGTATGAGCCTCACTTGATGTAAAGTGATGGGGAATAGAACATCACGCACATCCATTTGCTTTGGATTTTGATTGGTTTGATCTTGATTTAGTGAAGATGTGTAGCAGCATCCTGTCCTGCCTGGAAAGCCATGCTTGGCAGCGAGTGCAGCCTAGAAAATGTTATTGCCTACAGTGGTTCTTTAGGAAATCTCACTCCTTCCAGTCCCACTCATACCCACCAAAAATTATTGTTTCCTGGTCACTTGAGAGCCTCTCCATGGTAACAACATTCAGGACTCTCATTGACCTCTATTAAACCTATGTGAAACCTGTGTGCTAGAAGTACAATTTGTCCCTCACAACTTTGATGTTCCAGATTATTTTTTTTTATGGTGACCACTCAGCTTTCTAGGACACAATCCTGCCAGGAATTCACAGCACATAGCTCTAGCAAAATCAGGCTGAGTATGCACAGATTTTGTCTCTTGGCACCATCTACAAGAGTCAATGAGTTACCAAAATATTTGGGGAATGACAGGCATATTTATTTATTTTTTTCTGGAGATAAGGATAATTTTCGTGTTTACAGTTCCATAATATTCTAACTAAAAAAACAAGACAAAACAAAACAAGATTTGGTCAAGACTTTTCCAAATGAGCAATGATTCTTTTTTGTTTGGTTGATTTTTTTTTTTTTTTTAATTAGTTGGTTGGTTGGCTGGGTTTTTTTTTTTTTGTTGTTGTTGTTTGTTTGTTTTTGTTCAGGGATGCTGCAGCACAGGTCCTGGAATGACAGCGGTAGGATACAGTGTTGAGTCAATAGTTGCAAGGAGTTCAGTTCAGACAAAAACTCCTATGAGTCAAGCAGACAATGAAGGGGGAGGGAGAGGAGGCTCTCTTAAGAAATCCATTGGCTTTGGAAAATTATCTTTCTTAAGTAACAGTGATAGCGAGGCAAAACTTTTCTCTTAGCAAAGAAATTCATTGCCCTAGAACATAGCATATGATGGCCTAATAGCCACAAATTTTGGCATGCACATCAGGGGATATTTTCTGTATGTCACAGACACTGGGTAACGTTCAGGAAAGAAACTGAAGATCAGCAGCTTAAGGTTAGGAATAATCAGAACCAATATTCAATTTTGCTGCAGGTAAGTGCTGGATGAAAGACAAGGTGTTAGCTGATTTTACATTTGATGTGACTGGAATGGAGCAGGTCATTTCAGTACTAATTATAGTCCCACAACAGAAGAACTTGCCCAGCTGTATGTACACGTGTAAGGGTGTAGATGGAGGAAGAAGCTGCTGAAGGTTTGCAATACTTTCTGCAACAGACATAAATGAGGCCTAATACAAGCATGCACTTAGGAACAGCTCAAGTGAACTTGGGGCTGTTTAGAGTCACGTAGTAGGGCTGTAGGTATGGGCATATTGCCTCTCAGTAAATTATATGCAAGATAAATGAGTGCTTGGAGGTGTTTGGTTTTGATTATGGTAGCCAGGGAGATGTGGTGCATGAGTTCTGTTAGCTGCACCTGGAAACATTCTATTGTATTAAACAGGAAAATATCAGTGCCTGTTGCTTTACTATTCATCCACAAAATAGCTCTGAGAAGAAAAGAAAGGATGTCTAACAGAAAATAATAATTATTGCAAACATTGTTTGCAAAGCCGGTTTTGATTATGCTTTCTAGTCTTGCTTAAATTTTTTTAAAAGAGCTTCTTCTTCCTAGGAAGAGCAGGAAACAGTTGTGCCTGAACTGTTGCCATCCCCCCATAGTGTTTCTATTGTTCAGAGATGTGTGTCCTGAGAGGTTATTTTGACTTTGGCCTTACAACAGTGGCAGAGAAGAAGAAGCTTTAGTTAGTAGGAGCTTAATAGAACTGAGTAAATAGAATTTCACTTTCTGCTCCACTCATCGGTGCTAAATAATTTTTTTTATTCTTGGAAGATCACTTAGTGGCCAAATAATGCAGTAGAATCTGTTGCTTAAAAAAACCCCATACTACAGTATATTGAAATGTTACACCATACTTTTTGAGTGAATTCTGGCAATACAAGTAAAGAAAACACATAGATGCATTTATTTTAGTTTTTCTTTTTTCTGGCTCTTTCCTGCTCTCATTAAAGAGTCATTAATGCACAGTATGCCTCGTACTGAGAAATAATGGGTGACAGTCTGCTAACACGGGTCATGGCATTTGAATTGTGTGTAAAATGCAGCCTGTTAGTTTAAATATTATGCATATAATTCATTAAATGTCATTGCTTTAAGATGATTCTGTACTTGCAGTCAAGAATTATGGACCACTTTCCAGAAGGCACTTCTATTCTTGATCTGGGACAAAGAATCAAGACTTTTCATGAACTTCAGCTTGATTTATAAACTATTTGGGAACGCTCAAACTAAGTAGCTCTACAGGAAGATTGTTAATAGAGGTGACATATTTGTTTTCCTTAAAAACTTGAGACTTCTGTGGGAATATAAGATTCTCAAGTTGTCTAACCTTTTCTGCCTACCAGCAGCCCTCAAAGAGGTCATCAAATATGTAAAATTCTGACACAAGGGAAGAACCAAATCTGTCATTTTCTGTGATAGGAGGGAAAGAAGCAGCTCCAGCAGGCTAGTAGAGGGATGGCAATTTACTTGGATATGTTTTTATCTTTTTTACTCTTTTGTTGTGGGAGCTGCTGAATTATTTTTGCAATAATAAAGTCCATTTAATATGAATAGACTCCTAATAACTAAAGAAATTACTTGTAAGATCAGAATCATTAGAGTGAGAGTTGCCTGACTGGCCCCCAGTGAAGTTATATCCAATGTAGCAACAAGCTGCAAAAAAAAAAAAAATACACTATTTTTTTTCCCAATAATTATTTGATGAGTTTACTTCTTCCTCTGTGCAATTTTAAGCTAAAGATTTGCTATTACAGTCTGATGGCAGGTAGAAGGCAATGAAAAACATCTCAAAAAAATCCCCTGGATTTGCTCCTGGATTTCAAATTAGTTTCATGAGATGGGGGCCAGCACAAAGTATATGTGAAATATGACAAATAATATGGACTTTGGGGATTTTTTTTTTAATTTGCTTTATCATCTTACAGATGGCAAAGTTAATTTCACCCCACTTCTTTTCTGTTACAATCTTTCTACTTCAGTGTGCCTGTTTTGAAGATGAGCAGGCGGATGACACTGGGCTTAGGTAGGCTGAGGTAGTTGCATTGAGGTATAAATACTTCATGATTTATTTAACCTTTGAGCAGAAATTCCTTTCTGGTAGAATTAATCTGAAAATAGCTGAGGTGTGCTACCACTTAAGTTATGATTGATCATGCAATATAACAAAACTCTATTGGCATCAGGTTTAGGACTGATGTACATATAAATATAATGCAAATAAAGCTGCCTGGTGCTGTGACTGACAGGTGGGTTCAAGGTATTCTTGGCAAGAAGACTCAGCCTTGACTCTCCAGCTAATAAAATGTGCATATTGGACAGCTTATATTAATATTCTGTAAATAAGATGCAGTTCAGTGGCAGCTGGGAAGCAGTTTAAGCAAAGTCTAGTCTGTGATGACCAATGCACACACAAATGAATAACTGACTTTCTGGGAAGTTAGAGGTTAATCTTGCTGTTTTAAATGAGCTAATCTATGTGGACTTAGGACAATCATATTAATTACTTGGAGGTCGTCAGATGTTTATTTGCAAGATTTTTCTATCCTTTCAACTTTCATTTGAGGCTGAGGACCAAGTATTACAGTATTGCACCTGGGTCAGAGGACTGCCAGAATGTCAAATTCAAGAGCTGGTAGCACAACACCTTTTTGGTTTTGTCACTCCATAAGGGCCAAAGACCAAAGAAAGGATCAAAGCCATTCCTTCATTCTGTTCAATTTGTTTCTTGAAGCTGACACATTAACTAACAAATGTACTTTGTTATTGTTTGTCCCCTGAGGTAAGGCATAGAAAAATAAGAGTAATTGAAAAAAAATGGCAGAAAAGAGCAAATGGTTTCTGGATCCTTGATGATAGGAAAGGAGGGTAGGCCATAGATGTTTAATTCTAACTTCTATTATGAGTTATGTTACAAGAAATGTGCTAAACTTACTTTATATTATTACATATTTGTTGTACATGTTAGTGCTTTTCATGATTATGTTCTACTTTTGTCAGACTACTGCTTGGCAGTTCCTGTCGCTAAAATATTTTTATCCTTTAACTATGTTGTTTCTCACATATCAATCATTAGTTAAACTATCAAAAAATCATATTCTGGTGACACCATCTAAAGAAGGCTGTCATCACACTATCAGCCATTCATTATGATAATCCTGACTGCAACTGTGGTTTTGCTTTGAAAAAACTTCTGACATTTCAGATTTTTCCAGATCTCCAGTTCCTACTGATATTTATTTTCTTGCCCTCCAGTTATCTGGAAGCAGCTAACGTGGCTGCAGTTTGTAGAGGTGTTAAATGGGTGAATTTGTATGAATAGCATCTCTTTTTATGGTGCAATTTAAAAGTATCTTCCTCCTGTTAAGATCACTCTTTGCCAAAAAGATCTGTCCTTCAGACAATCTGCAGAATGAACAAAGATTTATTTTGTGTGTGTGTGTATGAGGAACACTGAATTTTGACTAATTGAAAGTACTTAAGTGTCTGTTCCTGCTTTTTTTCCCTAAATATTCTTTTTCTTTGGCTTTTGATGTTTTTCTCTGATGTGGTATTGCACAAACAAAATGTTTGTGGCATAGAGGTAATATTTCATGTAGTTATTTTTCTACAGACAGTCACATTTTGTTTTTCAATAAATAGCCCTAAAACTGAGCAAATAGATATGTTTGCATTTGATGCAATGCCAAATACTGCATTATGAAAAATGTTCACTTGAAACTGTACCTATCTAGGAGTTTTTTCCAGTTACTAATAAAACAAAATATTTGTTGTGGGGGAGTGAGACCTAATCTTATGTCCAAACATCTAAAGTAACAGTAAATATTCTTATGTGGAGGCCTTGTCATGGTGTAATGCTGTGAACTGGAGAATGAGGAATGGTGAAAATAGGGAAGGCAGAGCCTGACAAGGAGCTAAAATACTTTTGGTGGAGTGACATTCAACAAGTTGAGTCACCACTGCTCTGAATTTTCTTTTCTGTATAGGAGGACAGTGTAATCAAGTAATCAATAAGTTTTTGAATGAGGAATGTTTATAGGATCTAATGACTTAGACTGACATGAATTCCAGTGAGGGGAGGCATTCAGACCTGGAAGTTGTAAGTTCCCAAGAGAAATGCTGCTTGCACCAAGCAGGGAGGGTAGTGAGGTGATCGCCCTTTGTCACGTAGGACATATCAGGTCACTTCTACCTTCAGGTAGCTCAAGCAGAGGCTTAGGAATCCAATTTTCTGTGGCAGAGAAGAAGAAGCAATAAATCAGGTCAGGTGCAAAGGTCTCTCAAGCTTCATATATTGTTTCTGCAAACAGTGCTTGGAGTAGACTATAAACAGGAGAAGTTTACAATAGTAATTCAGAGCATTTTCTTTGCCCTTTGTGTTTTATAATTCAGAGGCCTTTTAGATTGGAGGTGTGTTCAGTTGCCCTGAACTTTTCCTTCTTTCATCAGTTTGTACAGTGTTTTCTTAACTGATGCCTTTCCTCTGAGATTCCTCTGATGAGAAATCCAACTTGAATACTGGATACAACTGGTAGCATTTTTCACATGATGCTCTTTAATTCTATGAAAATATTCTCCAGAATGTGTTATCACTGGATCACTAAAACACATTTTCCACTCTCTGTCTCTGAAAGAATTTTATTTACTGCTCATAAAATAAAAAGTGACTAATGGATGAATGGCTGAGCAGAACATCCTGGCTACCTTTTTAAATTTTTGGTACTTTTCTGTGCTTCTCTTTATCAAAAACTAATCAGGGATGATTGATTGTATCCCTTCAGCTCTGTACCTATCCAAGTGTCAGTAGTAAACTGGAGAATACTGTTTTTCAATAATTTTTTTTTTAAAGGGGAAAGGAGATATCTATTTAACTATACTCATGGCTGTTCTGGGATTGACTTCCCGACTATATAAATAAACTGTCTTTCAAGAAGATTCATGTTGATAAGAGCAGATCAGAGATCTGATAGGTGTTTGAGGGGAGAGGGGTTTAGGTATAAAGGACTTTCTCCGTAAGATAAAGTTTAGCATTTTCTAAAAATGTGTAACAAGCAGAATTCACTTCCCTGCCAGTCAGGTTAGTAACATGACTGAAATGATTA
This sequence comes from Petroica traversi, assembly GCA_025920805.1. Classification (NCBI taxonomy): domain Eukaryota; kingdom Metazoa; phylum Chordata; class Aves; order Passeriformes; family Petroicidae; genus Petroica; species Petroica traversi. The sequence goes on from JAHLSL010000019.1 coordinate 8,103,172, forward strand.
GTTTTTTATTAGATGTATATTTTCACCATGCATTTAACAAAACATGCATCTCTTAGTGGCTAAGATTGAGAGGAAGAGAAATACGTGAGGATTTCTGTGTTTTCTGTGAAAAGCATCAAGTGTTCCAAATGCCACATTTGCTTAATGTTACTCGTTCAGTGATTAGAAATGGAGCTGACAGCCTGAGTTGGGCAAAACGTTTGCTGGGTAAGGATAGCAAATAGAACCGTGTGATAGCTTGGGGTTTTTTTTCACCATCTAGAATGAAATTTTAGCCTATCAATCAGCTGCAACACCTTTGGGAGCAGAATAGCGATGAAGCAGTGTTTGTGGAGCCATTGCCATCGCCCTGTGGACTGCTTAGAGGAGCTAACCTGCTGCCATCCTGTCTCAGAAGATCTGTCTGTCACCAGCAGGTATAGGTGTGCCTGCTCACTCCTGCAGCTCAGAGAAACAGAGCGGCTGACAGCGGCTCAGGCTGTTCTACCCATGAAACTGCTGCCTAAACTCCAGCAGACAAAAATTCAATTTTCTTGTCTTAGTCCACAATTAATGGGGAAAGTGGCTGTGCTGTCAAGTGCTCCCTGTTGAATGATTTTTCTCAGCTGAGAGGGATGCATGAATGGAAAAATAACTTTACTAATTTCAGGCAATTTAGCTCTCACAACATTTTAAAAGCCCCACAAGCTAGGTGGTCCAAAGAAAGGCTCTAGGAGAAGTTATGTAAACACTAAAGAGATGCAATTACCTACATTTGCTTTCATAAAAAAGATTCACTTATTTTCCTGACGAGTTTATAGCTGAAAAAGAAGAAAAATTATATAATAAAGATATTTAAAATAATTTTATAAGGATATGTTGGGAGTTTTTTTACCCCAGAAGAATGATTATTAAAAAGCTTAAAGTTGAGTTAATTTCAAAACCTTCAAAATTATTTTCAGTGGGAATTATTATTTTATCAAAGTAGAAACTAAATATAAATAAAAAATAAGGCTATTTATTGTTTATTGCAAAGAAAAAAAATTTAAAAATAAAAAATTTGTTTAATATTTGAGTTTGCATTGAACTTTTCTGATTCCAAGTATATGATATATAGCTTAAGTTCAGTGTCCTGTTGAGAATGGATAAAAAATAGTATGTCAGACTTTTTTTCAGATGAGTAATTGAGGTTTTTTCTAGCTGTAACAAAGGCTCCTTTAATTCATGCTGATATATTGGAGATGCATTATAGATTACTGAGAAGGCAAATGATAATGTATCACTTAATTTATTTGACAAATGTACTTGCTGTAATTAGCTACAGTACTTCATAGACTATTAGCAAATATTTTGCAGCCTGTCCTTTAAAGAATGATTTCTCATAAAGAGACCTTGCAACATCAATCAATTAAGTCTTGATTTGAGATGAAGTATCATCAGAATTTTGTGAGCAAAGTCTGCCTGTGCAGTTTCATGAAGCATGAGTTGGAGAGTTTGATGTAGAAATCAGTTTTTTCCATCCTTTATTAAACCTGTGACGGTTTTACTTTAATTCTACTAAATTATATTTTCTGATAGAAGCTGTACTTTCTTTTGTTGGAACTGTTAGATAGAGGTCACATTCCATTTTAATTCAATTCCTGAAAGTTAGAAAAAGACAGCATTCTTTCACACATTAAATAATCTCCAAAGCAGATCTAATCAAAGTCTATCTAATCAAAGATTTTAAAGTTTTCCAAAAGCAATATAAGCCATCTCCCTCAATTGTTCTTTTCTTTTGTGCATTTGTTATTTGGAGGAACCGCGTGTTTGTAACTAAATACATCCTTCTTCAATAGTAAACTTTCTAGGAGGAAGAATTCATCACAAAGTCTAATTTTGGTCACCATCCAGTTAGGAGGTGCAATAATGCATATTTCAGGTTGCTGAATCTCTGCCACAGAAGTTCAGATATTTCATTTGAAAACACAAATGTATCTGCTGTCTAAAAACCTCTGAGGATGAGCTCCAGCCTGATGGTTTCCATCAAGCAGCCTGTCCTAGTGGGCACTATTCTGAAACAGTAAAGGCTCACTGTTGAATATAAAACACCCTTTGAGAAGACAGAGAGCATGATGCCTTCTCTATGCACAATGCAAACGGATAGGAGGGGAAAGTGACACATGCACTTTGCTTGTCAGGGGTTCGGTGACAAGCTGAAGATGAGACTGCAGGTTTATGCATTCTCCATACTTTTTTGCCTGACAGTAAAAATGCCAGCATGAATTTGACTCCTCTCTTGCTTAACTTGCAAAATGTCAGTCAGTAGCTGCAGTGGTTTATGGAAATGAGGGTAATGTCAGCTTCCTTCAGTGTTATGCTTTTCATGCTTTAAGCAAATTAGACCACTTCCATAGCTCACTTTTAATCTGAAAAGTTTGAGGTATTTTGGATTTGAGCTATAACTGATTGTAACATGTTTCCCACATGATACTGGACATGACATGGCTCTTGCCACCAAGATTCTTTTGATGAATGCTTTTAGCCCTGGATTATAGAATTCCAAAATGAGTGACTCTGGACGATCAAATAAATAGTTATATCATGGGTGACACTCCTCTTCCTGCTCAGGTATGTGCTGTTACTCCTACAGATCCTACAGATTTTTTTTTTTTCAATGTACCTTTGCTGTATTATTTTAGCCTCAAACATTAGTAGATTATGGTTGTGGAGTCCTTTAACCCTGAATTTAATTGCAGAAGATCAAGATCTTCCATGCCCTATAAAACCATGATGGTGGTACATGAATAAGGGAGAAGATTTCTGTTAGTCTATGGGAATTTATGTAAGGCTTTGTAAATTATGTATGGAGTTTCATCAAAGAAGATGTAAAAATATTTCAATTCACAATTTGAATCTTAAGTCTAGGAATGTGAATCATGAAATATAGGAAAAAAAAAGACAGGACATGTAGGAGGGAGTTGAAAGAGATATGTTGGTGTTGATAGGCTGATCTTGCTGATAAGTGCAATTAGTGGAGAGAGGGATGCTTCCTTTTTGCCCTCCAAGGTAACTTCAGTTCTGTCTTTACTGTCGTGTAATATCAGTGGGGTTGGACTCACACACACTGGTTTGGATTAAGGTTGGGCCACAGAGTTCGTAATATTTGTTGTTTGGAGCATGGTCAGACAGAGCATGGAGGAGCAGGAACATTTGTCTGGATGAAGCTAAAAATGAGTGGTGCTGGTGTGTGACTGGTTTCAACAGAGCTTTTCTTCTTCCTTTTTTTTTTTTTTTGTTACAATCACAAATCCAGTTTAAACATCCTTTTCTGGCATTCATCTATGGAGTTACAGTCTTTCCAGGCTTAAGAGAAAGTCTAGAAGGATATTGGTTCTCACTGCCTAAAATTAGCCTTGAGAGTACCCCTTAGAGGTCCTACAGTTTGTGTTCTCTCTCTATAAACTTTTTAAAGAGGGTGAGTGAAAGAAATCTAGCCAAGAATAGAAAGGGGTTTCGTGTTGCCAGGCTATATAAAACTCCAAAGGTTTGCCAGGTTCTTCTGTGGTTCTTGAGCTAATTTAACCCTCTGTACATTGTGTATTTCTGTCCTGGTATAACCCTAGAGGGAAACCAAACACCACGCAACACACTCCACCCCACAGCAGGATGGGGGAGGGAGTCACAAGAGGAGAACTGGAAAGACTTGAGGGTTGAGATGAAGACAGTTTAATGGGGTAGAAAAGGAAGTAAGTAATAATAATGTTGATAAAAGAAATAGAATATGCAGAACAACTTATGCACAATGCAATTTCTTTCTCCCCTGCTGACCCATGGCCAGATAGTTCCCATGCAGTGCTCCCCAGCTAGTTGTCCCCTTGGTTTATATATTGACCATGACACCATGTGGAATGGAGTATCCCTTTGGCCCTGACTGTGTCTCCTTTTAACCTTCTGTCCCTCCAGCCTTCTTGCTTGAAGAGTCAAAGTCAGAGCTTGAGGAGCTGAAAGCTTTGCCTTTGTATAAACACTCCTTAACAACAACTGAAAACACCGATGTTTTTACAACATCATTCCCATATAAATTCAAAACACAGCACTGTACCAGTCTCTAAGAAGAAAGCTAACTCAATCCCAGCAGAAACCAAGGCAAGTTTTAGTTAGCATTTTAAGATCCTTTTGAAAGACCAGTTCAAGTGCTGATCAACAAAGTGCGGTTACTGTTCTGTGAATATAGGACAAAAATCGTGGAAAAAACTTCTGCCACATAAAGTGCTGCAAGGAGAAGGGTTAAATGGTGTGTTGCACCCTCTTTCAGCTGTAATACATTGAGGAAGTTTCTGTTTCATGAAGGTGGATGGCTTTTTCTTTACATGTGATGTGCTTACCTGGTAAATAGGAATTCAGAGATTTATGGCATTGAACTCTTTTGCCTCTTTTTCCTGTGGAACAAGGGGTAATCTCTTATTCAAGGTCCTAGATATGGGGGAAGATAACACATTTTTTTTGAGTTTGCCAATGGTTTCTTAAGAAAACAATACAGAAAACTTATGCCCTAGTTCCCTGTCTTCAAAGCAGAGGTGATGCTAGGTCCTACTTTGAAGGCTTCTTCTGGTATTAGAATCCTGTGCTAACAGAGACATAGCATTTCAGGTTCAGTGGAAGCTTACATCATGTTTGAGATCCTTCCTTACAAAGGCAGGAGAACATTCCTCACATTAGGATGAAGCTCTCTTTTTTCCATTTTTTCTTAGTAACTCTCAAAAATCCATGTCATTATGAATTTAATCCTGAGATGGAATTTTACCACTCCTCAAGACTCTTCTTTCATTGCTTACAAAATTCTTTTAACCAATTCATTTGTATTATCAAAATGTATTGTCAGATAAAATGATTTCTTGACAATGACAGTGGTCACTACATTCAGGCTCAAAAGCTCTTGTTGCAATGCAGACAGGTTGTGTACAAAATCTAAACTATAAGAATACTTTCCAATTTATTCTAGTTTAAGATCTATCACTCTTCAGTCTGTCAGTATGAGTATTTAGTTTACTACATTTAGAAGCAAAGTTTCTCTTTGCTGTATCCAGTTTTCTGGGTCTGTATGTTCTTTTATATTTGGCTTAATAAAGCAAAAATAAAAAATAAAAAACAACACTCTCAACAAATATTGATTTAAAATATTAAGTAATACTGAATATTTAATTAAAATAATAAACATTGAACTAAAAAACTTGAATCTAATAAATTCACAGTTTATAGACTTTCAATAAATATTATATCAGTATCTGTAAGGCAGTTGTATATAACTTGAGTATTCACATATTTAAGAGCCAAAAGGATTGGGAAAATAAAATTTATAATTCACAAACCACTTAAACTAGAAATGTGTATGAAGATTACAGTCCTGTGTTTCAGCATCCATTACATCCAAAGATGTGGTAGGAGATATTTCAGTGCTGTTTATAGTAAAGGTATTAGTGCTCATCGCAATGTTCCAACCAAGAGTTGTTTCATAACCCTGACATATTCTTCTTTACATATCATAGATCTGTATTGTATGTTTACTTCTCATGGTTAATGTTAATGTTTAAACATTTTATGTCTGGAATATAAAGAGTCCTCATAGAGTCTGACTCTTTCTGCATATAAGTTTTTGCCACGTTCTATTTCCCTTTTTGTTGCCTCTCATTATCAAAAGCAAAGCAGACTCATTTTTTTGGGAGTTTTTTGAGATTCATACAAAGATTTATGGATTTCTTCATGTTTTCTACATACTTGAACTGTAAACTGCTCAACTGTATGAAAGATTGTTCTAAAGAGTGAAGACAGTGGAAAATGCACTGTGAGAGATGGTAATTTCTGTTAACACATAATTTGGCATGACTAAAGCTACTTCTTATAATCAAGGAAATACTATCCCAAGACAAAATTGTTAAATTTTCTGTGCAATATCCAAACAGCCGCCCATAATTCTTTGAGTATTCTTTTTATCTGAGCTTGACAGATTCATTGTTTCTTTTTGTTCTCACATTTCTCTTTCAATCCCTCAGGCAGAATGTTCTTTTCTTATAATTTTTATTCCAACAGCTATATCTAATAAGGAGAAGGAAAATACTGAGAACCAATGAGCACAAATATATAAGGGAGATGAAGTTTGTTTAAATGCATTAACTTCCTTTGCTTTTCTTATCTGCACCCAAGAACCTCAAACTGCCTCCTTTTAGGAGGTAATATTGTAATGATTTATTGCTAGGGTGTTTTTTTGTATCTAAAAGACTTTAAAAAGCAAATGTTTACAAAATAAGCTAAAGTAAAAAAGGAGGCCAGTTATACCAATAATCAGAGTGGGGGAAAAGACTGTTGTTATTACAGGTCAAAGATTCAAAGCATGGCTTTCTGTATTTATCCTTTTGTGCTGTCCAAAGTGATGTAATTGTAAAGCCCCAGTTTGTTGCACAGGACAACTGATTCTGCCATTAAATTAAAGATCATACCCACAATACACACTATACAAAGTGGGGGTTTTGACATTTTTTTCTGGTCCCTTTGATGTAGATACACAGTAGGATCTTGGGGTACTGTGAAGAGAGTATTTTTTGGTAGTAGGTGAGAGATGAAAAACTTTTTTCAACTTTTTGACTTTTCTTTCCAGATCAGCTTGGATTTAGCACAAACTGTTCATGGATTATTTTCTCTGCTCTGGTGCATTCATGGCTTATACTGCTCAGTGATTTGCTTTATTTTTATTATTTTCATGTATAAATGCTTATAGTTCATTATCTTGTTATGCTTACTGGAGGAAAGTGTTTATTCCTTATCAAGCATTAGAGACTTCAGCCACGTTTTTAACTTTTTATTTAAAAAAATAGCATTAGTGAGGTATTGCAAGTGGCATAAGAGTTAGAAACTGGCAGACAGAAGTATGCTGTGTTCCTTTTGGCTAGTAATCGCAGGGTTTGTTCTCCCACACTTTTGCTTTCTGCATGGAGCCTGCAGAACTGAATGTAAGATATTAAAAGATTTAACTTCTGGTAGTTTAATGGTTGGTTGGCTGACATGAAAAAACAGTACACTTTGCTCATAGGTGCTACAGAAATAATGAAGTGTAAAGTATTTTTGTGACTCCTTATAAAAATCAAAGAGCAGAAAATGGAGATGGAGTTATCTGCAGATGCTTTGTTATATTTTACTGCCTTCTCCATGTGTTATTGAGCTTCTCTGCTCTCTTCATTGGAGCAGAAGTGTGGGACCGTATAGAAACAAAGCAATTACTCTTTATTCTTACTTTTTTTGTGTCTCCAAACTTAAATAATTTCTCCATTCAATACTATAACATCTTAAAAATATGTATCTTACGTAAAATTTAGAAGTGAGTCAGGCTTTCCATGACACTTGAGATCTAAATCACCTTAAAAATCACACCCATGTTTAAAAGAAATCTGAGAAGCAAAAGACAACAAAGTTCAAGCTTGTCTATACATGGATGTGAAGGTTTTAGGTTGCAGAATTCCTAACTGGATGAAGAAACCTCAGAATACAAGTAATCCCTTTTCTTTCCTTCAGAAGATGGCAGCACAGCCCTTTCCCTCTTTGGGGAACAGCTAAGCCATAGTATAAAAAGTGGATTTCTTAATACTCAGTTAGTTATTTTTCTTGTTTTATTGTTCTTCTCCTCTATACTTATTAGAAGGTCTTCAACAGTCTATAGGGGACTGGCTATGTTGGAAAGTTTGCTTCTAATTTATATATACCATTTTTTAGAGTTGTATTTTTGCAGTACTTTATTTCTCAGAGTGGTTTTTTTTCTAAATTTCTGTGGGTTTTACTATATCAGCAGTAGAAACTCTCAACTTGGAAAATTCTGCAGAACACTATAGAAGTTTATTGATAACATTTATTTACAACTGACATATTTGATTTTCAGCAGTTTCAAACATTACCTGAAGGCAGGTATCAGCAACATAAATGTTGATTCTTGACATTTGCTTAAAAATTACTTTTAATCAGACTTAATCCTATTTTTATTTTTTTCCCTTATTTGGTGCACAGATTGGTGGATGCTATTATGAAAAAATTCCTTCCTAGAAAAGTTTAAAATCTTTGCTCTTTATGCATTTTCATTGTTATTAGTGAATTATAAAAATGCTACAGAGGAATACTGAAAAAATGGCTGTGAATCTGAAAATGTATGGAGAGAAGGAAATAATCAGGAGAAAAATAGCTGCAGCTATGACTAATTAAGTTAGTCATCAATGCTACTTTAATAAACATTTTGAAGATGTATAGTCTGTGCTATGACCTTCATGTTTTGCAGTTAACAATAATTGAAACTAAGGTGTGTTTCAAAGCATGTCCTAAAACTTGTATACTTGCAGAGTACTGCAGAGATAAAAATCTTTTTTTCATTTATTTTACCATGTGGAAGAGTTCTGTTACAGTCCCCTGCCTGTTAATAACAAATATATATGGGTTGGAATATAATCATCAGCTCAGACTGCAATTATTCTGGTATGAAAAGCTGTACATGGCCATCAGAGCTCAAATGCCATATCTCAAGGCCAGATCTCTTGAGCCAGTGGAACAGAGGTTGTTTGGATGGAAAATACAGAGGGATGCTGTCAGGTGGAACCAGAGTGGAATTCAAGCGGAAGGAGTTTTCCAGCTGAAGAGACATATTTCATGAGGGACGAAGATAACAAAGGTTAAGAAGGACAAACTGTATTTTAGATAACTCATTTTCAATTAAAGGTAGAAGAAAAGAACCACTTCTCAAACCTGGAGCGTGCCAAAATACCTTGGTGTTGCTGTAAGATGGGCATGACCTGTAGCTCTGAGAAATACACTGGTGGTGTTAGCTAAAATCCTACTTCTGTTACAGGAAACTGGGACTTCTAGAGGTGCTGAGCTGCATGCACAGAGCTAGCAAGACAGGACGTTTAGAGGCTCCTGTATATCCAAGGAAATAGCAGAGGGAATAGATCTGAAATGTACTGCAGGAGAAAAGAGACTGTGTTTGACAAAGTCTGTTCACTAGGAAAGGGCTTGTGTGTGAAGACTGTATCCATTGTTACAGGAAGCAGAATTATGTTTGATTGGTTAAATGAGGAGCGTAAAGAGCAACAAAGGTATGCTGTGGGGAAGATGTCTCCATGACGCCTGTGAAAGAGCAAGTTGTCATTTTTAGCTGAAGAGCAAAAAGTTGAATGTTAGTTGTAAGGTGAGAAGTGTGTCCTGAAAATAAGGCATTATTACACATGTGTAGAGAACCTCAGTGCAGTATGTGTTGGCACAGAATTGAGTCCTTGCAGGTAGGACATTAAATTGTAGAAGTGATCACTAAAACTGCATGCTCAGCATAGTGTTGTAAGCAGCTGAGTGTGGGAGTAGAAAGGTCTGGTCATTAAAAATATAAGCACTAGGAAGATTACTCATTAATTCTATTAATAATTCGTCTCATTATGTGAAATAGCAGGTGTGGTGTGTTTTAGATTCTAAAAGAACTACCTGCTCATTAGGAAATTAATTTCACTTAGATTTAAATCTCCCTCACTTCAACTTGATGGAGGGATACATTTTTGAGAAGCCCCTGGCCATAAGCTGAGCAGTTCTGAAGGGATATAGAAGTCACTACAACGCTCATGGGCTACAGAAGACTCTATGTGACACTGCCTTCACTGGTGTGGTCCCCATGGAGGGCACTGAAGGATGGGAAGTCATCTTCTGGCTGGGGAGGAAACTATCCACTGCTTTCTCTCCATTGTGTTTGGGGATGCTGAGCTGCAGCAAATTTATTCTTGACTGAATCTGCCCTGCCTGCGTTAGTTAGGGTGCCTTATATCAGGATGCTACCCTGTTGACATTGCTGCTTCATGAAAAACTGATGGTTCTTGATTTCACAGTACCTGTTCTTGAAGTGCTCCTGTCATCTCAATCTCTGCCACCCTAATGTCTTATTGATGAAACAGCTCCCACACTTGTAAGATGGCATGGTAGCAAAAACCCTAAATTTAGGGAGAAAGATAAAAAATCTGCATCCAAAATCTTAGGGTTCCATTCTCGAAACTAATAAATCCTTCCCAATAAAAGCTGGTTTAGCTTTTCCCACACAGGAAGCAGGGTGCTACTGAGGGGCGGAGGAGCAGCCTCTAACTTAACATTGTAAAACTTTGAAAAGTTTTGCCCTGGATCCAGGCTGGTTACCCACTACACCAGCAAGATTTATTCTTTGGCTTTTTAAAGGTCAGCTGACCTGTCCAGTTCATCTGGTGGGAAAAACAGAGGCAGCAATTCAGAAAAGATAGGCCAAGGCAAAAAATAGAGATATCAAATAGTTTTCTCGAAGTGTGAGTGGAAACTCAGGAAAAGAGTATGAAATTAAATGGCAGGGCTGTTATGTATGCTGTAAGAGTCTCCCTCTGATGTACAGCAGGATGGAGTTTGTTCCTATTACAAGAGTTGAGAGATCATGACATGTGGACCGGTATATTTCACATCGTGATTGTGGCAGCAGTGGTTTTTAGAACACCAGGCACAGCATGATTTTAAAAGTACTTATTTCCTTTTTTTTTTTCCTTCTGGTGAGATTTAATTGTCATAATGCATTTTTTGCCAACTTCAAAATTAAATTAGATTCTACACTCAAAGCTATCCTTTTTAACTGGTACAAGTGGGATATTTCGTAACACTTTTTCTTTATAAAACTGATAAGCTAAAAATGAGGGTATTTTGTAATTGTAACTCATTTCAAGAAAGGATATTTTGTTTTCAGTTTTTTTCAATTCCCCTATCCAGCTGAAATCTGAAGAAAAAGGGAAAAATAACTTGGGTAGCAATGTGGAGTTAGTACTGCTACAAAATATTATTGAAGCAGAATTACCAGAACACATAGTCTTGTAAACTTAAAGCTGTACCACATTTGTCCTGGGTGGTTTTTCTCTCTCTGAAGCAGTGCTTGGTCTTCTAAATGAAGCTGAACCTTGTCTTCTTTGAATTAATTTTTTATTAAATGTTGGACTGTCAGAAAAACTTGGTTGTAAGGTTTTAAGCAAAGCAGATCTTCATTGAAGAAACAAATGTATGGTGTAACACTTTGAATAAAAAACAGAGGCAGAGGTACAGGTCAGCAGCTTTGCCTGTTTGGCTTCATCTCAGCCTTCTTATAGGAAAATATGATTGCAATTAGGAATCTTAGACCAGAATTGGTGCTGGAAACGTACCTGCTGGCTTTTAGCTTTGTTTTGAACAACACTTTATTGTCTTTTTCCATAAAGAATAAATAGAATTGAATATTGAATGAAAGAAATTCTTTTTCAGTTAACGAGTACATACTTCAAACCCCAGTGCCATAGATACAACTTTTTAAAAAATCTTTTTATTTTTATGGACTTAAAAATCCCATGCTTAGCCCTTCTGAAAATGCTGAATGCAAACTTTTCTATGCCTACAATGTTAGTGCAGAAATAAAAGTTAACTGGAAATAATGTCTCTGATAAAGGAAACTCTGAGAAATCACTTACTCCTCTATATTACAGCCATTTGTGTACTCTTTTTTTGCTGACATATCACTGCACTGCAGTAATGTCTTCCAGAAGTATTTTGCATCTATTTTTCACATGAAGAATCAAGAAGAGCATTGTTTGCAGTTGTTACTTGGAAAGCACCAAGGTAGCAGGAGTTAGAAAAGGAGTCCAGTGTCATTGCTGGTCTCTGAAAGTAATTATTTGTTTTCTTAACTCTGTAAAGGGTGACGACTACTTTCATTATTGCACTCATGTGTGTTTCTGGTGATAACAAGTATGCAAGCCAGGAATCTGTAGTGAAAACTTTCTAACACTGCTTATTGTCATTTTGTCAAAGTGCAATGTTGGCTTGCAGGTCAAAATCTCAGAAAAAGGCTTATTTTCCCTGGAAATAGAGAAGTTTACCAGTCTGCACTGGCTTTCAGAATTTTTGAATTCCAACAGAATGGATGGATTAGGAAGTTCTGAGGGACCACTGTGCTGCGTGGGTGCTGGTGCTTATATGTTTTTAAGGGCTACAAGCCAAATTTCCAAATGAGCGTGTGCACCAGATACTGATACTCTCAAAGTGGATGCTTTCTGTCTTCAGTAATGGAAAGGAATCCTACAGAGAATTAAAATGAGTATCAGTATCCCAAAATACTTGGATAGTCATTCAAGTCTGTCCTTTTTTTTAGACATGCTGGAACAGAGTGGAAGAGAAACTATTTGGACTGTCTTGCTTCAGTTCACTAACATGATTAAAGCTGCAACATAGACAAGGCCTTCTGTAGATTTTTAAATGAGGTAGCTGGTTGTATAGAGACCTTGAGAGAGTCAGAGAACTTCATCCTACTATCTTGGAGTAAAACTGAACATGGCCTTGTCTTTGCTAGGAATTTGCTTCATGTTTTTCAATCTCTTTTGTTACACAGAATTTTGTAATATGTAACTTAAGCTCCTGTCGAGTCCCTGGTAACTCTTCCTAGATGTGGCAAATATGAACAGATGTGAATCTTTATGCAGAGGAGTGACTCTTCACATAAGCTTGAACCAAAAACCTTATGAATAATATGCTAATTTACATAGGCATATATGGTATTTTTCTTTAAATGTGTGTAATTCATTCATTCATTTCTGTTTATTTCACTGAATATTAGATAGTGCTCTCATTGCAGAGTTATTTCTAGTAAAGACATTGTAGTGTCTTTAAAGCTCTTCCAACAGCCATGAGACTGAACACTAAACCTCAGTTTTTATTCTTGTACATCAGTTATCTAAGAGTTCACGTGCATCAGTTATCTAAAAGGTTCATCTTAAAATGAAGCTCTACTATGCCAACTGTAGACTACACTGAGGGTTTTAAAAATTATTTTTCTTGTTAATGTGTATTCTGTTATGAGAGCCTTAATTTTGTTTTATTTTTTAAGCAGCTTCTGCACGGTAGTTTTCTTGTCTCAGATCTGTGTGTTCCTCATGGCACTTTATAACAAAGAGAAACATTAAGCTTAAATGAACATCTCCAGGTAGCCTAGCAACAGGATATGATTAATAATACCTTTCACCTAACTGTATGCAGATAAATGTCTGAAAGTGAAAGCAAATTCAGAATTGGCTGGCCAGAGCCTGGCAGTGCAGTGAGAGAGAAAAGGTAATATGATAATATCCTGTGCTCTTTGTTGAAAAAAGGAGAGAAAGTAAAAGATATATTTAATGGCTTGTATTTGCCTTATGTAGTAAAATACAGAGCATAATGGATTTTTTTAATAATGATTGAAAGGTATACAAAGAAAAAGTGTAAATGCCCTTGGTTCTTATTATTGGTCATCATCACTAATTCACCAGCCATGCTTTTTCATATGTGAGAGATCAGAAACAATCAGTAGTAATTACTGGGCCATCACAGCTAAAATGAAGTGTAGTATAAATGAAATGTAGTATAATTTAATATAGAGTTAATGGCTTTATAGTACCATACCAAGGTTTTTAGGCCTGAAATGGATTTTTGTATTGAATGCTGTACTTAAAAAACATACAAGACATTGGATATGGCATTAAGCTTATAATTACAGATTTTTAGCAGAGAAAAGAAGGAGAAGCTGCTATGGACATTTTGTCTTAAATGACACTGCATTTTTTAGCTTTTCCTTAAAACTTCATGTGTGTAAATATACAAAAATAAGAGGACTCTGAATTCTATCTACACACATATATATAGATACATATTTGAATGTTATGTATTTATAAAATGTTCGAGACATTTACTTTTCAGGAACACAAAAGGTGTTAGAATATGAGTTGACCACACAAGCTTAATTCTTTCACATTTTGTATTCATTCAGTATAAAGAAGAGGCACTGTGGGAATAGGGTGAATATGAGATTCATTGTATGCTCATTTTGTAATAGTGGGAAATTGCTGTTTGTATAGGAATAAAATGGAGTAATGTATTTGTGTGCTGAATGCAGAAGAGCTAGTTATCTTGAGACAATCCCATAGACTGGCATAATATCATAAACATTTGCCTTTAGAGAAGAAATAGCCTATTACAATGCAGAAGCACAGATTTTTGTCCTGTGCTTTATACCCTGCTGAACCTGGGGTTTTTTCTATTTTCAAATTACTTGATTACACTGGTCATGCCCTGTCTTCTGTGTGAAATCCGTAGAGATGTTTATTCCCATTCATTGGAAGGTACGTATTTGTATTTGCTGCTCAGTGGCAATGTGAGCCTTTCAGCATGTTGCAGAAGTTGCAGGGGAGAGGCTGTGAAAGGTTAGCTGCTGATTGTGCTCCTTGTAGCTGTCCTGATGCATTTTCATGGGCTAACATCCATAAGCAATTATTTTGGTTTCCACTCATTTTTCCCTTTACACAGTCTAATTCTTTAGTGCCTGGTAGTATTCCAAGCTTTGTTGCCGAAACAGAGAGGGCAGATTTTTGCATTTAATAGGCAATTCCCTGGTTTGTTCACAGTTGGTAGCCTATGGTTAAAGTGTGGTGGGTGTTCTGATTTAGCAAGGATGTCTGTGTAAGTCCAGACTCTTTTCAAAAGAAAATTACTGATTTTTTTCTCTAACCACTGCCACCTGAACTTACTACACAACGATTTTGGTGTAGGTGTGTTGTGGCATTTCATGGTCTAGCAGGGGATCTCTGACTCATGCTTGTCCCTCATTAGCTGAAATTCCCTCCTGCACCATATCAGGCCTCAGTATTTGGCTTTGGCTAGAGCTGAGAGTGTTCTCTGCTGGAAAACTGCTTCTCTAAGGTTCCCCCTGCCTCCTTTCACCCTGAGTCATCATCTGAATTGGTACCAGCTGCTGCATCTCCTCTTAATCCCTTGTGAATATACCACTTAGGATGATGCAGGCTTAAGGACAAGCCTTTTGTTTTCTTTCTTTGTTTAAACAAGCACCAAACCCATAATTTTTGAGAGATTTCCCTAACATGTCTTTTTAGTATTAACAGAAAGAATTCCTGGTTAGGAAACACATGTCATCCTTACTCTTGAGGTCCAAGACTCCTCTTTTTGAAATCACTGTAAGTTGTGCCACTGGTTTACCTGAGATTTACCTGATGGAGCCCTTTATCTCTAGTTTTGCTGAATGAAATATCTTCAGCTCTCTGTTTGCAGCCTATCCTAACTAAGTGGTTATGCAAACAGCTTTTGGTTCTTTTACTTCTTTGAAAGAGGATTCAGCAAAGGGGATTCACAGAACTAGTTTGACTTGTATCTCAGGTAATTATTTATTTTCTGAGAATTACAGCCTCTAATCAGTATAAGATATTTATGCAGCTGTTTCCCAGCTTTACTAACCTTCTAGCTTGAGTCAGCTAGGTTTGCTTGCATCTCTTGCCCTTAAATACATTTTTTAGGTTTTTGGTTGAAAACCACCAAGCAGGAAAAGAATGAAAATAAAATTCCCCTTTCTTTCTGCACTGCAGTTTTAATGTAGCATTTATTTAGCCAGTGAACCACATTTCCAGCTCAAATAAGAGAGAATTTCATAGGGAGTTCTGTAAACTTAAATGAGTTCAGAAGTGATTGTTTTCAAACTTCATTTTCCAACCAGTCAATTTTAAGATGGAGTATAAGTAACAAAACAGCTGTGCACTGCAGTTTTGCAAATGCATAAGATTTTGTTGTATAATGCAGCTCTGAAACATAATATGTCCTAAAAAGCAAAACAGTTCTGCAATTAAAAATTACCATTGCTTAAAAAAATAAGATATATATAGCTGCACATTGACTAAAGCCAGATTTGAAAATTTTTATTTGCAGTTCTTCTCCACAAGCCATTGTATTTGAAGACATGGATGCAATAATCATCAATTAAAATTTAATTAAATTCTATGCCTTCTGAATAGTTAGCAATGAAAGAGTGCTACATTACCTAGTCCAAATTTTCAGAAGTCTTGTGTGACCTGGAATGTATCTGTCTTTTGTAACTCAACTGAGAAAGTGCTGTAAATTTTACTTGAATTTTGAGGCAAAGTGATGTGTATGCAGCTGCATCCTTTCTGCCTTTGTGTCTGAATCATAATTCTGAGTCTTTTTCTCTTACAGAACTGAAAAGAGTAAGGAGATTTGTTTGGCTGAGAAGTATAGAGGGAATTATGAGTAGGATTTCTTGCATTATCAGTGTGTGCATGTGTGTTTGGCCCTTTCTGCCCTCTACTGCCAAAACACATTACAGTGTGAATCTCTGACTGGAGTGTACTTCCATGAGTAAAAGAGGTATCCCTGTGTTTCAATTAGCAACTGCTGTGTTGCAAAATGCCCTCGAGTTCCCTATGCTGTTGAAGAAATTGCATCAGCCAGGTGATCCACTTCCTAAATTGCTTGTTACCTCTTACCATGACCCCACAAGCCATGTGTCTTAAATAGCTGGAAACAGAATTAGAGCTGCTCTAATGCTGGTGGTGTTACACTCATGATGCAATCATTAATCTTAATATTTTCATTCCTGTGGAGGTCAATAACATTCACAAAAGTCTGAGCAAATCCATTTTGTTCACTGAACCCTGTTCCACATATCCACAGTGTTCCTGGATGGCCTCACAGAGTTTTCAGTTTCACAGATGTCTGAAATGTTGAATGCTTTTTTCTTTTCCCTTGGAATAAGCAGAAGTGGCTTATTTAATAAAACAAAAGGGAAGGGAAAAAAGGAGAGTAAACACAATGATTGAAATTTCTTCTGCATCCAATTCAGGCTGAACACTGCTGTTCCTCTTTTGTCACTGCTTGTTAATCAGCATTTCCTTTAATATTCTCCAATTTCAATTGTTCTTGCACTGTATTCCATTTTATTTGGGTGCATTTTCTTCTGGAGCAGGCTCTATCATGATTGTTTTTAACATCATAATTTTTTTAAACTCTTATTATTAAGAATCACATCTCTTTGAGTTCTCCTCTTCACTCTTCTTTCTCCTTTAACTTCCCCCACTTTGTTCTCACTTTTCTTTTGCTGAACACTTTCGTATATTTGCTGCTGTTGCTGAAAATCCAGCTTTTGGTCCAGGACTCTCTAACTGGCCTATGACAATACCATCTTTCCACTACTGAGAGGAGAAGCTACTTTTTCATGTGAAACTCAGGGGTTGTTTCCATTTGAGCTGCTAACTATTTATTTATTTGATTTATTTTTCCTTGACCTCTTGTGAATCATAGCATTATGGTGCAGTAATGGTGGGTTGGCTTTGTCTTGGACTGTTGGAGTGGATTTGGGTGTTTTAGTAAGGTTGGTTTTGTGGCTGTTTTTTCTGAGGTGGCTTGGGTTTTGCTGGCTTGAGGAAAATAGGCTTAAGGAAAAATTTTACAGGGACACTCAGTAAGTCTCAGTATGTAATGGGACTTGAAAATTGCATATAAAAAATGCCGTTCACACCCCAAGGTTCTGTGGACAAAATTGACACGCCTATTTAAAATGGATGTCGCCAGTTCCTTTAATTTTGATTTTTTGGTGACTAAAGAACCTCTGCTTCATCTGCAGTGTGCTGAGTAACGTCTCAAACCATTTTTGCAATTTGCTGGTGCAGAGCAGGCAATTCTGTGCATGTCAGCTTAGCAGAAAGGGAAGAGTGTAACCTCTTATAAAAGGTCCTCCCACGGAATGGCAAAAACAAAGCTCAGGAACCAAACAGAAAATAATGAAGAGAATGAGGAATACAAATGAATGCTGAACAAGAGGCATAGCAGAAAAAACCTTGTGCAAAGCCAGGTTTGGAACTCACAGCCCCTCAGTAGCACCAATGTCCATGCCTTATATTCTTGCTTCCTCCATCTGCAGGATGTAGGCTCTCAGAGCTAATAAATGAGTCTTGTGATTTACTGTGGCTGATTTTTTCCTTCTGTGAAACTTGTGCTTAGCTTGTGACACTTCAGTAGACCCTGAAGTCAAGAGGGACGTTTCATGTGGTTAAAGCTAAGGGAATGCTAAAGTGCTCAGGCTGGCTGATTTGTAGTGCTGGCTGCAGAACTGAATTTTAGCACACACAGTTTATTGCAGTCAGAAGAGGCAGATTTAGGAACAAAATTTGCTATATCTTGTGTTCTATTTCTGTTTCTAATTCATTTGCATTTCTACTTTTTTCCACAAACCTCATCCCTACTGTTCACATGTTTCTTTTTCCATGTCAGGGTCCATTTTTGAGAGTGTTTTGTGACTGTAATTGGAAGAGCCAGTAAAATTGAACCATGAAAAGCAGGCAAATGATAAATGCATTGCGAGGTCGAGTAAAGAAGATTATTTTCCTCAGCTTTAATAATGGAACCATAAGCAATAAGACAAATAGGCTTAGAAAGGATAAATCTAGCCAGATTGCTTTTTTTACCATTCTGATAAGATTACAAAATAAGCAGATGAAAGGCAAGTGGTATAATACATGCATTTTAGTAAACCTTTTGATACCATCTTGCCAAAGTGTACACAAATAACTAATACGTGTTGGCTTAGATAGAAACATGGTCATACTATAAATGAGTTGAAGAACTATAAATAATGAGTAGTGATGACTGGGGATGAATTGAGACAGGGTGAATTGTATAATGAGGCTCTGCAGGAGTCAGGATTTAAGCTCAAATTTTTATTCTTAAACATCCTTATTACAGCATCTTTTCAGCAGGCTGTTGATTTCCCTCCCTTACCAAAAATGACAGTGAGGCTGATAAGTAAAATATTGACACCTACTAGGATTAACCTCAGACAGAAGACAAAAATTGAATATTTATTAGAAATGCTTAGACCTTAGGAGTAGGGAGGCTAAAGAATATTTTCTTTCAAAATTATTATTATTTCAAGGGCAGAGACTTAATTTTCTCTAGTGCTGATAACCATAGAAAGGCACAAGGGAAACTGGGTGACTGAGGAGTTGCAGCAGTGTAAAGCTGGATTCCAGGAATCCTTAAATTAAAGCAAATTTAGTTTTCTGTCAGAGATGTGTTGCAAGCTATAGAACAACTTCCTTAAGAAGGGTCCTCAAAGCTCTGCTGCTTGAGACTTCACATTCTGTACTGAGGGAGAAAAGCAACAAAATGCGCCATTTAAAAAAGATGGTATGAGTAACTTCTGTCTCTGTAGTCTTTTTCTACAGGTCTAAACCCCAGATAGCTGCCCAACAGGGTCTTACATATGTAGCAAATGCTACCCCCACCCCAAATGGTCCTGTCCTTCATATGAACTGGATGTGACACACTACAGGAGAGCCAGATATTTGGTGGTTGTTCCCTGGTGTTCACACCTTCTTACTTGAAGACATGGGATGAAACAGAAAATGGCAGCATGTGGTCAGTATTTCATGTATGCTCTCTTCAGCACAGCAGAAGTGCTCAACTGTGAATGACCAGGAAATAGCATAGGCTGAATAACCATTTTTGGAAAGTTGTTGCCCACAGATATTGACAACAATAATATAGCAGAATGTCTAAGAAGTGAGCCTGTACTAAATGCCATCAAAGCAGCCAGGAATGGATTAAGCCTGCTCCAAATTCTTTTGTCCCGTTATTTTCAGTGAAATGCACATTTCTCGTAAATGTCAGCATTGCTGGAAAACCTTTTGTGGGGGGGTTTTGACAGATTGTCATCAAGTGTTGAAATAATGATTTCACTTTTTCTGGAACTTGTTTGTATCTCCAAAACACTGTAATGCATAACGTAAGATAAACATATAATGGTGTGTTAAAATTGGTCTAGATAAAAGTCTGTGTGAGTCTGTCAATGATACAATAATCAATATAGTATTGGCATTTTTCACTTAAATCTGTCCCTCCTAGGTTGCAATGAAAGGTCATCACTTGCATCTAAATCACTGTGTAAAACTGCAACTGATGTGTCAGGAAATAATGAAAATTAAAATCGACAATAAAAATTTTCATAAAGTTGTTGTATGGGATACTGTGGAAATATACCTTTTAAAATTTCTTCTCATTTTCTGTGCCCTGAAACCAACTTGTTTAAAGTTTCCTCTATGGATAAAATTGTGTATTTCAACTAGTTCTGAAATTACTATTTTACTTATGTGGGCATATAGACCATCTTCTCCATGCATTGGGAAATAAATAATGGTATCAAAGGATATAAGAATAACAATATTTTATCCTGAATTTATAAGAAAAAAAGGAAAACCAGTTGCTGCAGAAATCAGAACTCATAAATGCAGGCTTTCAATTCCCTAAGCTTCCTGTGGAAATGCTATATTTATTATTAGGAAATTCATCAAACTAATTCAGTTATCCATTTCTTGTGGCAGTTGTGATATGTATATCAGCCTGAATAACAAATGCGAATTCTGTATGCAGGCAGTAAGCAATTAATAGCACTTCTGTACTAAAAGTTTGGGAAACATGGTTGATAACTTTTCTCTAATGATGAAATGTTGCAGGTTCTTTCTGCCACTTCTTGTAATTAAGCCTGTATGAGATGTAATTAAGCCCTATTATATGTGTCTCATGCTGCTGCTGCTACTTGTCTTCTTAAATCTAAATCGAAGCTAAAAGAAAAACAAAACTGTTTTCCTCTACATTTCTTAGGTTCAGTTGGAGCAGACTTAACAGAAATGATAATGAAATTAATCAGATGTGAAAATATATCTTTAGTCTTGTGTGTAGCTTGAATTTAGAAAAAGGAAAAAAATAGAATTAGTAAAAGATGCGAATTGCATACAAATTGTGCATCACTATAATGCAACAAGGAAACTAAATTATTCATTTGAAAGACTGGCAGACAGTGGCAACTGGGTTATATTTGAAGTGTATCTGATGGTACCATACACTTCTACAATTTCAGGAGTGAAATAAATGATTTATTTTGTGATAATTTACATTGGCATCGTCAGAAGCAGTTGTTCCATGACTTTGTAATGCAAACAACTTAATGTCTAATCCAATAAACATGCATGAACATTTTGCTTTGTTTTTCGTGGATATTAAACCAATTATCATCCACTGTCATACCAATGGCAGACAGTAACTGATGTGGTCCTGTTGTACACCTTGCCCTTGCAGCCATTGCAATTGGGAGAAAATTACTACCATTCCTACAAATTGGGTTCTGATGATGCCTTTCAGCAAAGATAGTCCTGTATTTATAGTTTATGGAGAACCTGAAGTATACAATAATGTACAGTTGAGTTCTTTTTCTCTTTTAGGCTAGAGAGGCTTGTGAATGAGATGCCATTTGAGAGCAGCTGGAGTTGTGGAGTTGTAAAATGGCTAGTGGTCAGTGTGCTTGTTTACTTGAGCAAGCTTTGGAAAGGCTTCCCAGTTTGGTGTTAAGTAAAATTAACTGGCTGTGTTCTTTTTTGTCTTGGTTCCAACAAGAGCAAAATCATATTCCTTGAACTAAATCTATGAGAGCAAACGGAATTTTTTTTATGTTAGTGCAGAGCCAAGTCTAGCTTAGGGCCACGGCCTTCACGAGTGTCACTGTTCCAGTGTACACCTTTCACCTGATCAGGAAGGTGCCTTATTTCCTGGAAATCTTTGAAGTGTCTGTCTTTGCAGAACATGCTGCAGAGCCCTGGCCAGACACAGCATGTCTCATTCAGCACCACAAGCTGTGCTTTCCCAGGTAAATCTGACTAAATCTCATGACCTGGATTGTGTGGTGCTCATCAACCCATTTGCCTGGACTGCATCATCTTCCCTTATATTGAACCAGGTTTGGAAGTGACAAGCTTATGAGGTGAGAAGTAGGCTTTGCTAAAGCAAAAAAGAGTTTATTCAGAAAAGAGGAAACGTTATCTATAAGCAAGCTATGAGTAATCTTAGTTAAGAGTAGGTCACCTGTCTTCTGCAGCAGAATTAATAAATGCATATAAAATAATGCATGGCCTTGTTGCAGAATATTGTGGGTATGATATAGGACCTGCCTTTTCAGGTATCAGTATCCCCAACCCGCTCTGATCACTTGTTCCTGTGGTAGCTCATCTCCTGATCACTTAGGCTGTAGTGCGATCACTAACAAGCCCATGTGGATATGTATAACACTTCTTATAAAATTAATATAGTGATACTCAAATGTTCAGTGATTCCATAGCATCTGCCACGTAGAGCCCCTAGCCACACTGCCTGGTAAGTGCTTAAAAATAGTATTGGAAAATGTGTTTTGTCAGGAAGCCACTAGATGTACAGATTTACCATGATTCATTCCAAGATGAGATGAGGTTATAGGATAAACAACTCAGTAAAATGGGAATAATCAGGTACAATTAGACCATTGACACATAGAAGTGTGCAGCTCAAAAATTAAGTATTCTGCAGAAAGACTATTTGAGGATAATACTGTTTTATTTATACATATATAGTGAATATCTACTTTAGCAATGGGAACTGAGTTAAATTGACACAGATTATTGTTTTAGATTATCATTGAACTTCCACTGCAGTCAGTTTAGTTGTCTGGTTTGTGTTTTTTCTTTTTGAAAACTCATTAGTTCCAAAATCAGAGAACAGAAATAAAGAGGTAAGATGCTGTATTTTTCTTCCAGTCCCCTTAGTACTTTATACTTTCTCATGCGGGTGTTTTTCCTCTTGAATCCTGTAGGAGCATCCATCCTCAGCTCAATAACTGCACCTCTGCCTGCACCTCTCCCATTGTTTTCTTGTGTGGCTCTGGCCCACTTTCTCACACCCCTGCCTCACAAATTACCAGTGTAGCCAAGGTAGCACAGCTGTGCTGTACAGCCCTTGGCTTGGGATCACAGGGAGCTGGACCCCAAGGAGGAAGGGTACAGTACTTACTGCAGAAAAACATCTTTTCAGGCCATGATTGTCCTGTTGCTAAAATGCAAGTAAGCACAGAGCCCTAGAGCAAGTGAGGGATTTTCGTGGCAGAACATTCTCTTTCAGAAGGAAGTGCTGATCCAGTGCAACTGGAGAACAGTGTGTGGGAAAGAAAATTTCAAATGAATTTTCTATTTAAATTCATCTCTTTGGAGAACTCTGTTGACATTATTGTTTTGACATCTTCTGAATAAAAGAATCCTGTCTTAGTTATTCTGAATTTGTCAGAGTCTGCAGCCTAAGTAAAAGGACAACATGTTTTGAAATTATTTGGAAGATTCAACTAGTCAAAAGAGTCAAAAGTACTATTTTTTTTGTTGTTATAAAATCAATCTAATCTTATACTCTTATTCCTGTTTTGGAGTAGAAAAGTTTTTGAAAAACCCCAAATATTTTCCCAAGGTAGGAGGCGTGTTTCCTAGCTCTCAAAGTAACTGATAATTAGCAACATTCTTGATAATAATGCATTTTATCAATAATAAATGAGGATGTTGAATCTGTAGTTTTGTCTAGCAGATGACAAGGGGATTAGAGATAAAAATTTCTGCTACTTTATAGAGAAAAGAGGAGGATAAGGCATACATATGCAAGCCAGGAGGCTCAGAAAAAGAGGGATCTTTCTTAGGATGATGATGGAAAGACAAAAGGCCGGCCATGGCTCTGTTAATTTTCATACTATAGCTTCATCCCAGAGCATTTTTGTCCAGCATCCTGTTTTTCTTTATGGTCTTGAGTATTTATTCTTTTTTTGCAAATTATTTTCTCCTTTCAGACTTAATTACATAGGGAAGAAGACAACTAACACAGGGGAAACTGGGTTACCCTGCGCTTGTTTGTGATGCAAAGACTGAAATGACCAAAAGAAAGTTTAGCAGATTTTCATCTAGCCATGCCTGGTGTTCCCACCCGAGGCTAGTAGGGGCTTGTCTGTGCTGGGATGACCCAGCAAGGTCCATGGCCAGAGGGGTCCCAATTGATATTTGCAAAAGCAAGTATATTTTCTAAGATGGGGATGTTGATATGCAGATAAAATAGCTTAGCACTATGTCTAAAGCTGCCATCCTTTCAGGGAAAAAGCAAACCTTTTGTGGTCACATGTACATTATGTGATCTATTTTAGATTATGAACAAAGTCTATATAGCATGCATAGATCTTAGGGCTGTGGTGTATATCATGCCTGCCTAGAAAACTTTGTGTTTGCACATACTTGTTTCTTGAAAATACATCCTGTTACTTCTACCTTTTCCAAATAAACAAAAATGGCTTATTTGTCTAGATGTCTTCAAAATCAATAAAGTATATTTTTAGTCACCAAAAGCTGCAAAGGCGTACATCTTCAGTGGAAAAATACATCCATTTTATGAATTTCAGGAGAGTTTCCAACTCAGATGCATCTAGAGAAGTTTACAAGGTGGTCATTAAAGCTATCCTCCTATTTTTGCAATCTATGTACATTGAAAGCTACCTATCAAAGCATCTGCCTGTTAAGGTGGAGATGTGTTTATGCTAATGCAATTTACTTGTTGCATTTAAAATAAACCCAAAGGAATTTTTTTTGTGATTTGATAAGAGTATTTCCTTGGAAAGGAGTGCCTTAAAGGTCAAGTGCAAGAGCCTGTTTTGGAAGAAGCCAGGACCATTTGCATTAGCATCAAGATAATTTCTTTCCATGGCCTCTGTGCCCCCCTGTGCCCTTTTTGAGCTTGGTTACCATAAAAGCACTTATTCCTGACATCACCTCATGTTCTTTCTACTTCTGGTTTAAAAGCTGTGTCCCAAGGAGTGATATGCTCAGGACAGTGTCAGTGAACATGAATTAGGCTGCTCAGACTGATGCAGTGGCATGGAGAAGGGCACTTCGTGCTCTGGTGTCCTTCTCCTATCTGTCACACAATTCCTGAGGTTGTACTCCAGCTCATGTGTCCCTCCTGGCTTTCTGCCAGGTGAAGTGATTAGATGTAATTGTTTTGGGTTGGTGCTGATGAAGGAAAGGGTACAAAAAGAGGGTAAATTCTGCATTTGAGTACTGGGGCGGGAAGCCTATGGCTCTTCTTTGTGGCTGGTGCCCTGTTAACAGAATTCAGGGGAACACAGGCTGACCTGATGGGGTCAGACCTTCAGAATCCACTATCCACACATCCCTTCATTTGTGTCTGGGTTTGAAAGGCTCTGTGCAGGTCATGTAGTCTCACTCACATCAGCAGCAGTGCATCCAGGACAGATGTCACCCTGCATCCCATTTCTTTCCCCTTAGAAGAAAAGAAGAAACTGTCCAAACCAGGCCTGGATTTGACCCCATCAACATCAACTTACGAACTCAAAATTAGGAAATCTGCTGAGCCCATTGTCCAGAAATGTTACAAGACCATTAGGAAACTCTTGAGACCACCCTGGGTTTTTTATTTAATATTTCCATTCCTTCTTATCAGAAGGAGGAAAACTCTTACATTGCTTTTATTTTTACAGCTGTACTTTGGTATTGTAACATACTGATCTCTATCTGCCTCCAATGGCTAAAGCTGCAGTTTATAAATGTACTTTAAGGCAACAGAGGTGGATGTCTTTTGTTGAAAATGTGGCTGTGGAACACCATTTTTTCTATTACGTTCTCCTTGGATGTTTACTTGTCCCCCTAGCATCACACTGGAGAAGCAACATCCAAAATTCTTACACTGTGTGTACGATTTCTCTCTCAGACTAGTAAAAATGACAGCATTTTTTCCCCCTCATCAAATTGACCTCTTTCTTCTGTATCCAAATATAACTCCTCTTGCTTTTTTGAGTTAAATTATGCACAATTACAGCAAAACACTATTCTGAATTTTGTCATGCATAGTAATTTCATGATTAGTACTTAGGTTGCCTTCACACTTGGGCATTTACAAGTTGATTAAATGTCTTGGTTACCTACTTGGGTAGCAGTTGTTAAAAACATGCAGCATTTTGAAGGGAGAGGGATTCCTTTTTCTTTCTAAAAAATTCACAGTGCTGTAGGAAAGGTATGAATGTGAGAACCTTTGCTGTAGCGAAGCACCTGCTGCAGGCAGCAGTTTTTCTTCTCATCTTTGCTTCTATTTTACAGCATTTCCCTGGTTGGGACCTGTGGTCCTCTGCTTTCTGGTGGCTGGGCTGTAGCTGTGTTGGGCAGTGCCACTGTTCAGAGGTACCTGTGGCAGGACAGGATTGAAAAGGAGGAGCGGGAATGATGCAGTTAGGAGGCACTGTCAGTGCTCCCTCCTTTTTTCCCTCTGTGGTGAGAGCTCAAGGATTTCCAGCTCTGCCTTTAGTACCACCATGGGCAAGTCTGTGCCAGTGCTGCAGGCACAAGCATTTGAAAGGTCAGTCTGCCAGCAGTTATGAAATGTATTCCTCTATGAAAGTGCTGGCTCAGGTAAATACCTTGTTCCTAAGAAATCCAGATGTGAAAGGCTGCTTGAAGGAATTCCGCTTTCTACTTTCCTGATCAAGGGTTGCAATTGAGGCTTGAGAATGCTTCATCCCTGCTAGCTTCCACCCCAGCAGTGCCATCTGTTTAGTTTCTTAGGAAGACAGCAAGTCTCTCTCCTTACCATAGAAATATGTAGTCATTACTGTTTAAAAGGAGAAAATACAGAAATAAAACTTATTTATATGTATGTATGCATATATTTAAAAATATGTCTTAGATTCAAATGGGTTTTATTTTAGCTTGCTCTCTTGGGTTGTTTGGTGAGTGGCATATTGGGCTGATCTGAGACCCCTTACGTGTGCTTCCACCTTCTTTTCAAAACTAAATAGCATTGCAAGAGTCTGTGTGGGGTTTGGGTTACTTTTTTTAATTTCCAAGTCTTTCAGTAGAAAGGCTATCTATACAGCCTGGCATCAATATTCTATACCTTACTGCATTTATGTATCGCTGGCTGTCACTGAAGACAGAAGTTCTCAAAGTGCTACTACTCCCCTTGCTGGTGTGTTGTAGCCATAGCACTCACATGCTTGGCTTTCCAGATACTTGGCAAGCTGCTTCTTCCTATATGAATTCATGAGGATGATTTTATGGAGAGACAGAGACAAATTTAAGAGTATAGGCATTTTTTTCTTCTTTTTTATACCGTGTGACTGTTAAATGAATAGAATGACTTTCACCCATCTCTTGGATTTATGCAGACATGGACCTTAGACATGTGTAGACTTGTCAGCATAGTTTTATGTGTTGTGGGAGCTATTTAAACAATGGCATGATAACTATTTTAGCTGGGTTTGTTTTTCAGAACAGTTTATTCTCCTGAATGGAAAATGTTTAAAAATGCATGTAGACTTCTGGGTAAAGATTTACCAATACTGCTGTATTAAGGGATAATAATAATAATTAATTTTCCAAAACTTAAAAGCTGGAACTATTTAGCATGGTAAAAGTGTGTTTTCTTCGGGCCCCATGTAACTGATGAGGCCAAATGTTACCACTTTCAGGTAAAATCAGTTCTTTATCATGCAAATAGAAAAGGCTATACAGCTCTTTTTTCTCACCGTACAACTCAGTAAAATATTATTTTGCAGAGAAGAAATTATAAACAAGATAGACCAGGTTTTTTTAGGAAAATTGGATATTCAGAAGGAACTTGCTGAGATTTTGTTTCCTTTTTTTTTATACCTTGACAAAAAGTAACAGAATCAACATAGATCTATGTTTCAGGAATTCACCAGCTGCAGCCCAGAATAATGATCTCCTCCTGCATCTGGTGTTGTACTGAAACAGCTTTCATACGATTTTATATAAGCAAGTTTCTTGTCTGCCCAATTCTAATGGGCCATGTGGAGCCAGACCAAAGTTCTGCTGGCTACAGTTATCTGGTCTCCAGCAGGTAACCAAAAGCAGATTGCAAGTGAAGAAGGCAAGAAAAAAAGCAGTAATTCATGGTCCCTTCCCTCAAGGCTCTGCCAGTTCCACTTAGGTAATGGTCTAATGATGTTACAGAGCAGCTCTGGGGGTAAAAAAATTATCCTTCTTCTTCAGGGGGCCCAGAGTGGAAAAAAGTTGTTTTTTGGAAGACCCTAAAATGTAACAAGGCTTTAAGGAAAAGTGCAGGCAGCTGATTTTCTTTTATTTTTGAATTGACTGGGTGGGTCTTTGTCTGAGGATAGCAGCGTGGAGACCTAGTGAGCCACGAAAACAGAGCAAGAATAGAAAAATACACTCTGTCTGTGCTCATCTCTGTGAACAAGATCAAACCAAATGCTGAATAACGGTGGACTGGGGTCAGAGCTTGTAATGTGCACACCCCTGGCTTGTGAATATTGAGTCTGAGATGCAGAAACTAGTTCTTAGCCTTTAGCAAACCAATTCCATTTCATTACATCCTTTTGTATAGGCAGTCCAGGTGAGGTGTCTTAACCATGTAGGTGCTTGGTAGGGAGCTTTTATGGTTAAAACAGGTGAAAAGTAGAGGGATAGTATCACCCCCATCCTGTCATCTGTCACCTCAGTACCATATCCTGCAGGATACACTGCTCTTACTCTGCTTTTTGCAGCCCATCTGTTCCGTATGCTTATTTAAGAGCAGTCACATTTAAGGGATGACATTTTCAGGGTACATAATTAAAATATAGGTTGGCACTTTTCATTGTTTTCATGCCTGGCATTGTATGGTGTACTGGAAAATAATATTTAAGAGATCTGTGTTTGCAAAGAGTTCCATTTAAATGGGCTACATTACTCCTTTATACCAAAAAAAAAAAAAAAAGGCACAAACCCCCCAAACATTTTAAAATTAACCCCCCTAAGGCTTAAGGTGGCTGGTTGAAGGCACTATGGGATTGTAATCCTGAAACACAGAAGTAATTTTCTTGTTTTACTTTTAAATTAAGGAATTTTTTTTGTTAACTAGAATTGAAATGTTTCAATTATGAATAATGCCAGGAAGAACCAGCACACTTGAGTGGGTTTAATGAATTGCATGTGTTCTTGCTGCTTTGTGAACGTGTGTGTGGTGCTGGAGTTTCTGAGACCTGTCACTTAATATATACAGAAATGCATGTTTTATTTATGAAATATTAATTTTAACTATCCTGGCTTTTCTGTTTTATGAGCAGGGTTTCTGCAGAGCCCTAAGATCACTTTAATATGTTCAGAAGAAATTTCCACAGACAGTGAACTGCAGAGCTTTGTGTCTCATGAAAGTGTAAGAGTAACATGTTTCTTGTCTACATTTATTAGCCTTAAGAAGGCACTGGATGTTTCTGTCATGACTGAAAAAATACTTAAGGGTAGTTTATTCCTTCCATTGGATAGATAGGTAATTTGCATTTGCAATCCTTGATAATTTATGTCAATTCTAACCAGTATTAGGCAGTGTTGAGTATGGACCAAGTGGCAGAAATGTAACTACTGTGATAAAACTTGAGAACAGGCGCTAAAAATAAAACTGAACCCTTTTTTTGACAGTAATTTGAAAGGTCAAATTGCAATTCAGCACATCTTAGTATTGGTATTTGGTTTCTTTAGGGAAATAAAATTTCCTTAGGAGACTTGAATTTACTTCAGTACATTTTATGCTGCGTGCATTAGAAAAATCTGTCTCTTTTGTAACATTCTTTTTGGGTTTATGAGCTGTTTTTTATCTTCTCTAAGAAACTGTTTACTGTAAGGCTGTATTTTAAGTCTTCAATTTAATGTTCCAGAGGAATATAGGAGTTCTTCTGACTAAATCCCCAGTTTTACAGAAACTTGAGAGCACACTGGCAAAATGCTTTTCTAGCTAACATCATTGATTATCTTAGTGAAAGGACAGTGAGTGCAGCAAAGAAAATTAATGTGGTAAGGTTATTACTTCATTAGAAAAACCGGAAAATATAATTCATGCTCATTAAGTGTGAGGACAAAAAAAAAAGCATGTTTTCATTGAAATGTTTTCATTAAAAAAAGAAAATGCATAGCAAAGAACAGTATTGCTTAAATTATTCATTTTTGGTCTTTTAAAAAATGACCAAGAGCTGTTTTACAGACTGAAGTGTAATTGTCAGTGTGAGATTCTCCACATTAGAAAGCCAAAGATAACATTTGAAGAAATAGGAGAACTGCTCTTTAGAGAAGAGCAATGAATAATTTTGAAGCGGTATCCAAAAATGTGATCATAGGATTGCTGAGGGTGTATATATACATATATGTGTATATATATGTGTATATATATGTGTATATGTATGTGTATATATATGTGTATATATATGTATATCTGTCCTATAATATTTATAATGTGTAATGTATTAATTTATATATTATAATATAGTGTAGAAAATATGCATTGTGTATTATATATATTATAATAATAGTACTGTTTTCTTCTCTATTAAGAATAGTTTGTAAATCTTCAGTTTTCACCTAAAGGAGTAGCAGTACAAAGTAAAGATGGGTATCTTTTCTATGATTCTCTAATTTCATACATTTAAAATTATTGAGGAGCAAAAAAAAAAAAAAAATAGGAGGCTTTTTTTTGTTTTCTAAGAGCTCATCTATAAGGCAAGCTTTCTTAAGTACACCTTTTCCACTTAGATGTTTGGAGAAGATAATGGAGAAGGTGAAGCTCCACGCCTGCCTTTTAGACACATTTGCTCCAGTATGGGGTGGACTGTTCTGGGGAAGGAATGACTGTTTTGTGGTGGGTTTCAGTGTGGGGTGAGGGATTTGTAACAAGAAGCAAGGGTTTCTGGGCTGGCCCAGAGTTAATTCTCTCTTCTGCTTTGCAGCATCACCACTCAGTGGCAGACAGCTCTTAGAAGCAACAGCACTTTAAGGGATGTTGTGTAATTTAAACAACCCACCACAAAGCTAACTATATATCTCCCTTGAGTTATAGGATTGACATTGATGCAGGAAAATACTTGTCATATTTCAATAAATAAGGCATATTTTAGACTAACACAGTGATTGGTGTTTATTATTGTTGTTGTTAGTATTATTGTTATTATTGTTATTATTACAGATAGATTTTGCTTGGCTGTTTTGAATTATTTTCTTTAAATAAAACAAAACAAAACCCAAAACAAACAAAAAACTCCACAATATTTCTGATACTGAGAACCAAAACTGTGTAACACTTGAAGTGTCTGTGAAAGTTATTTGGAGTAGGACTTTGTCACTAGAGGGCACTTAGTCACATAAAATTAGCCATCTTTGGGTTGGGTTGGGTTGGGGTTTGGGGTTTTGGGTTTTTTTGTAATAGCTTCTTTCTTTAAAATAGCTTCTAAAATATTTGTTGGTTTTACTGGATTTTTTTATTGGTTTAAGAGTATGCAAGTATAGGCATAAATATCTGTAATTTAAGAGTATTGGGACAGTCATCTGCAGTGAAACATTTCCTCTGGGACTGGGGATTAAGGGGGAAGCTAAGGAGAGGCTACAGTGTACAGAATTTAGTGCAAAAAAACACTCAGGCTAAAATTACACCAGAAGGTCACTCAATTAGTATTGATTTAATTAATAAAACCTGAAGTGGAACAAATTATCATATTTAGCAGCAGGGGTGTGTAATCACAAACACAGACGCAGTTCTCGAGTGTCAGAATCTCTGCTGTAAATTGACAGAGGTAAAAACTCCTTTTATTGAAAACAAACAAAGCCATCGCCCTCATTTACATTCACCATTTGTGAAGTACCCAAGATACCGAGTGGAGTGCACTCTTATAGGTGGGTTTGACATGACACTTCAGTGCAGAACATTTAGTTTATTCTGCTCCAGTGGTTTGCATTGCTGGACACTGAACCCCAGTGATTTCTCATGGGGCTCTCAGGGTTCACTGGCAGCCTGGCCACACGTGGGCATATTGGCAGCTCCTGGCACACCTATAAAGCTGTCTTTGTGCTGGGAAATTGGGCACTTTACCCCCTGGCGCAGTGGCTGTGATAATTTGCCATGGGACTTCTTTTCTCTGATGGATAAGCAAATCCAGAGGGCTGCAGAGCTGATGCCCCAAGGGGTGTCCCAAGAGGGTGGGGTTTGCTGTATGTTTTTCCTGGCTGTTACTGCCAATCACAGAGAGAAAGACGGTGCTCAGGGACTGCATCTGCCAGGCCAGCTTGGTGCTGAGCTATGCAGAATGCCCAAGATTAGTTTACACATGCTTTCAGCAGGCATGGCATGCAGTTATGGTATGTCTGTCAGTTCTGTCCTTGGCTTCTGACCAAAGCCTCCCATAGAAGGCCTTGGTCCAGCATTACTTACGGTTTTTTAGCTATCTGGGCAGTGACAGGTTAATTATCAAAATAATCAGCTGCTGTGAATGGGTGGAACCGGGGGTGAATATTCCAGGTGAGAACCTGAATGAGTCTGGGAATGGGAAGGGATGGTAGCTGTCAGACCACTGGTGATTGAGCTTCTGAAGAAGAAGAAGAAGCAGTGACAAGGACCAAATATACTGGAAGCACATGGTTTATTTTATTTCTAAACTGATCTGCATCAGGTTGAGCCTTTGATAGAAATTTAAGCTTGGAAATATAAATAGTTTTGAAAACGCATCTTCAAGTAACTAAATATCTAAATGGGCTTTTATATTCAGCTATATCTTCTGCCTTACATGGAGGGAATGCTACTGTGGTGCATTTTGGAACACATGCAGGTGGGATATAGGAATGTAACAACTTGCCAGGATTTCCCATATCTTTTCTGTTCAGAGCTGTAGCTCATGATTAATGGACATGCATTCATGGAGTCAAGGCCAGGTCTGACTCCCTGACTGCCATCTGCATGGCTTCTGTCCCTCCACAAATGGACATGGAAATATTTTCTATTCTGTAGGGCAGAGAAAAACGGTTTAAAAGTCCAGAGGTCTTTTTAGAGTCCCTCTAAAAAAAACCCAAAGGAATAGATTTCCTGTTGATTTTCTATTCCTAAGGAATTTCAAGCAATCCTCTTGGGAAGAACTGAGAATTTAAAGTGCAAGTCAGAGTCGATATCTGTGGATTATCACTTAAGCTGAATACAAGGTCAAGACCATTGAGACAGACTTTTCCTGGGTCCCCATTCATGTTGCTGGCTGACTCCTGTGGCTTATAGGAACTTTGTCCTTGGTGGTGTAGTCTTATCTGTATAGACACTGAGGGCTGTCCCTCTGTAGTATGTGCCAGGTACTCAGATGGCCTGTATAAGGGTTTCACTACAAGGATCATATTGCAGGGCAGGGATTTACAAGCTGGAATTTCTTTTTCTCTGTCTGTCATGATGAACTTCACTGCAGTACACCTCCCACCTCTTTCCTGGAAAGATATGGTGAACCTCTCAATTCATAATCCCACTGAATGCTAAGAAAATTTTAAAATTATGTTATATGAAAACAGGATAAAATTATGCAAGAAATACATATCTGCACACTTTGTAATGGCAATCCCTACTTAGACTGCAGTGTAGAGGAGAATAATGCTTCCTACTCTTGTAATCAAAAGAAATAGATTCTAAATCTGTTCCAAACAGAGTGGTAAGACCAGTATTTAAAAAAGTGGGAAGTGAAGTTTTCTCTAGTTTTGCTGCCTAAGCTTTTTAAGTGGAGCAGGTAGAGGGCAGTAGGTGCTAACATTCAGGATCTCTTCTCCACAGTCCCAGTGCTGGGCAAACCGTGAGGCTGCTCCTCAGCCTGGGTTGTAGGTAATCTGATTTTACGTGGAAACAGACCTGGAGCACTCACACAGTCTGTTAACATAACTCAGCAGCTGTAGCTGTAACAGCTTAGACTTTTACGGCTAAAAGTGAGCCTCTTGGTAGGACTTAAAAATCAGCAATGAAAAGAGTGCGGGCATTGACTGGAGTTCTCCACACAGGTGAACTTTGAAGCAGACAGCTGATTTTGTCTAATACAGCTGAGATAATTCATGTCTTGCACAGATTTTGTCTTTTGCTTTTAAAATAAATGAAGTGATAAGCATTATTTGGCATGAAAATGAATCTCTGGAAAAATAGATTAATTTCCTCCTCTAGAAGGAGAAGAAACATAGGAAGATGATGGTACGTACAAAGCTTAATTAAAACATAATTGTATTTAATCAATGCAGTATAATTAGAAATAGTGCTTAAGAGTTCATTTTAATGGCTGTTGGGCTATTTGTATTTTTTAAATTAATATCTGCCTTATGAACAAGAATCCAACACTG
Source organism: Petroica traversi (assembly GCA_025920805.1). Taxonomy (NCBI): domain Eukaryota; kingdom Metazoa; phylum Chordata; class Aves; order Passeriformes; family Petroicidae; genus Petroica; species Petroica traversi. The sequence continues at coordinate 8,137,029 of JAHLSL010000019.1, forward strand.
CTCACTTCTCAAAAAGGCTCATTTGTTTTCCTTTAGTGATTTTTGTGTAGTTCCAAGGAAACAGAACCAGTAAACCAGAAAATTGATAGGTGGTAAAAAAAATTCCTGTAATGCCTTTTGAACTCTTTGTGTTTCCAGCCTGTGGTATAACAGAATAGTTTGGGGTTAGCATCTACCTTAGGATACTGCAGGCCAATCTCTTGCTCACAGTACACTTTGCAGTACTTTGGAAGTCACTGAGATCACTGTGTTTTTTTATTTTTCATTGCACACAGAGTCTAGTGCTTTTAATATTCAGTAAGTCTGTTCTTCCTATTTCTTCGCAATTTATCTAAGTACTGGTCAATCTCCTGTGGTTGGTGGCTCAACAGGAATGGTCAACAGCATGTGCAGGTGGTGTATGTTGTTATCGAGAGTGTCCAAACCTTGAAGTATTTTAAACCAGTGCCTTTCTTTTTTAGCTGTCTTGTGTTGTTACACATGCACAGAGCAGCAACTCTGCCTGAGACCAGAGCTCTGTCTTGCTCAATATCCTAACAGCAAAATGAAACCTTCTCACGTTACTTTCTCAAACTCCAGCAATTTGTGTTTCAGAAACTTCCTGTGCCAGAGGTGGTTTTTGTTTGCTTATCAACCCCAAAAGGATTTCCCGTCTCTCAGCTTGTTCAGTTGTCCCCTGAATCCATGTAAAGTTTTAGCAGCCGTAACATCCCCTGGCTAAGAGTTCCTGAGTTTCCTTTCTCAGTTGCATGGAGAGCTGCTTCCTCATGTTTGTTTTCCACCTGCCATCTGCCAGCTTCAGCTGATGCCCCCAGCCTTGTGTTACAATGGGCAGCAAGCAGTCAGTTCTGATTCACCCCTTCCATGTCACTCATGATTTTACAGTTCCCTATCGTATCTCCTCTGGATCATTGCTTTGCCAGGTTTCGTAGTTGTTGCTCCTTGTAAGACAGTTTATACTTGCAGTCCACCCTCTTTTCTTCTTCTTCAGCTCTGTACATGAGTGGAAGGATCAGAATTGCAGATAATATTTAAGATGAAAGTGTGTGAATATCCAGAAACACAGTAGTTGCCTTTTGGGTTTTCTCTGGTCTTCAATTTGCTTTTTCTGAAGCAGGGAGGTGATGTTTACACCAAAGGTTTACCACCCCAAGATTTCATTCTTGGGTAGCGCTGTACTTGTACTTCAGAGTCCACTCCTTTTGAGTCTAAATTAGGTTTTCACCTAAAACATTTCTAGCATAATTTTGTATAAATTGCACTTCATATGTAATTTTATTATGAAATGTGATTCTGGGAGCTAGTTATCTGTAATCCATGGGACAAAAAGTATTGAAAATATGAACATTACTGGTATGCTTGTATGAAGAGAAGAAATATGAAGCTCTGAGCTGTTTGCATCTCTGTTCTTCCAGAGTCTCTGACTGTACAGTTAATTAACCATCCATTTAAAAATACTGAGCACTTCTTTAACCCCCTGCCAGCAACATCAAAATGTAAAATTAGTTTCTCTGAAGATTTGCATCTCACATGCTTGCAACATTTGGACCTAGCCTTTAAATTGTAAACAATCCACAGTATACAAATTACTTTAATTATAGCAATAGGTCAGTATGTTAGTGATGCCCAAAAATTATGTGGGAATTAGTTTCTTTTTTAGATCCCTAGCAAGGCAGGAAATTTAGTCCTCTCAAACTGTTTTTTCACCCTTCAATAAATATTTAAGCAATAGCAATTGGTGTGGCTTTAGTCCCAAACAATTTCTAATCTGAAGAGAGTTTTTACACATTTCATTGTGTTTCTTTTCACATTCTTTAATCACATTTCTTGTAAAGTATTATGTCCATTAGAACTAAATGCTAATAATAAGCTAAGTTGAAATACGCATTTTTCCCTTAGTCTGTGAACATATGTGAAGACCTTGTCCCTGCAGTCAGCAAGAAGTTGGTGCCAAGTTGGTATTAACATACAATATTGACTGCATTCTCCTGTCAGAAGAAAAGAGAAATGTCTCATTTATTACTTCATCAGAAATCAGTAATTTACATTAATAAAGTCACAATATTATGTGACTGTGTTGCTTAGTAATTCCTGAAGCTTACTTGGTCAGTAATTCTCATGCTGATTCATGTCAGGCTTGCAGAATTATTTTTAGTGTCTCAAAAAGAATGCAGTTCACTAGGGAAGAATAAACAAGGTGGGGGTTTTTTCAGTTATAAAAAAAAAAAAAAAAATGTTGAATCACTTGGTGCAAAGGACTCTCTTTTTGCACCTTTGTAGCTGACACATTAAATCTTGCCCTCAGTTTGGGGTATCATCAGTACTACCAGTATTAGTACACACCCATGGTTTGCAAACCAGGCTTGTCTCTTAAATCAGTCTGCCAGTCATGAACATGCCTGCAATTTCAACTGTAATTTCTGCCTCTCCTTACCTGGCATGGCACATCCTATGGAAAGATTGTTGTCTGAAGGGTGCTGTGTAAGTAGTAGTTGTTTGTTATTTGATCACGTTCTTCTCGTAGGTCTCCACAGAACTGCACCTGCACATTTATGGATGCAAATTGTACCTCAGTACCAGCTTTTGGTATGTGCATATGGTCCTTTGCAAGCAGCATCAGTATATTTTGTGGGCAGAAATTGCTGGCATGTACAAAAACTGCAGGTGTGGTTTTAAAGCCTGTTTTACCCTCTGAGCATGAAAAGGGTGCGCTGTACCTGAGAGCATCTACTTAGACTCTGCTCAAGTGATCAAACTGATCCAGTGCAGCATTTATGCTTTTGGTGTTGGGATACTTTGCATTTTCTGGGTACTGGATATCCCCTTACTGCTGTTATTTTATTTAATTAAAAAGAATCATTAACTAAGTTTTCAGGGGCATACACTGAGTTTTGGTTCTCATAAAGATTTCTCCAGCTGAACTTGGCTTCACTGCCACTTTCCACTTTTGAGCAAGGATGGCACACACAGGGAGGCACAACAGGCATTCCTAAAGTGAGGAAAAGGCTTCTCCAAAGCAGAGTATGGTACAGTTTGTGAGGCATGAAACATCAGGGTGCTTCACCTGCAGGCAAAGAGGCGGCTGCAATTATCTATAGTAGGTGCAATATATACCCAGTTGCTACACAGCTGGCCAAAACTGGTGGTAGGGCAGATTGCAAGCCTGAGCTACAGGTTTGGCTTTAAAGACATTGAGCATAAAAGAATATTTTTATGCATAATTTTAAATGTACTCTCATTTAGTGGTGGTGAATCCTTTACAGACTGTCCTTCTGAATCGATTTTAGGTCTCGGGGGAAGTGTTATGAAATCTTGCTTAAATAACTGCTGACAGTTCTCTCTAACATGAATTTTCTTTTACTTCTATATATAAATTATTGTATACCTTTTCTTTTCCCTAATCGACTGCCTTGGATGATACAGCTTGAATTTTCTGATGTTCAAAGAACATGATTAAAAACATGACATGTCATTGGACTTTTCTTGTTGAGGATTGCTTGTGCATCATTATTGGCTCTTCTTGTAAGGAGTTCCTTAATATATCATACTTTTAGTGAAAAACAAGTAAAAAACTTTTTTAAAAAAACAAACAAACAAAACCCAAAAAAAACCCAACAAAAAACCCCCAACCAAAGAGTCCTAATGATGTGTATGCAAAAAGTCAGATAAATATGTTAATTAGAGCTATAAACTGTCTTTGCCTAAGAACCTTATTTCTGAATAACAATAAAAATTGAGGGCCCATAATCTTTTCTTGTAGTGAAGGATCTGTGGGAAGAAGTTGTTCTACCATACTCTAGAAAAAAAAATTTTCTCAAGTTACATTAATTAAATAAGTAGCCTTGTTTGATAATATAATCTCCTTTGGTAATATTTAAGTAATGTAGTCATAAATGACAAGAATAAAAACTGTGTATCCACTCATAATTTGCACTCACATATTGGAAATTAGATTAATTGTTGTTACCAAACTATAAATCCATTTGAGAACTGAATCTGTAGCAGTGGATGAGCATCCTACCCTTTTTCTCTTTTCCCAAGTTCTTTTGAGTTGCACAAACCTGAATCCTTGAGCATCTTGGATTCATATTATGTTCTCAGTCATGGATGACCTTTTACAAATGACTTCCAATAGCTACAGCTGAAGTCAACCACAAGATTTGGTTGTAAAAGGTCATATTCCAGTCATACAAAATGTAGATAAATTTGCACTCCCTGCAGCAACTGATTGCTGTAGGTTTTTGGTTTGTATCTGACCAATTTTAATTCAAAGCCGTGCATTATAAAAGGTTATGTTCTAGCATTATTGCTCTTTGCCTTTCTCCTCCTAATTTTCTTTCACTATAAAATTATTTGGTTTGCAGATTTTTTTCATTTTTCCAGTTGTTAAAGTCCTATTTCATAGAGTTCCAATTTCACCTTTTCCTTTTTCCCCTCCCTTCTTTACTAGTGGATTAATTACAGATTATTCCTTGTAAATGTACACTGTGTCTTTCTGTCACTGACAGGTTCTCACTGGGGAATATTCTACTTCTAACTGGAATGATTTTAGAGAAGTTGTTTGAGGCCACTACGCTAAGAGCATGCCTTAGAGTGTTGCATTTAGACCTTAAACAAAGAAACAGGGAAGATTTAAACAAGCACAGTTTATTTATGTAGGCAAAACTCAGAATGAGTAGTAAATTAAAAGAATATTTGCTCTCATCACCACTGGTCACTTCCTGCCCTTATGTTGTACAGACAATTCATCTTCTTTTTATTTCTGAAATACAGAAACTGTAGACTAAGGCTTCCCATGGTGACTTTGCTGTGGGACTCTACTTTGTAATTAGTGCCAAGAAGCTGGATTTTTCCGTCCCTGTTTGGGCTTGCTGTGTGCTTAACTGCTGCTTCTGATTCACACTAGAGAAGCTTTGTAGCTCAGCTGTTTGTGGGGCAGTTGTCCTAGCAGGTTAGTCAAAGTAAGCTCCTCTGGGATTGTGTGCTGATTCCCATTGGTAATGGCAGCTTCATATGCCATTTCCATGGTGTCCTAATTAAGATTATATCCGAATAGTGTGCTCCAGAGGAGGATATTGTCTCTTCTACCAGTGAAAAACCAACAGCTGATCATGATGATGACCAGGATGATTGTGACTTCATGAGGTTTTACCTTCATATGGTTAACTGGGCTGAAAATCTCAACTGCTCTCATATTCCTCATCTGGGCAGGGGCAGCCATATGTTCTTAATATGGACAGAACCCAAGCAGCAACCAAAACAAAGCCAGACTACTGCAATGTTTCAGTCCGCTGTGAGCCCAATGCAAAGGTTCAGCTGCCTAAGACAGCCTGTATACCCTAGCAGGGTATATTAAAGAGAGAGTTGTATGCCCACAGCTTTATTTCTGTGCAGGGTCTGAGCATGTGGATCCAAGCTCTAGGTGCTCTCCATGGTCTTTTCTATCATGAAAGTTCTTACTGTGATGTTCTTAAAGTAAAAAACAAAACAAAACAAAACAAAAAACGAGACAGATTTCCTTCATTGGAAAATAATCAGTCAACCATCCAAGTCCATGTTGGTTGGGGCTCTGAGCACCCTGGTCAAGTGAAAGGTGTCCCTGCCCATGGCAGTAGGGCTGGAACTAGAAGGTCTTCAAGGTCCCTTCCAAACCAAGCCATTCTATTATTTTATGATCCCTCACTGAATGATGTACTAAGAACCCTAGAAACTGCAACAGATGGGTGGAAACAACTTTTGTGTCAAAGCCTGGAAACCTAGATTTTGGAATAGAACTGCATAAGCAATTGAGCTTGACATGGGAGCGCAGTCAAAAAGGTATTTTAACAGATTATTTGACATATCCTCCAGATGATCATAATACAAAGCAGCATAAAGCACCATACATAACTAGCAGTATGAAAGGAGAGACTTTGTGGTTTGTATGAGTTCAGATGAAGAAACAGTGGCTCTTGTAGTGTGGCAACTGGGAGTTTTTACCATTGGATTTGTGAAAATGCATTTACTAAGGCATAGTTAACTGATCTTTTCTTGCCTATTACAGATAAATAGGAGTGTGTGATTTGTTCCATTTAGTTCCTTAAGAGTGCAGGAATCTGAAAAAAGTAGTGAAGCAGTTGGGTAAAAAGAAAAAACTTTTCAAAGCAGTTGCATAGTGAGCTGTAAAACAAAATTGAAACAAACTACTCTTGTTGTTGTTAGACACAGGAGGAATGCCAAATAGGCATTGAAAATATGCACCATGTTCAGCTGGAAACAATCCAAACCATGATATCAATATTGTGTTGATGTTACAACCAAATATGCTGTCTGGCATGTTTCCATTATCTCAAATCTTCTATCCTTAAAGGAAAAATATGACAAATTTTTGCTTTCCCTTTCCCAGTTGTAGTAAGCACAGCCTTCTAAAAGAAAACTGGCAAATAAGGCTGTTTACTAATTCCATTAGTGGGCATCCTGGCAATTCTGTCTCATTTGAAAATTTTTGTGACTGCTGATGAGAGAGAGCAGGTAAAACTTCACATTTTTAATTATCTTACATTGTAACATCTCCTCGCCCTCAGTACAGTTACACAATGTTAGTCAATGCAGGATTTGGTCCAGGAATGGATTTGAGTTATACCCCCACCTCCTTTTTATGCTCAACAGAATTAATGAATGAGAGCCCTCAGTCTTATTAAGACTACTGTTCCTTTGTCAGTCCAATTTTTTTTTCCTTTGGGGTTCCTTCTTGTTATGACTTTGTTAGGTGGAAACTGAATAGTCTATGTTAATCAGCACAAGACATTTGGCTACTCAAGCTTTCGTAAATGTTTAGTTTCCCATGGTCCTTTGAACCTCCCAGGGAACAGTTCTGCATCCTTATTAGAGACTGACAATTAAAGGTCTGTTTTCATATCAAAAGTAATCACAAAAAATTAGCTAAGGAGACCTTGGAATGCTGTGAGAGTTTCGGTGTTTTGAGATGGCCAACTTTCCTTCATTTGCTTCAATCAGTATCAACTTGGGTTTCTTTTTATGTTTCCTTCTGCCAGGGCAACTTATGAGCTGGCATTGTGACAACTGAGAAGGATTATGCAATACCATGAAGATCTGATTAATATATTTTAGGCCACTGTAATCATATTCCGTTGCAGAATTATCACAGAGGTGCAACAGTAAGCTAAACTGCATTTTGAAGGCAATGCTATAAATGAGCACTTTTGGTTTATTGAATTCCTTGTTAGAAGGAGGAGGAAATGCTGTGCAGACCTACAAGAGCTGTGTTACTTCAGAGATTCTGCAGATAATATATAGGAAATGTATGGTTCTGCCCTAAATATTTCAATCTCTGTGTGCCGAGTTACAGGCTTTCACAGCAGATAATCTGTTAGTGTCACACCTTGTCTGTTATAAGCCTGAAAAACAAATCTGAGTGTTTCTTCCTCAGGCTCTGGTGCCATGGGAATTTTCTGCAGTAGTTTATAAAAAATGAGTGCTTTGATTTACTTCTAGTTCTCAGAATCTGTGCTGGTAGATCAGGACTCCAGTAATCAAAGTGGGGTGGGTCACAACTGAATAGGTTGCATATGTGCTTAAGTCTAGAAACAAAAAGTAAAAGATGACATTGTTAGTGTTTCTATCACAAACTGGAAAAACAAATCCAAATTGGTATTAGAGCATCAAATTCCCTCTTCATAAATTATTTTTTAGAAGTACCATTCCCATTTGAAGTTAAGTGAATATGGGTCAGATTATGCATATGGCAGTTTCAGAGCAAGCTGAGGGTCCCCTTTCTCCCCTGAGATCTCCACACTATTCTCAATCTGTTTGGAAACCATCAGATACCTGGGAACAGAGAAACAGACTCAGAATTCCTGTTCATCTCCTGCCATGCTGCCATGCCACAAATATTAGTAGAGTTATCTGAAGACTTAAGGAAGCAAAATTTTTGTTCCAAACCTTTTGTTTTGACATTGATGATGGTTGCTTGAAGTATATATAAATTTGGACTAGATTTTTGGAAGGGAAAAAAAATCCTTTTTTGCTAGGTCTTATAGCAGTCATGTCACATAAATTGGCAGATCTGTATACTTTAAGGGATTTTTCTCTCAAATAAAGTAGTAATGGCTTGCCTTTTGAAATGAAACCTTTGGGTTTTCATCTGTATACTTATAGAACAAACATGCTGTCAAAATCCTTAATATATCCAACTATTTGAACATAAAAAACAGCATCGGGCTGTTATTTGTTCTGTTGGAGCGTACTCATATTTCCAATCTGAATCTTTTGTACCTGGTGATCTTAATTATATTTGAGCTGGAAGTAGTTTAACATTAAAGGGAATTACAGCAGATTAATCTGTAAACCTGCACAAATATCACATTCCTTTGTATGGAGGTAAGCAGGGCATAGAGTGCATAATTACGTGTTGTTCTCTGTGTAGGCTGTGTGCATAAGGCTGAGGAGTCAGTGTTGCCATTCCTCGTGACAGCAGCAATTATGGCACACTCTCATGTCTTGCAGCTGTCAGTTACTTTAGAAAACATACATTATTCCTCTCAGTAAGGTAATTTTTTAATCATGGACAAGCAACCAAAAAACAAAACCAAAAAAACCTGAAAAAACCAACTTGCCCTGGAAACAGGAATTAGTATACTAATTAGTGTATGAATGTACAGAGAAATCTTTTAAACAATGTTTGTCGTAATATTTTTTTCTAAAGTGATATAGCTTGAGGTCAACCCTAGAAGGCCATTTATCTCAACCAGTCAACCATTCATTACACTTTTTGAAACTAGAGAGACAGAAGAAAATCACTAAAAATTAATTGGGAAAGGTGTATTTCTCCAGTCCCGATGCAGAAATACCACTGGAATCTAGTTGCAGCAGTTTAGCCTCAGTTGGCGTGGTAGGAAAGCACAGTGTCAGAAGACAAGAATCATCATTTTTACTGGGGAATACAGTTTGAATCACAAAGTATCAGTTATTTGTCAATGATTAAGGCCTTTGGATTTGCTTGTGATTTTAAAACTGCTCAGGCAGTACTATTGAGCCCATTTAGGGACAGTTTGCAAGATGACAGGTAGGAAAATGACATTTCAGAAGAAATATAGAAGAGCAAGCTGCTCACAAGCAGTCTGAGTTGTGGAAGGTATGCTCTGGGACTGCACTGGCTGTCTACGGGGCAACTTCAGTGTGGCTTTTCAGATGGCAGTAAATTTCCCAGTTAATTTGATGTTGTTGCATAAGCTGCTACCTCATTGCAGTGGCTTGGGGAAAACTGTCAAAATTTTTAAATTTAGCATGTGTACGTCTACTAGATATGAAACTTCGTGCAAGTGTCAAGTACTACCTGCATTTCATAAGACTGATGCAGGTGCTGCCTGTAGGACTACCTGACATGCTCTGACAGTTCTGTTTTTGGCAGTGTCCCATTGCCTCATATCCTCTGAATTAGGAGCACTCTCTCCAGTGGTGTTTCTCAAGTCCCACTGGTGAATGTTGATGGTCACCACAAGTGATCACAAGGCACTGACGCAGAAACATCCTCCTCATAATTGAGAGTGCCAAAAGTAAAACACAGGTTAGCCACTAGCCATTATAAGAGAATCTAGGCATAGGCATTAAAAAAAAAAAGGCAAGCAAAAAACACACTGAAGCAGGACAAATAAAATTCTGCCCACTTTCGGTGGCCTTTGTCCTGCCATACAGTTAACCTCTAACAGCTGGAAACTGAACCCCCTTCCAGCATTGTAGATGCAATGTTTTTTCACTGTTTTCTGTGATGTTTCTTCTACCACAATAGTAGAGTACACACCAGGACTTTGCAGGTTTCCACATGTAATGGTGCCAATATATTTCCACCCTAATTTGCAGTGTGTCTGTTATTACAGACCTTGGTCCTTCTGAGCACAAGTGCTGACTCTGCCAAATGCACGGAGTTGCTCTGTGATGAGGACAAGGATCATCTAGCGAATAAATGGAGAACTCAGTATTCAATTTAGTGGTGACCTTGAATATGATCTCACTTCTATCCTTAACAGCCCAGTCAATCTCTGTCCTGTTTAACCCATGTCATCATTGCTGTCGTACCATGCAGCCACTTCTGCAACTGCCTTTTCTTTGATACTGTACATTTAAATCACCAAAAGAAAGAAGAGAGAGCAAGAGAAGAACGACCATAAATTCTTCTTCACCTTTTTCTTAGCAGTGTCAGGAATAGCTGCACAGGTCTTTCCCAGTCTTTCTGTTCTTTTTTTTATATTTGTCTGAGGTAGAAACCAGAAGTTTGATTGATAATGCAATTTGCATCTTGAGGCATCTCTGGAAATACAATGGTATGAAAGGTTACTCTGGCAGAGCACACTTTACCCTCAGGGCTGACTTTAGAAACTCATTGATGTCACTTCCTTCCTCAGTCAGCAAGTGAATTTTCACTAATTCTCAAGACCAGCTGTCCATGCTGTCAACAGAAAGTTATTAAAATTCCTTTAAAGTGAATCAAAATAGCCTAAAAACAAATGTACTGGGAAACAGGAAAGCATCAGTATTCAAAGTCCACAAACCTTTGAGCAAAATAGTGTTGATCTAACCAGAGATTTCAAACACTCTGCTTTCCTAGCAACTTGTGTATCATTAGAGAATGCTAAAAACACATACTCCTTTAATCTTCTATTACCAACAATCTATTTGGCTAAAATATTTGTTACAAGAATAAATCTTATTTCTCCTAAAGATGAACTCAATGAGCAAAGGAATACATTTTAGGAAGTCTCCCCTAAATGGTAGTTCTGTGGAGGTTTTTAAAGCATAATTTTTATATTTAGCAAATAAAAACACAACACAAGCATGCAGGAAGTAATTATCATAAGAGACAATCTTATAATATAGCCTAAAGTAATTATCTTCATCTGAATAATCTAGAATGCTTTCATTGAAAAGAGGAGCAGTCTCAGGGATGGGTAGGAAGGATCATTTTCCTTTCAGTAGAGTATTCATACTGTATTTTAACACTTTCTGTTTGTGCCACACATATCAATATGGAAAAGTTTTGTTGAAATGGAGTATATTTTCCAGGGCTGGAGGTGGCAGCCACCCAAGCTGGGCAGGCTCCCCTGACAGTTAATAGTGATACTGACAGGTTGTAAGTCCTGTCCTATCATTATTATTTTTAAAAACCCTCAGGGTGCACGTAGCCTAGCTGGATAGGCAAGTGTGAAATTCCTGACTTTCCCCAATTTGTGTGGACAGTCTCCAGCAGCAAACTGATACCAGCTGCTCTTTTGACAACTGCATGGGAGCAGTAAATGATGCAAATTACTGTCCCTTTTGGTCAAAAAGGAAAGAGCAGGTTTGAGGTGTCCTTGCTGCTAGAGTTCCAGAGAGTGTAGAAAAGCAGGTTTTGCTTTTATCTCCAGGAGCACACTGAAGGACATTGCAGAAGAAGGCCAGAATAAGGAAACAAGACCATAATTCAACTTGCACTTTGTGGATATTATCAGGATAGAATTTCTCCCTGGGCCAGCTGGTGCTGAGCCTCAGTCTTGACACAGGCATGTAATTTTATTTTAAGGTAATGGCAGAAGTTGCTTTTCTTCTCCAGTGGTCAAATCCTGAGCTGATGCTACCAGTCTCTGGTCACGTAGTATATCTCACTACATTAAGAGGCTACTTATTACATATTAGAAATTTGTTTTCTCCCCTTTGAATGTTTAAATTTCTTGTGGGGTTCCACAAGAAATTAGCAAGATTGCTATCTCAGTCTTCTTTTTATCACATCTTTTTTATAAGAGTGTTTCTTTTATTTTAGGTGTATTTCTATTTCAAACTATCAAGTAATTTTTGCATGTTAAATTCTGTTTCTTAATTACAAGTTTTGATTATTATTTTTTACTAATTTACTGTTTGTTGCTCTGCATGTCCTCTGTCATATTCATTAAAACATGTACAAAGTAATTATTTCCTTTCCCTTTCAGAGTCTGGAAAAAAACTGCAACAAGAGACAATTAATCAGGTATTTGAAAACCTTCATACTTTTTGTTAACTTAATTTGTCTTGCAGAAGAATTGTGGCAAGTAAAAAGGAGAGCTTCACAAGACCCAATAAAATTAACAATATAGATGTGCTAAGGAGCACATCAGACAACTGGCTGCCTCTGCAGATGTGTAGAATTCTCAAGAGTAGCCATCATTTCTATCTAAGATTTGCCATTCAAGCAATTTAGTGTATCTGCTCCCCAATGTGTTGGTGCTGAGGACAAAGCCCATTGGTATAAAATGTAGTGGCACAACATTATGCTTTTTTTACCCCTTCTGTGTCCTTTTAAAAAGCAGAAAGCTATTGATACAAATACCTGAACAGCACACGTAAGCAGTGTATTTCACTGTTTCTTAGGTTATTTCTGCCATGAATTTGCATTGAGGCTGCACTAAACTGGGACATTGCTTGCAGAGGCATTTTCCACCTTGTCTTTATTACTGTAACAAGAATAATACTTAGGGGAAAAAATCTTTGTATATTGTAATTTGTCCTTTCAACATCAGGAAAAGCATATAGGAAGTAAACTGAAAAAATTCCTAACCAGAAAGAGAGGAGGAAACCCAGAGTTTGCATTCCTCAATTACACGTCCTTGTGGACAGAAAGGACCCAACTTCACAGAAGCAGTGTGCTTGCTTGTCATTCTTGGCTTCTTGTCCTCTTGCTGAATACTCTTATCTAGATGGCGTATAAATGGGCATCTGGATTATTTGTGAGATTTATTTTGAAATGCCACTTAAAAGGCAGTCATTAAAATATTTGCAGTCCAGAAATTGCCATCCCTCAAGCCATCTTCCTTCTAAGCCATACATTGAGACATTGAAATAACCCACTACTGTTTTCTGTGAATGATCAGCAAGGAGAAGGAATAACCTGACAAGGGACTGACCACCTAAAGCAGCCTGGTTTGGGTCTAATAGCAATTCCTCTGTCATGGCTGAGCACGGCACAGATGTCAGTGTGTCACTTTCAGTGGCCTGAGCTGGCACCACTCCTCAGGACTCTTCACTGGACCTTGCATGTCCAGACACATATGGGAAGCCTGGTCCTGTGACACAATGTAATATTCAGAGTTGTAACAGTTGTCTCATTATCTCGAGAAACTGGTGGATAAATACTTAATCCAGAATATGGCATTGCAAAAGTAAAGGAAGTCCTCCACTTTTTAAAGTAACTGTAGATTTATTGTGGAATGTAATGGGAGTTCTGTGCTTTGACTGAGAGTTTATATCCCAGAACAAGTCTAATTAACTTTTACAACCAAAACCATTTTTTAAAATTAGCCTGAAATGTCTTGCAAAGCCACTTTCTGGAGTCCTTGTTGGCCAGAAGGGGGGGCACTTGTATTTTTAAACTACAACTTGAGGCAACATTGGCTGTGTGTGAATGGCTGATTGGAGACCTAATTCTGCACATTTTCTGTGTGACAAAATCTACTCTGTGCATATCATTTCCCTTTTCCGTATTGTGATTTTTTTAAAAAGTGCCACATTTTCAAAGGGTGGATCATGTGCTATACTTCATGTCTCCAGTCTTGGTCTTTTCCTGCATGCCACCGTCTTGCCTTTATTGAATGACTCACCTGCTCTGTCTCCCTGCAGTTAACCTAAGAGTATCTAATTTTGTAGGAAAATTGCGTTGTCTTGATATGCTGAATGTATCTAAATAAAGCTGTAAAAGTGATTTAAAGACAAATAGTAGACATTCCAATTTAAATGGATACTACTTAAGCTGATGATGTCCCATTCCATATGAATTTGCTTTGGATTCCCAAGAACTGGAAGAGTGTTTCAGAACAGAAATCAGTTTAATTTTCAAGTCTGTCATTTAGGGCACTGTTATAGAAGCACTTCATATTTGATTTGTGCTTTCATTGCTTCAACACAACAATTAGAACTGAGGTTGATCCTGCTAGAATATCTGTAGTGGAAGGATTCCTTTTATTTTCAATACAGAACTTAAAATTTGATATGCAGGGTAAGATCCTTTAGTCCCCTTTAAGTCAGTTCAGCAACAGTGAGTTAGACTGACTGCCAGAAATTTAAGTGAGGGAGAAGCACTCTGCAGAAGATGGATGATGTTACTACTTGACAGGAACGGAGTGCAAAGGGGCGAATAGCAGGAAATATCTTGTTGAGAGGTGAGTGAAACAGAGAGGGGCATAAAAAAGCTGCCGTCCCAGTGATCTCCTGCTGGGTAAAGTCCTGAATGTCTATGTCCATCTGGGACCTCTCTAATCTTGAAGACCACTGTGGGTTCTGTGTGGTTCTCAGCTCTTCTAAAGCCTGAGCAAAATTTAGTGAAACATGACACAGATAAAACACTAAGGGAGTATCTGCTTCCAGAAACCTTTCACTAGTCATCATCTTCACTAGCTTTTGTTCCCTTTGATCATAAAGCATCTGCTGGTCTTCCTCAAACACCATTTTTGTCATTTATGTATATAAATATATATGCCCATTTAACAGCAGTGGTCATCTACCACCAGCAATCAACCAGAAGAAGCACACACTCTGCTTTTCAATACCTGTTTTTAACTACCTTTGCAACTTCAAAGGTAAATCCTGGCACCAATGTACGGCGTGTTTACTGAGCATGTTAACCACTGCTGAGGAAAACACAAGGAAACAGGAAGAAACCTTGTGTTTCTGTGTAACAGTCTTGGCTGAACATCAGATTACAAACCACCAGTCAAAATGTGTCTGGGGAAATCCTTTATGTTTCATCCTTAGCATTCATATTTGTTTGTATTGTGGTCTTAATGTACACTCCGACATAAAGTTTTGTCCAGTGCCTCTGAATCTCCAAAGGACTGACAAGAATACATGTAATTGCATTTGGAAGTTGCTTGCAGAGTCAGACTTTTGGGTTAAATTCTCAGCTGTGTTTGAGCTCAGACTTAAACCAGACCGTTCTGCAGTGAAGCTGCAGGTCAGTTTGGGAGACAGGTGAGAGTGCTCCACAATATCTGTCCCCCTGTTCTGTCACTGAGGAGCTTCTTGTCAAAGCAGACTCTCTTGAAGGGGCACATCCATTCCTCAGTCTTTTAAGTGCTCTCTCAGGGAGCATTTTCCTTTCTGCATGTGGGGTTGCAAAGCAGGAACACAGAAAGGATAATGATGAGGCAATGTACTTGCTAGAGCTAGGTTGGACCACAGATAACTGCAGCTCTGACATACTGTCAGTATGTGGGCACCTTGTACCAAAGAAAAGAAGTCAAAGACAACTCAAACCTCTGTTAAATGACAATATAAGTTTGTTGCACAGACCATGATGAGGAATAGCATGTGACCTGGAGGTTGCTTTGTGCACATGGTGTAATAAATCTATATTAATGTAAGTGAAAACTTCACAATTCAGATCAAACTCCTTGGTTGCCCTTGTGCTCTGCTGTAGTTCACTCCAGTTCTCTCCTCCATCCCCTTCATCGTCTCAAATGACCTAGCTAAAAAAAACTTCAGTCCATTTGTGCCAGCTTCCAAGTCCTTCCACTCTGAGGTTATCTCATAGGTATAGGTATAGGTATAGGTCCTTGATTCTGGTTTCCCAGTTTGGGGTCATATTCCTCAGTGTTATGTACTTTATTCCCCCAAAATTAAGAGTTTGAACATCTGTGAGACAGCTAATGTATTTAGCCCACTAAAGAAACTGGACTATTGTTTCATCCTCATGTGCTTTATAGAATCACCTAATGGTGATTCTACAAAGGTTGGAGATTGGAAGGCATCTCTGGAAATCATCTTGTCTAATTCCCTTACTCACAGAGCAGGTTGCTCAGGATCACATCTGGCTGGACTTTGAGTACCTCCAAGAATAGTGGTTCCTCTGTTCCTGGATATTCCTGGATGTCTATGATTGATATTCACACAGTAGAAATTAATTTTGTTTTATTTATAAGGAATTTGTTGTGTTCCACTTAGTGCCCACTTCCTCCTGTCCTGCCACTGGACACTTCTGAGAGAAGTCTGGCACCACCCCCACCTCCTCATCCCAGGTTATATACATTGACAAGATCTCTCCAAGCCTTCTCTTCCAAGCTAAACAGCACCAGCTCTCTTGGCCACTGCTTGTATGTCACACACTCCTAACCTTTAAATACCTTGTTGTCCCTTCACTGAACTCTCTCCAGCATGTCTACCTCCATGTCCATTTACACACTGAACACATTCCAGTATGTCCATGTCTCCTGCACTGGGAAGTCCAGAACAGCACTCCCAGTGTGTCTGTGTCTCACCAGGGCTGAGCAAATGTGAAGGATCACCTCTCCTGATCTGCTGGAATCGCTCTGCCTAATGCAGCCCAGGAGGCTGTTGGCCTTTTTTGCCATGAGAGCCCATTTCTGGCTCAAAGTCAGCTTGTTCTCCAGTACCCCCAGGTCCATTTCTACAAAGCTGCTTTCCCATTCTTCAGCCTCTTCTGGCTCCTGGGGTTGTTCTTCCCCAGCTGCGGGACTTCGCATTCCATTTTGTCAAAACTATGAAGTTCCTGTTTAGCCATTTCTCAAGTCTGTTGAGGTCCTTGTGAGTGGCAGCACAACCCTCTGGTGTATCAGCAGCTCCTCCCAATTTTGTACTGCCTGCAGACTTGGTGAGGGTACGTTCTTTCTCATCATCCAGGTCAGTAATAAAGATATGGGACATGTTTGGACCCACCATTGACCTTGGGGCAGTAGTGATTTGCCTCCAGTTGCATTTTGTGCATAACTGTTTGAGCCTAAGCAATTAATCCAGTTTTCAGCCCAACTCACTGAGCACTTACTTCATGAAGGTGTTATGGGAGTGCCAGAAGCCTTAGTAAATTTGAAACAAATATGATCCAGAACTCTCTCTTCACCACTGATCCAGCCATCTCCTTGTACAGGGCTATCAGACTGGTCAGGCACAATTTTCCCTTCATAAATCCATGCAGCATGAGATCTAGCTGTAGAACAGAATGGAATACCCCAGGGGCTGCAGCTGAATAAAATACTGTTTAACTTCGTCATTACACACCAGGATGATGGGATGGAGTGTAGCCTCTGGATGTCACAGGATGTAACTGGGCTGAGGGATTGCTGACACAATAGAGAGTTGTGCTGCCATTCAGAGGGACTTCAAAAGGGTGGGGAAATGGACAAACAGTAACCTCATGAAGTTCATCAAGGTGAAATGCACCCAGGGGAGAATAGTCCCCTGCTCTGTCGTGCTCCCAGGTAATGAGGTGAAGCTGATCAGCCTGTAATTTCCTTGCTATCCAACCTTAAAGACAGGAGGGATGTTTGCTTTCTTCCAGTCCTTAGGAAACCTTCCCCAGTCACCATGATCTTTCAAAGATAATCAAGAATAGGCTCACAGTGTTTCTGTCTAGTTTGTTTAAATATTTCCTGAGCTGACCCTTCTCCACCAAGGGAAATCTTTCTTGTTTCCGACTGGAAGTGTGGCTTCACCAGTGCCAGAGGGACAAACTTTTTTTTTTTATTCTTGATGGAAACCAAGATTCCATTGACCTTCTTGGCCATCTGGGCGCACACACACTGGCTCAGATCCAGCTGCTGTAACCAGCACCCCCAGGTCCTTTTCCAGGGGACAACTTTCCAGCCACTCCTTTTTTCCCTGATCCACTAGGTGGGGCACCTGTAGGTTCTCACTTGTTCACTTGTTTGAGGTAGACAGCTCTGAGCCCTGCCTGGTTGAATATGAGATCCTTCCTGCTCCCCCGTACATTTTGTTTGTCATTAAGCAGAAGTTGCATTTTTTTTAAATTAATTTCTACTTTTTTATCTGATATATTATCATACAAAAATCAGCTAGGAAAAAATGTTCAGTTTTTTCCTACACATAAAATTTTCTTTCTTCCAAGCTGATAAGGGTTGCTTCTAATAACATTCTCTTCCCCCTTTGAGTTCAGATAACGTTAACAGTCCTTCACTGATTAGTGTATAATATATAGTACCAAGATGGTGAGTCTCAGAAAAAAAAATCCAGGAGGAACTATTATTCAAATAAGTACAGCAGACACTTTTATGTGAGAACTTTTTCAGTCCCTTGTGGAGGAAACCATTTCTCAGGCTGTATAAACAGGAATATAAGTGCAATGTCTGAAGATAAAAGTATCTTAAATTTTATGAAGAATTATTCTTCTTGTGAAAAAAAAAACCAAGCATTAGAATATGTAACAGATTAAATGCTCAACAGAAGTGTTGAAAGACATGAGTTTTGGGCAGCTAAGGGCAGCATGGACTAGGAAATTGTGTTGTAATCCCAGTTTTCAGATTTCTCTCTTTTCTCACTCTGACAAATGGCAAGGTTTTTCTACCAATGTCAATCAGAAAGTAGGAATTGCAATATTCACACGGGCTAGGCAATTACTATCTTTCCTTGGTTTACGGACATGGAAAAATGAAGTGTGAAGGTCAAGGGACTTACATAAAACCAAACACTGTGGCTCTGGCTGGTGCAGTACCCTTAAACACAGTGCTACTCTTATTCTTGTGTTCAAGCAGGGATGGTGCTTGAACTAGTTAGTGTTTGGTGGCACACTGGTCAGCTGTGGTGCTGCTTGCATATTAATGCACACTGAGTGGATAGCCACGGAAAAACCTGCTACAGAATAAACTAATGTATTTTCTTTTACCTGTGATAGACATGACTTAGCCCCATTCAGTGAAACAGAGTCAGTCAGTGTGAGGATGGAGTGTACAGTGAATAATGCCCTTTGTCAATTTTCCCACGGTACTTTATGAATGGGATCAATTCTCAAGCATTATTATTTCTGTCTAGAAATGAACACACGAATTTGTTTAAAAGTGTACAAATACAGGCAAACACATGTTTGAGGTATTTTCCAACCTAGAGTGCATTTACATTTCTGTTTCTTTTTTATTTATCAATAAAGTCATCTAATTTGAATTAAATGCTAATTGTGATTGAAGGGAAAATGCTTTGAGACCTCTAGAGACCTTAGTGTCTCTTCTAAAGCAATTTGAGAGAAATTGAATTCTTCATGCCTGAATATACATTAATATTCTTCATCTGAACTTCATTTCATTTGAAACTTTTCTTGTTATTTCTAAAAGAGCAAGATGTCTTGTTTGTGCAGGAAGATAAGTGTATTTACCTGCAGACAAGATAGAGATGGATTCTGTTTACCAGGAAAAAAATTCCTGTGAATCTTTCCACAGCCACTAATGTGAGGAATTCTGCTTTGAGTGCAGAAGCACAGCATTAGATTTCAGGCCTCTATTCTCAAAACACTTGCTAGAAAAGAGGACTCAGGATTTCAGTCCAAGTATTCAGTGTTAAACTTCAGGATTAATGCCCAGCAGTTTGGTCACCTTCCTGCAAAATATTCATATTCATGCAGACAGGGAAATGGGGACAGGGTCTCTTCTGTGCAGGCTGGGGGTTGATCAGCAAGGGCTAAGACTTTGGTCCCTCTCTGGATAAAAAATGTTGGTGTCCCTTTTCTTTAAAGAGGAAAATAGATGTTGTCTGAAATATTATATGTGCTCAAAAATTCCTGCCTGACTTCAGTTGTGCAAGAGGCATTATTTGTTTTCAAATACATGTTTCAAATACACTTGAAAATAACAACTTTGGGAATTGCATTTGTCAACAGCAGGAACTGTTTAGATCATTTGGTTTGCTTCTGTGCTCTAAGTTATGAAAAAGTAGGCACATTAGCATTACTTAATGAATTAAGAGATCAATATGTAACACACAGAGATTGCCTGAAAATGTTATCTTCAGGTTTAAGCTCCCTGTATACATAAGGTAAACCTGCGCTTCATAAAATGAATATTGCATGCTTAGTTTGAGTCCATTTGGAATTTCGAATCGTTTAAATTGTTTTGCAGTGAGATTGTTCTGTATAGAAATGTGAGTGTTAGTGAAGATTTCTGGCCACTGACCACAGTGTTTGCCTTACATTTTACTACTACAGAGGAGGACTAATCTCAGAATTAAACAATTTGAACACACCAGTTTACCTGTACCCAAAACAAGTGTTGCTACATAGGAAGGAGGTTGGGCTAAATATGCCCAAGTGTTAGGAGGTCCATGACCTGAAAATTGCTTTTTATAAGCAGTGCATCTTAGCTGCACATCTAGAGACATGCACTCCATGCAAATTGGATGCACAGTCTGCCCAAACACAATCTGCCTGGGCTACAGTGCTTATTTTCTGGGCTCTATACTTATTTTCAAGTCTATAAGTTGTAGTGCAAAGAACCAGAATCATAAAACTCTTATCAGGAGGCAAGTCAAGCAGCATCAGCATTGCACTATTCAGAAAACAATTTTTTATTGCTATCAGTTGATTATTATTTATTTATTAGTAATATAATAGCTATACTTGGTTGCAACTGTGTTGGTGAATCTTTAATCTGTCAGGCAAAACTAGTTACTTAGTTTCTGATAATAATAGCATCTTTAGTGCTACCTTTTCTATTAATTATGCCTTGATATTTTTTATCCCTCCCATTCAAAGCATGCTGTGCAAATTTGACTGTGAAGGTGGAAACAGGAGAGTGTTAATTCCAGATTTGATCAAGAACTGGCAAGTAAATTAGAGCTTAATTTCCTTCATCCCAGTTGCTGACCGTGTGAAGCAGCTTGTGGAAGTGGCTCGTGCAGACTGTCTTGCCTCATTAGCATGACTTTGTGCTTGCTGTAGATGAAGACAGGGCAGGCAGAGGAGGGGAGCCTGGTGCAAAGCCAGCAGTGAGGCATCTCTGAGGGTCTCAGCCAAAGACAAATGGATTTCTCCTGCTTCCTCATTAAGTGGGGACAGTGTGCTACTGTACTTGTGATAGTATTACTGTTTATCTTACCCCATCGGGCATCTCTGCTTTTCCCACTGCCTGTGGGTCTCAGTTGTTCTCCAAAACCATCTCCGGGTTAGGACTCTCCATTGAAATTTTTCCACCCCAATCACTGACCCTTGACCACACCATATAAAAAGAAAAAAACCCTCTCTTTCCCTCTGCTCTTTCGTTCTTCAATATCTTGATCTGTATTTTTGCCGTTACTCCAAGTTACCATGAAATGAGATTCTGGACTTTCTGCTAACAGATTCCAGGGGAAATAGTCACTGATTCACAAAGCTGTGTTTTGAAAAGCAGGATTTAAAATTACTGGTATCTGTTAATTTAAATTTACCTGCAGTATATTTTTCTTACTATGTTCAGTTATTCTATTTTGTGTCTGGCTCAAAGTTCACAAGGATCTCCTGTGAACCTAATTTTAATTCAGCTACAAACTATGAGGCTTGCCTCTTAGTTGCTTCAGGAAATTCTGAGTATCTTGTATACACTTTTTTTTTCCTCCTTTTTTTTTTCCTCTCAACTTGTTTAGTCATCTTAGAGATGCTTGGTACAAGTGTTTAGGGATACATATCTCACAGGAAAATGTGGTGTCTGTGACAGTAAGGTCTTGCCTCTGGCTTTTGGGGAATATAGCATCAGTGATATGCCCTGAATAAATTAGATAAGCCAAAAATTCATTACTCCACTGGGAGGTGAGGGGTTAGTAGTGCCTATTATCTTTAGAGTAGCTGATATGAGAACAAGTGATGAATCAAGAGGTTTATCTCCACTGCACAGAAGGTGAAGCACCTCATCAGCAAATATTTTCTGTCACTTGTGGCCAGCCTGGATAGTCTCTTCACTGGGAGATCCTGTGGGATTTTGTATAGCTCACCAAGATTAAACTACACAACTGCTATGATATCAGAGGGTTCTGAGCATATTTACATGCTAGCCCAGGTAGCATAGTAGCAGAGGAGTCTGGCCATTCTGAATTATGTTTTCCAAAGTCTTCTAGCACAAAAGAAGTTACGATAATCTCTCCTTTTGGCATGCTTAAGAAAACTTGCTCATACAAGTACAGCTGTTCATGTTTTTACAGTTAAAGTGAGGTCATAACAGATTCAGGCTTACTGAAAATAGGAATCATACAAACTTTTGTTCATATTTAAACTGCATACCAAGTCTGAGCTATCTGCCACAACCATGATTAAGAGATTCTTCTAAGTGTGCCCAACAATTATCACAGAATCATAGAACAGTTTGTGTTAGAAGAGATCCTTCAAAGGTCATTTAGTCCAATCCCCCTGCAATGAGCAGGGACATCTTGAACTGAACCAGTTTCCTCCAAGCCCCATCCAACCATTACAAGAAATACTTGAGGTTTTAGGCTGAAACTATTGGTTCCAAAGTTTTCAAAGAATCACAGATATCTACCATCCAGGTAAGACGATGTATGTTTTATAGTCCTCCAGTATTCAAGCTGCCTTCAGCTAAAAGCCTAAATTAAGAGACCCATCTCTGTGTGCTCCCTGATCATTATAGAGTCAGAGTGTGAATTGGAAAATGAACCTTGTTTCAAATGACTCATTGTCAGTTTTCTACAGAGAGATCCTAGGAAAACAGCTAAGTTTGCACTAAAGAAAAGCACAATAAAACTGAATATTTATTTCCTTTACTATTCTTTGTGCTATGTTTTCTGTTGGGCTTATTTAATTTTATTATTCTTGCTAGTAAAACTGAATATCCAGCACAAGGCATTTAGGAAACACAGCACAGTCTGCACTGCAGGCCGTTAAATCTTTGCAAATCAGCCCTGGAATATCAGGCTTTCCAATACATCATTATCTTTTTGCATGGTGAGTTGCTCTAATTGCAAACTGCCTAGATGAGATCCCACCCGTGTATTGTAAAAGCACCACAAAGCATAATTGGATGAGTCTTAACCATTCTTGGCAGTAGTCAATCTCTTCTACCCCAGTGGCTTGTGAAGGTATAAAGGAAAAGACAGCTTCAGTGTGTACAAAAGAAGGTATTGGCCACTTATTTTTACAGTGAGGAGAAATCCTTTTGTAGATGGGGAGGAGCATGGAATCTCCAGCAATAAAAATGTTAATAAAAATTAAATCCATGAACACATTAATGATTCTAAAATGCATTTTGTTTCAACTGCTTCACTGAGTTGCCAGCCAGTAACCAAACACCACACAAATACTCTATTATGTTCCATTTTTACCTTGAATTTAAACTCATTTTTAAATCTGTTTTCAGTTCCAGCCTAGCTAAAGTGAGACAGAGGCAACATGAATATTCTTCTACTCTTCTACATAGGGCTTATGGCCACTTCTTAACTTCCTTTCAAATGTATTCGTGCAAACAGAGGACAGGGATCTCTGCACAATTAGTGGCAAAGGTGCAACACTTCATTGGATTTTAATTCTCAGACTAAATGTACACAACCTGCTGCACCGGTTGTCAGCATGTCTCAAGGACAGCCTTGCATCTTTCTGAGGTAACCACAGACCACATCTCCCATGTCAGGCAGCTGGTTCCCAAACTTAGTAGCTCTCTGGAATGCCATAAATGGACATTCCTGTCCTTGGACACTTGGCTCAAAGAATTTGCTAAGGACTGTTTGCATGGGAAGATCTGGATCCAGAGTCAGTGTCTGATACTATCTGCATGCTGCCTGTTGTAGGTGTATGTTCAGGTGTTTTCCAGAACAACAGTGCTCAGCAGCTTATGGGATGGACTGTTAGGAATGTAGATACATAGACATGGATGTTTTTTAAAAGTATTTATTGGTTTTGCAAGTTTTTTGTTTACCTGTTACTGCTGTGAAAAAAAAAATAAATTGGGATGTTCAGGTCTTTAAAGTGTCATAAAATGCGCAATGAAAAATCACTGGCACCAAGAGGAAACCAAAGAAAGCACCTCACTTTATGTAAGACTGGTATCATAAAATATTAAACCCTTTCAGAGTGTGTGGCTTTCAGCTCTTTCATGCAGATAAGTGTCAGACTGTCAGGCAGCTTTGCTTAATGAACATGGCACATCTATTAAACAACTTCTCTTAGTTTCCTAAGAAAACTCTCTAGTTAAATATTTCTCATAAAAAATAAAGCTTAATTCATCTTTTCATTTATCTCACCTTTATTACATACTAACCTAATTGTTCAGGCAAGTGTATAGAAAGGTTTGAGCTCTTTCTTTTTCTTTTTCATATTTTTAATTTTTTTTTTTTTTTTTTTTTAGTTAGAAAACATACATGGCAATGTAACAGCCATTTATGCCTTTGGAAAGTATCACTATCCATTCCTGTTCTTAGAGCATGTTACAGCCAGCATTTACTGCAAGGGCACTTTCCCTTATGGAGACCATAAAAACATATATTAGCCAACAGTGAGATAAGTGTCTCAAAGAGAAAGGGAAAAAAGGGAAAAAGAGAAGCAACTTACAATATTTTGCACATTCAGATAACTTCTTGGTCCTCAGATCTTCCAGTAGCATTCCTTTGCCCCTGGGGTTTTAGGGGTTTGTTTGGGGTTTTTTATTTCATTTAGGGAGGGAGGGTTGGGCTTGGGGGGATTTTGGTTTGGCTTGGTTTTGGTTTCTTTCTGGGGATTTTTTTTTTCATTTCTGTTAGGACCTTTTTTGCTAAGAGATTCTTTCTCCTTTTGCCTCATGTGACTAGGGAGAAGCCCCTTCCAATTGACTCCAACTGTGCATATGCTGTTCCTTTGCAGTGGTACTGAGATTTCTCTGAATAGTTCTGTCCATCCTTCTCTGAAGTTTTTAATCCCATGAAAAATATTTTAGTAGGAATTCCTACAGTTGCATTCAGAGTTTCTGCAAATACATCCTCCTCTGGTACCATCTTGGGTTACCTCCTGAGGCTGGTCCTGGATCCAGGACTGAAATGGAACGAAATCTAGACCATGCCCACCTTTCAGTTTGTCCTTTTCCTCTTGTTGTAGTGCAACTAGGGCATCTCCAACTAGTTCAGGATGGCTTGAGAAGTCTGAAGTTTTCTCTAAAGTATAAGACTCATTTTAGTGGCTTAAGTTTAAAATTCAGGTGGTTTAAGTTTCTTTACACAGAAATAAACTGCTAAATTCAGGTGACATACCATAGGAAGTCATGAGGTACTGGGCTCTCCTGAGTTTTCTCTGCATTGAGGATCATCAGTACAGTCATGTATCACTAGAGACTGTCTTGTAAATTTTCAAATTCCCCAGAGTTGCACTGATGAATTTACGATCGTTAGTTACTTTAGCTTTGTTACAATTTTATTCCTACTTCTGTTGAGCCTTGTATCATGTAGTTAGTTTCTGAGTATCCCATATTTTTCACCCTTTTAAATTCCAGGTTTCCCTTTTAAGGTAAAAACATTTAAATTATTTGTAAGTCTGTGGCTCTGCAGTAGCAGTTGTAAGAATGGCACTTTGCTGAAGTGATGCTGAAACTCCCACTGGGCTCATAGTCATACCCTGGTTTACTACTAGTGCTGCTTTCTGTTGTTATACACTGACTTAGCTCCTGAATTATTTCCATGCTAGGGCAGAAGGGGTAAATCTCTAGACACATGTGTTTCATTTGTTTTAAAGAATAAAATATTAGACAGAATATTTTTTAATTGTATTTAAAAAGCTGACCACATCAAATCCAATGAATTCAAGTACCCTTTTGCATCTCTAAGAACACCGACATGCCTTCTCTCTCACAAGTCCTGCATGACTCTCTTCTTTTATTTGTTTTCACCAATACAAAAATCAGTTCAGTGGAATAAAGACCTGCTTGATAGTGGCTTGCAGCAGTAGAGAAAAGCCTGATCCCCTGCATTTGTTTTTGTTATTGGAAATTATTACACTGCAACATATGCTAACTTTTCTTGCAACTGCTTGTTTTTTCATAGGCTTTATTTAAAATTGGAATTCAAATTATGTTCAATTCCTTACCATTTCTTACATTATTCCTCTGAATTTTTAACAGTTTTATTTGGATCGGCCTGTGAACTTTCCTGTCCCCCCAAATCCACAGTTATGATCTGCCAGTCCACAAATCAAGTTTCCAGTAAATGTTTAATCAGTTTATGGCAGAAAAGCATTTTTAAGTAGATTTCCAAAAAAAGTCACACTTATGGAAGCAGTCAGGCAGTCTGTGCTTGTCTGTCAATCTAACCATTTGTCTATCTGCTACTTGCAAAAAGATGCTTAAAAGTCTGTTGATCAGCATCCTCCCTCTCCAGATATATAAAGAAAATAAGCAGTTGTGGAGGAGTCCCAATGCAGCAGGCTTGCCTACTAACAGGAGTAAAAAACTACAAGGCTTAGCAGACATATGAGAATCCACTCAGGAACAAGTGAGCAGAAATGCCCATATTGCAATAAACTCTTCAGTCAACTTGCATGATACAGGAGCCTGAATAATTTGATGTCAAAACACAGATGCAAGCTTTGTTGTTCCTGCAGTTTGTGGATTGCACAATGACTGGGGACATAAAAAGAGATGTTTGTGAGGAAAGTCTCATCTTTTCACATTCTATGCAGGGTCACTAGTTGATGTTGAGTTAGTTGATGTCATTAATATTGATGTTTAAATAAGTAGTATGGAATAGACCCCAAAGGCATCTAATTTTCCTTATCAGCTGTGAAAGCAGCTGAGGTGCAGGCATCTGTGTCACAAACACCTGTATGGGCATTCAGTCCAGTGCATCCATGTCCATCATCTCTCTGTAGGTGGACATGACTAGGACCTTTTTGGAGGGACAGCTTTGTCTGTGATTACATCCTGTTCAAATCAACTGATCTCAACTGTTTAGGAAGCTTGGGTTTGTCCCCTACCACCTCTGGGGGGCAAGGGGTGGGAGTAGATCCAGCATCTGTTACTATGATCGTGCCAGCACACTCCAGAGAATGAGTGCACCACTCCACCAGTGCAGTGCTGTCACAGGGGAAGATGTGTTCAGTAGAGAGAAGTGCCTGGCCACCCTTGCCAGGACTATCAGCCCCCCTGTGTGAACCATTTTCAATTTCTTAAGAAGTGTGACTTGAGCTATTTCTTTTTGTAGGAAGACCTACTGTGTGCTAACAGGTAATCTTCAGAAGCACGTATTTCAGTAATTAGTCCAGCTTGTTCCTAAATTAGGTGTATTGATCAAGTGGTTCAAAAGGGACTTCGTAGTGCCAGATGTGGCTTGGTTACAAGCACACCCCACCATCCTTGCTGCTGCTGCAACACCAGTGGGCTGGGCTGGACTGTCACTGTGCTCTAAGCTCTGATCCTTTCCATGTTTGCAGGATTTCACACTCCAGCCTCTGGGGATGCCAAGGAAAGCAGCGTGGAGAAGAAGCACTCCTGTGGGGCTCAGTAACCATGAGATGGCTGTCTCGAGCAGCAGGCACTGGCAGGGCAGAACTGACCCCCTGGCTGTGGTAGCTGCCCCCTTGGGGAGCCACCTGCCTGAGCAGCAGAAGATGAGTGAGTCACCTCTCAGCTGGTTCAGAGGGGTGTATTTACCTCCTGCTCTGCACCCACTGAACAAGACGTTCGTCAAGGGTGGCGAGTGGGAGGACATAGAGAGCACCCAGGAAAAGCGCAGGGCATTCCTGCAGGGCTTCTGTAAGAAATACAACAGCAGAAAGAAGCTGCAGACCCACCTGGTGCACCTGGTGTCAAGAATTTATGTGGAGGACAGGCACAAGGTCCTGTACTGCGAAGTGCCCAAAGCAGGCTGCTCCAACTGGAAAAGGGTCCTCATGGTGCTCGGTGGACTTGCTGCTTCAGCAAACAACATCTCCCATGATGATGTGCACTATGGGAAGCACCTAAGGAAACTGGACAGTTATGACTTGAAAGGGATATACACACGCTTGAACATGTACACCAAGTTTATATTTGTTCGTGATCCTATGGAAAGACTGGTGTCTGCCTTCAGGGATAAGTTTGAACATCCAAATAGCTATTACCATCCGGTATTTGGGAAGGCAATAATTAAAAAGTACAGACAGAATGCAGATGAGGAAGCATTGAAAACAGGATCGGGAGTTAAGTTCAAGGAGTTTATCCAATATTTGTTAGATTCACACCGGCCAGTAGGAATGGACATTCACTGGGAGCAAGTCAGTAAGCTCTGCTACCCCTGCCTCATCAACTATGATTTTATAGGAAAATTTGAAACCCTGGAAGAAGATGCCAATTACTTTTTGCAGCTGGTAGGTGCTCCAGCCGATCTGAAGTTTCCTAAATTCAAAGACAGACATTCCTCTGACGAGAGAACAAGTGCAGAAGTAGTGAGGCAATATTTAAAGGAATTGTCTAAGGAGGAGAGACAGCTGACCTATGACTTCTATTACTTGGATTACTTAATGTTCAATTATACATCACCACTTGTATAGCACCAGAATAGCTTCAGGCTTCTATTAGATATTTATCATTCTGGAATTCAAAACAACTACTTTGATATTAGCCCTGAAAGGAAATGAAGTTACTGCTAAGTGGAGTTGTCTTGACTTAGTGGAGATTTTATAAGCTAAAGTGACATCAATTGATATTAAATTATGGAGAATGCAAGGAAAAAAACGCCTGTAAACAGCATAAATTGCACTAAAATGCCTGAAAAAGCTGCTTTTACCATTATGGATTATACTATAGAAGCAGTAGCTCAGCCAGCTGTTGCATTAGCTTACCTAATGTTCTTTTAATGGTTTAAGAAAAAAACATTCAGAGTGGCATGATTCTTTTTTTGGCGTGTTTGCTTTAGAAGTTGGTTTTGAAAAAAACTTTTGAATGTGTTTTTACTTTTTGTCACTTATTATTAATAAAGAACCATTGGCTAATTTTCTAAAATGTTTGCAGCGTTCTCAGTTGCAAAGCTTGGGTTTTTTTATTATTATTAGACTGTAGCAAATTTTAGACCTGATTTTTTTTTAATTGAAGGACACTCCAGAATAAAAATACATCAAACTTAAAACAAAACTGCAGTTCAGCTGATGAGCAGAGTAAATCTGGGTAAGCCTGTGAAGGACCAATCCACTACTAGTGCTATTATTGCTGTCTTTTCCTTGAACCATGTCCACGCACGTTTCTCCTCAGGTGACCAGAAATCTCCCCCTTTGAACACAGGATGGTGTTTGACTCCTACCTTCCCTGCCAGAAATCCCTCCTGGTTTTCCCGCGGGCTCCATCCCTCAGTGCCAGAGCTGCACACTCTGCCTGAGGCACCATGGGAAGCACAGACATTTCCATGACTTGAGTGTTGAGCCCCTGGCTGGAGAGGTGGTGGCTCCTTGCACCCACTGTCATGCTGGACACCAGCACAAGCCACTCTGCTGCCACAGCAGCCACGCTGGTTAATGGCTGTTGCTGAGTTCCCTCTTGTCTTTACCCTGCAGGATTTATTTTTTATTTAACTTGGCCATGCACTTTCATGACTGTTGCTCTCAGGTGTATAACTGTGCATCAGGACATTACAAAAGAGCTCCTGAAAGTTTTGATTTTGTACTGTGCAACTTTCTAACTCATGTAAAACTGCCTTGCATTTGATCTTGGTTTGACCTCTAGATTATCTGCTCTTGTAAGTATTGAATTCAACCTCCAATCCTGAGAGAATCTCTCTTGCCTTATAGGAAGACCACTGAATATAGTAAATTTAAATAAAAAATAAACGTCCATCAACCTTTGGGTGTCTATATATTTGCTTTCTCTTGTCTGTTGTGGATGTACTGTTAATTTACAAACAAAAAATGGCACAATAGTGGTACTAGTATTTTTTAAAAAGCACACAAGGAAAAAAGTGCAACATGCTAATAAAGAATGGAGGCAAATTTATAGATAACTAAATTTATTGAAATAAATTAATATTAGTAAATTGGCAAAGTCTCTAAATAACTTAAGCTTCACACTGAGTTCATTTTAGTGGCAAACTTTGTGCCTATCTGATCAGAGAATGATAGTTTTGGGGGGGCAGCTATAATTGCATAGAAAAGGCTGCACACTCTCATAAGATTTCGTCTACTAGCAGGTCTTAGATAAAGCTATAGTTTGAGTCATGGAGGGGTTTGAAAGAAATTAGCAAATATTTGATTTCTGCAAATGATAGGGAAAATGACATTGATTTGCATACATCCATGGACATGGACATCAGGTCCCCAGATTGTCATCTCGAAAATGTGGTATAGTTTGCATTTGTGATTTAACAGGGGAGGACACCAGTTAAGGCCTTTAAAGCATCTACATGCACCGAGGTGTAATTGTTTTAGCTGCACTCTTGTTCTATGGCTCTAGTGAAAGTAATTTAACTTCCTTGTATGCTCAACTTCAAATTTCATAGCCCCTAACTGCACTTAAAAATTCATTTTTTGAAAATCTAATCCAGACTTTTGTAAAGAAGAGCCTCTCCACAGTCATCTTCAGCAACCTAAGGGATTCAGATGATCTCAGTAGCAGAATCTAGATTGTACTTTGCCTCATTAACCACATTTTGAAAATCACCAGCCTGCTTTGCCAGGAATTAAGTTACATGATTTAAAATTAACATAAGAGTTTAGCATAATTGAAGTGGGACTGTGATATCTGACTTATGGGATTATAAGAGATAAAGGCATAATTTGGAGCATAAAAGATAACCTCTATTTTTAAAAGTAAAATTTAAAAGGTCAAAGTGGGAGGCTGCACTGTAACTTTGTTTCTATTTTGTAAGAATCCTGGGCAAAAACAAAAACTGAAGGTCATCCACCATAACTATCAAAATAAACCTTATCTCCACAACTGTGCACAGATGTTTGTTTTATTCAGAAAATTATATTTAATGTATGCAGAAGAGGAATGAAAATACACTCCACAACATTCAGCATGATTACATCTGCACTAGAGATCAGCTGTGGCATGCAGAGCCTCTTTTAAGGGGCTTCATTACAGTAAGTGCTTTTTAGTTATGAACATTTCTTCATTTGAAGATCTCTAAGCACTTCCCTAATGCAGGTCAGTTGTCAGAGCAAGTCAAATGTTCTGTAAAGGCATTACAGGGAGTCTGTGGGAGGGCTGGAGTGGCAGGAGAGTGCTCCCTTGGCTCATGTGTCTCTTCCAAACACCAGACAGTCACGCTTCCCTCCTGAAATTAAAACTAACTTGGTTTTTGGAACCTAATGTTCTACATCTGCCTTTCTGGTAAAATAAATCAGTATTAATAAAACCAAATTATTTAATAATGAATTTTTAAAATAATAAAACATAAATAAGTTAAATTGCAATTTATGTATTCTCAAATTTGATATATATGCTAACATAAAGCAGCTTCTTTTCTCCAGGTAGGATTTGGCTTGCAAAGCTCAGACAGAGTCATAGTGCCCATCTCTTCTAAAATTGCTGCTAAACTGTTGCTTGCTGAAAATCAGAGGTGTGTAGTCACAGTGCAATCAAACACAGCACATACTCCTGGAAATTTCCTCTGGTGGAACTCCCCCAAAAGACCAAATTTATTGGAGCTACTCCTGCCTCAGGCTGCACTATCTTGGTGATGTGTCATTGGAGATCACTACTTTAATTTTAAATGTAGTTTAAATTTAACTGAAAATTGCAATATGACACTTTGCATAAGTGTGAGAGGAAAAGATTTTTCTGGAGCTTTGTATTGTATATGTAGGTGGCATATAAACATCTTTGTTTTATGTGCCTTCAGGCTAATAATACATCAGAAAAGTCTTTTGAACTGTAATGCTAATATCAGTTTATCAATTTTATAACTCCTGTGATGCTTCCAAACTAAATTAATTTGGTCTTGGAACATAAAGTCTGAAATCTGACCATAAATCATTGTATTTCATTAGAAGTATGGATGCGCCCGTCCTGTATCAACCAATTCATGTACAGTTCAGAGGGCAGGGCAGGCACACACACTACTGGGAGGTGAAACTGTCAGATTTAGCAAAGGACATCTGTTCACATCCCCAGATACCTGGGATTACTTTTCCTTCAGAAATGTGTACAAGTGGGTGGATTTAGGAAACAGTCATACTATTTAGCTTAATGAGAATGTCTTAGATTGTTTGGTTATCACAGAAATACCTGTTTTATGGGAGAACAGCTGGGCTTTTGGCAGTGCAGCTAATTGCAGTGAGTTCCACATGTTCCACAAGCAGATGCAGCTCTGCTTGTGGCAGGAGTGACAGACTTGGACTTACGGGATCTGATCTTCATCCAGGTACTGTAACTTCATGCATTTGTTTGACAAACATGAAACACTCTCTGCATTGATGTTCCCACTGGTAAAGTGATCCTGTAAATGGAAAGAAATTACTTCTCCTAAAATCATTAAACTATGTGGCTAAAGGCCAGGTTAAAAATTAGGTATCAGTATGGAATTTAACTCATAGGATGTTCATTGCTTTTCCTTATGTTTCACTTCAAAGGGCTTGGAGGAAGCTGGGGACTTCCCAGCTTTACTCCAGCTGAGAAACACATCATTCAGCTCTGTTGTGAGCAGTTGGCAGTCTTAAGAATGCAAGCTCTGTTTCAAAACGCTGTGCATCTCTCAAGCCTATCCAGGCACTGCCTCAGCATAAAGCCAGTGCCAGGATGTCTGACCAGGGGAAAGTGTCCCTCCGGTTCCTTTGGGAGAGCAGACAGGGTGAGAATCTTGCTCTCTCAATTTATTCTGAGCCCATATGAAAGAGAAGCTGCTTTATTTTGGTGCGGTAGCTGTAAATAAAGTGATGCTCAACTAGAGGGTTCTGCAGAAGTGGATCCCATCCAGGTATGCAAACTCCTGCCTTGTCCTAAACACCAGAGCAGCGTGACCCAGGGCCATGTTCCCCCAGCCCTTTCTGAGGTCCTGCCACCCCTTGTGACAGGCTCCAGTTTACCTGGCATGCTAGAAAATCTCAGGATCTATCTCCTAATATAGCCATGGTTTCTGTGTGGAGGCTACAAACAACATGGGGATGGCATTGAGACAGTCTGTGTTGCTGTCTTCCTTTGTCTTCAAAAAATGATGTGATTAACAACTATGAGAGGGGGGGGAAAGAGTCCTTATGAAAGGAAAGGGAAAATCTCAAGGCCGTGACTGTAACATTTTTTTTTTAGTATATGTAATTGTCGCTTCCATTCCTCTGTCTCCGCACATAGAATTTCCCTTCCTCTCCAGTTATGTCAGCACAAATGGGTGAGACCGATTGATGGGTTGCTCTCAGCTCCCACGTGTAAGCCACCTCCAGCCCAGCACTTGCAGGTTATCACGGCACTGAGGCTGCACTGATAAGCCTGCTGAGAGTGTGGTACTGTCAGCAACCATCTGCACACACATATCTGTCTTGACCTTGTCATGTAGAAATTCCTTCTGACTCAGGGTTTGAGGGGGTTTTTTTTCTCTCAAATTCCTTGCAGAAACCACAGTTTCCACAAAAGCTCACCATACAGCTCATTACCCAAAATTTGTAAACTTTGAGTAGCCTGTATAATTTGCATTCAAGAAAGAGCATTCTGAGACATGAGATGTAAGAGTAGAGCTGGTTTATCTGAGCATTTCAGCACACAGAGAGGTAAATCAATACTCAGTAGATTGTAAATACATGTCAGTAGGATATTAAATGCAAAAGGTTTAATTTTCTCAGGTAGTTACTTTGATATAAAAACTGGATGTCTGTAGAGTAGGACCTGCATATTGAATTATATCATTTTTTATAAAAGCAGATGCACACAGAGACAGATTTTTAAGCTCAAGGAATGATAATAAATTACAGTTCATCTGAGAAACAATATGTGTTCAGAAAGCTGAGTTCAACTGCATAGTTCCCTCCCTACAAACTTGCATAAATGCAATGTAAATGCATACACATATTCTGTAAATGCATGTGCACCCACACAGTATACATATGTCAGTCTTACAACACCCAGACAAAGATTTTGCAACAATGGTAGTGAGTAGTTTGCTACATAATTAAAGTCCTGTATTTTATTTTAAAGACCTTAAATGTGCATTAAGATATAGGCACATAAACATTCTGTTATGTTCTGCAAGTTGCAGAACCACAACATTATTCCAAGCACACCTAAACTACTTGCAGGGACTGCAAGTTTGCCTCTTGCACAGCCTTTCTTTTTTGCTTCTTTAGCTTGCCCGGGACAGGATACTGCCAGGTCTATGGGTATGGAGATTGCCAGCTGTGCCTGCTTCTGGTCATGGGTACAGCTAGAGAGTTTTGGGAGGAGGTGTCCTGGTGGGACACTTGGTAGGGGGGGAAGTAGGCAGGAGTTTAAAGTGCACTCCAAGACATAGACACAAGCTGTCACCTTTGCTATGACTTCTGCTGTTCTCTCAAAAAAAGAAAAAAAAAAGAAGTAAAACAGAAAAGGGACAGAGGAAAAGCCTCTAATGAGAAGGGGAAATGTTAATTGTGGCTGGAGGTGACAAAGCACAATAATAAATTGCTGCTTTGCTATTGTATCTCTGATCAAAGAACTCTCCGGCTGCAGCGGAGCAAAAGCTCAGCTCCAAGGGAGGATGATGTTTCTCGAAATCCTCGTGATCCCTGCAGGTCCTCCTGAACAGTAGAGAAAACACAAACACTGAACAAAGTTAGATAAAATTTTTCTCTGTCTCAGACTTGCTGCCAACAAGGCTTCTGTTTCTCCCTGGATCTTTTTGTCTGTGTCCAGCCTAGTGGTTACAGTGGGTCCAAGACAACGAGCTGCCTCCGAATGGAAACAGAAAATCCCCCAATGGAAGCACTCGTACCAAGCAGAATCTGGCCCAAAATATATTTTCTGTTGTGCTTTACTTGAAAGCAATGCTAAGACTGAAATTTTCAGCTTAAGCTGATGT
Organism: Petroica traversi; assembly: GCA_025920805.1. Taxonomy (NCBI): domain Eukaryota; kingdom Metazoa; phylum Chordata; class Aves; order Passeriformes; family Petroicidae; genus Petroica; species Petroica traversi. The sequence continues at coordinate 8,171,649 of JAHLSL010000019.1, forward strand.
ATCTTAGGCTACTCCACCTGCAAGTCAGCAAGCAAAACTTTTCAGGTAGGCTGAGCCATTGCTGCTGCCAGGCACATCTCTGGGAGTTGCAAAGGCCACCTCTGAAAAG